>JASVEL010009282.1:0-133947 GCA_032618575.1 Nicotiana noctiflora | reverse complement strand
CTGAACCTCAACTTATTTCAGTTTTAGCCCTTTTTGTTTCATTTTTTGTAATTAAAGCCAATTTGCAGAACTAGCCTGCTTAATTATTCAAAGCTATATTATTTAAGACCTGGCCAGTCCAAAGTTTGAACTTGGCTTTGCAATTTAGTCCAATCAGTGAACACGGGTTAACTAAAACTTTGCAAGTCTAGCCAACTAGTGAACACAGGCCAATTGAGACCTTGTAAGTCTAGCCAATTAAACTTAAGTTACTTATTACAGACTTAGCCCAATTAGGACTTATCCAGTGATTTCAGGATTAGAGAATTATCAGAGTTGATCAGTTACAAGACTGACCACTCTTTATGACTCATTTCAATTAAGACCTCTTTGTGTTGTTTTCAATTTTGGCAACTTTTAACTACTTAAAGCATATTTTCAAATTTAACCACTTTTGAGATTACTACACTATTGCAGCTATAACCAATTTCACCTAAGCATATTAGGTATTAACAGTAATCAGCTAACACAGAATTATTGCAAACATAGCCTTTTTCACATCAAATTGCATACATAGCCATGGAATCGGAGTTACTTGTCATTTAACCAAAACTCAGAGAAGAGATTGAATATTGTTGAATTTCAATCAATAGACTTATAATTCCAGATTCCAAAAACACAGTATATCAAATGAACATAAAACATGCATAGTCAGAACATTTTTCATGTCAAAAGACTACTGGAACCCTAATCATGCTCGATGTATTTGACTAAGCATATATAGGTAGAAATTTATCAAAGAAGCTTCAAAGAAGACATGATTTAAACAGAGAAACACAATAAAACAGAGATTTTCAGAAGATAAAAACTAATCTGAACATGCAGTGACTCAAGTGACTAACAAAAGAAAATCCAAACAGAAAGCATACTAACAAACAGGAAGATGATGAAGAAGAAAACAAAGAAAACATAATTTAAATAGAGAAACACAAATAAACATGAATTTTTCAGAAAGTAAAACTAATCTATCATGCAGTGGCTTAAGTGACTAACAAAAGAAAATCTAAACAGAAATCATACTAAAAACATGAAAATGATAAAGAAGCAAGCCAAGAAGATGAAAAATCACAGAAAATCATACAAAAGTAGACAAAAGAGAGGTGGGGACTTAGCTTTCAGGATCTGTCTACTGCGCTTCCCCGTATTTCTTTCTTTGTTCTTTCTTTTCTTTTCTTTCTTTTCTGGTTTTCTTCTTTTGAGACTTAAGACTTCAGATTTGAAGTCTTTTTATTAGGAGATAGGTTTTAGAGGTGAAAAGATGAGATCTTTTGGTGTGGGGTTTGTTTAAGTTGGCCGGAGTTAGGGTTCTGGCGACTTATTTTCAAAGATTCGAAGAGCTCGGAGAAGATTCGAAGGAAAAGGGTTACATGGGGTGAAAGATCAAGAAAAGGTGGTCTAGGGGTGTTATTTTGGAAGCTGGTGTCAAAGGTGGTGGTCACCGGAGAAGAGCTCCGGTAACCGGGTTTTCAAGATCTTGGGGTTTTTGGGGTCTTCTTGGTTTTTCAGGGTGGTTTGGGGTAGATGAGTGAGAGGAGGATGGTTTGAGGCTTAGAAGTGGCCAGAGACCGCCATAGGAGATGGGCAGTCTCCATAGCCGGCAAGCTTTGAGAGATAAAGAAAGGGAGAAAAAGAAGATGAAAGAGGCGGCTAGGGTTAGATGTTTTGAAAATGGCCAGTTGTCTCTTTGAGACGGGGTCTAAATACCCATTACATTGAGTCCGTCCCCGGCCGTTAGATCATCGTTGATCAACGGTCAAGATCAAACTCCCTCAAACGGCACCGTTTAGGATTAAATGAGAGATGTAACTCTCATCCATTAGATTTGGTGTAACGGACGGTGGGGATTTTATCTCAGGGTTTGGATTAATTATTTATTTTTAGTTAAAGTCTCGGCCGTTGGATCCAGTGTTATGAACGACTGAGATTATTTCAATTCAAATGATTTGGACCGGGTCTCTCAGAATACTTTGGGCCAGTGCACCTGGGCTGGCATTTGGCCTAGTTTTCTTTTTTTTTTTTTGTATTTTTCCATGTATTTTAATTATTTCTTGGTATTTTTTTGTATTTTAATTATTCAATTTCCTATTTCCTCTAATTTTCTGATATTTTTTGACATTTTTCTACTATTTTTCCTTAATTTTTGTTATTATTGCCTCTTTTGTTAATTTTCCTTTTAAACTCTTAAATTGAAATTCTTGTATTTAAATTATTTTTGTTAATTTTCTAATTTTAATCTCTAATTGTTCAATCACAAAAATGCACTTTATTTCAATCAAATCATGTATTGCACCCAAAAAATATTATTTATTTTGATTTTGGAATTTGTTACTTAGGGCAAAAATCACGTGCTCACAGTGTTCAGGCCTTATTTAGATCTGTTTGTGATTGTCTTTATAGATGACATCCTGGTATACTCCCGCAGCAAGTAAGATCACGAGCAGCACCTCAGAGTGGTTCTTCAGACTCTGAAGGATAATCAGCTATATGCCAAATTTTCGAAATGTGAGTTCTGGTTGAGTTCGGTGGCATTTCTGGGTCATATAGTATTAGTGGAGGGTATTCAGGTGGACCCAAAGAAGATTGAGGTAGTCCAAAATTGCCCTCGACCAGCTTCAGTGACTAAGATCCGGAGTTTCTTAGGGTTAGCAGGTTACTACCGTCAATTTGTAGAGGGGTTATCTTCTATTGTAGCCCCGATGACCAGGTTGACCCAGAAGGGTGCCCAGTTCAAGTGGAAAGATGAGTGTGAGGCGAGCTTTCAGAAGCTCAAGACGGCTTTGACTATAGCACCCGTGTTGATACTACCTACAGGTGCAGGGCCTTATACAGTTTATTGTGATGCATCCCGTATGGGGCTTGGAGCGGTATTGATGTAGTATGACAAGGTTATTGCTTACGCTTCGAGACAGTTCAAAATCCATGAGAATAATTAACCGGTTCATGATCTTGAGCTGGCAGCAGTGGTTCATGCCTTAAAGATCTGGAGGCATTATCGATATAGTGTGGCGTGCGATGTGTACATGGATCACAAAAGCCTACAGTATTTATTCAAGCAAAAGGAGTTGAATTTACGACGGAGGAGATGGTTAGAGTTGCTGAAGGACTATGATGTTACTATCCTATATCACCCAGGTAAGGCCAATGTGGTGGCCGGTGCATTGAGTAGAAAGTCTGCCAGCATGATGTACATTCCGATCAGTCAGAGACCACTTGCTCAAGATGTCCAAGCCTTAGCCAACCAGTTCGTGGGATTAGACATTTCTGAGCCTAGCAGGGTGTTAGCCTTCATGGTCGCTCGTTCTTCTCTATTAGAGCATATCTATGAGAGGCAATTTGATGATCCTCATTTGCGTGACTTGAGGGATATTGTACAGCGGGGAGATGCCACGAAGGTAACTTTATATTATGACGGAGTATTGAGATTACAGGGGCGAGTTTCTGTGCCCAATGTTGAGGGGATTCGAGAGTTGATCTTAGCGGAGGCCCACAGTTCGTGGTATTCTATTTACCTGGACGCCGCAAAGATGTATCAGGACTTACAGCAGCACTATTGGTGGCACATGATGAAGAAGGACATCATTGCGTATGTCGCTCGGTGTCTAAAGTGTCAGCAGGTGAAATATGAGCACCAGAGGCCTGGTGGTGTATTCCAGAGAATTGAAATTCTCGAGTGGAAATAGGAGCGAATCACAATGGACTTCGTTACTGGACTTCCTTTGAATCAGAGGAGATTTGATGCTATTTGGGTCATTGTTGATAGGACGACCAAGTCAGCAAACTTCATTCCAGTATCTGTCTCTTACTCATTGGAGAAGCTAGCAGAGATTTACATCAGGGAGATTATTCGCCTTCATGGGGTTCCGGTGTCTATTATCTCAGATCGGGGTACGCAGTTTACCTCGCATTTCTGGAGAGCGGTCCAGCAGCAGTTAGGTACCCAGGTTCAGCTGAGTACAACTTTTCATCCTCAGACGGATGGTCAGTCCGAGAGGACTATTTAGATCCTAGAGGACATGCTTCGAGCCTGTGTCATTGATTTTGGAGGGTCGTGGGACCGATTTCTGTCATTAGCAGAGTTCGCCTACAACAAGAGCTACCAGTCTAGCATCCAGATGGCTCCGTATGAGGCGTTGTATGGTAGGCGATGTTGGTCTCCAGTCGGATGGTTTGAGCCGGCAGAGGCTCGGTTGTTGGGCACAGACTTAGTTCAAGAGGCCTTAGACAAGGTCAAGACTATCCAGGAGAGATTGCATTCAGCTCAGTCCAGATAGAAGACTTTTGCGGATCGTAAGGTTCGAGATGTATATTTCATGGTTGGCGAGCGGGTATTGCTCCGGGTATCGCCTATGAAGGGTGTGATGAGGTTCGGAAAGAAGGGCAAGCTCAGCCCTAGGTATATTGGTCCATTTGAGATTCTGGACCGAGTGGGAGACGTGGCTTACAAACTAGCACTGCCACCTAGCTTATCAGCCGTACATCCAGTTTTTCATGTATCTACGCTTCGGAGGTACCACGGCGATCCCACACATGTGTTAGACTTCAGCACCGTCCAATTGGACAATGATTTATCTTATGAGGAGGAGACGGTGGCCATTCTAGACCGGCAGGTTCGACAGTTGAGGTCGAAGAGTTTTCCTTCTGTGCATGTTTAGTGGAGATGTCAGCCTCCTGAGGCATCGACCTGGAAGTCCGGGTCTGATATGCGGAGCCGTTACCCACATTTGTTCCCCGACTCGGGTACTTCCTTCTCTTGTCCGTTTGAGGACGTATGGTTGTTTTAGAGGTGGAGGATATGACGACCCAAAGGGTCATCACCTATTTTCCTCATTTTCCATGTGCTCTCGAGGCCTTGAAAACCTTATTTTTATGTTGTGTCGATTTACGTGCATAGTCCGGGCATGTTGCTGGAAAGATTTTGTGCTGGAATATGAGAATTCTATGAAAATTTGAAGAAAATTGATATTAATATTGATATAGTTGACTTTGGTCAACATTTTTGGTAAACGGACCCGGACCTGATATCGGATGGTCCTGGAAGGTCCGTAGGAAAATATGGGACTCGGGCATGCATCCGGAGTCGAATTTCGAGGCCTAGAGCCCATGATATGAATTTTTCTGTTAAATTGTTTTTGCTGAAATTATTAAATGAAAATCTATTAAATGACCATGGTATCGGGCTCATATTTTGGTTCCGACACCCGGTACAAGTCTTAAATATTATTTAAGTACTTCCTTGCAAAGTTTGACGACATTTGAACGTCGTTTGATGTGTTTTGAACCTTGAGTTCCAAATTTGAAAGTTTATGAAGTTAAAGGAAGAAAATTATGAACTTGAGGATTGATTTGATGAAAACAATGTTATATTTGCGATTTGATCGCGCGAGCAAGTTTGTAACATGTTTTTTAAGTTGTGTGCATGTTTTATTTGGAGCTCGAGGGCTCGAGGAAAGATTTGATAGGCCATTAGAGCAGATTTTGAAAAATAACACAGCTGGTATTTTCCCCCAGCTAGTATCTTCGCAATTGCAAAGAAATACTCATAATTGCGAGAAGAATGAAATTTAGCCTTGGTTCGCAAATGCGAACTAATCTTCGCAAATGCGAAGATTGCTGGAAATCGCCTAGGCTCGCAATGCGAGTAAAACCTCGCAAATGCGAGGACCACATTATTTTAGCCTAGTTCGCAAATGCGAACTTATTATCGCAAATGCGATGTTGACAGGCGTGGGCCAAGTTCGCAAATGCGAACGTTTTCTCACAAATGCGAGGGCAACAGTCAAAACCTGCTAAGTTCATAATTGCGAACAAATGTTCTCAATTCTCATATCCGCAGCTGTGCAATCTGATACTTAAACGAATTTTACACCTGTTTTCTTCATTCTTTCAAACCCAACACAGCACACACGATTCTCCAAGAGCAAAATCACTCCAAAACACTTGTAAGTCACTTTTTACTTAATTCTTTCAATTCCTAACATCATTAAACATGTTTTTCAAGAGAAACCAAAGGTTTTCAAGGTGGAAATTCTTGTTCTTGGGTAGAACCTAGGTTTTCCATGAATTGGGGAATTAGACCTCGATTTGAGGTCTGATTTCGAAAAAAATCATATAATTGAACTCGTGAGGGGAATGGGTAACCGAATTTTGGTCCGAACCCCGAGTTTCGACCACTGGGACCAGGAGCGTTTTGGGAAATTTTGGGTTAAACTTTGAGAAAACCAATTTTAACCATCCAAACCAATTTATATAGTATTTTATTAAAGTAATTGAACCAATTGTGATTAGATTCGAGCAAGTTGAAGGCTGAAATTCGAGGTAAAGCTATATTTGAAGGATAATTGGACTTCAAGGCTTAGAGGTAAGTGTTTGATCTATCCTAGCTTGAGGGAATAGGATTAATGTGCTAATTGCTATGTGATCGAGTACGGTGTATGGGTTATGGTGACGAGTATCCATACACTAGCATCTAGCATGACCGTGAGTCGTTTGTTGACACATGTTGTGAGTTAATGTGAAATGTTCTTAAGTCATATAATCTTGAACCCTTGCCGGGTTGTGGAGTTGATCATTGTTTTCCCTTGCCGGGACTTTATTGTGAAGCTGATTATTGGTTCCCTTGCCGAGACTTTACTGTGATGATTATTGTGTCCCTTACCGGGATTGGTCATGTTAATTGTTTTCATTCTTTTTCCCTTAACTGTGATTGTTATTTGGGTGAGGAAGAGTGATAATGCATGAAGGGTGATGTCGTTCCTTGTTTATTGATTATGCACGAAAGGTAATGTCGTGCCTTGTTTTATTGATTATGCACGAAGGATAATGCCGTGCCTTTTTATTGATTATGCACGAAGGATCATGACATGCCTTGTGATATTGATTATGCACGAAGGAACATTCTGTGCCGTTGTTATTTGAATCATGCACAAAGGATCATGTCGTGCCATGGAAGTGAAGATGAGAGTAAAAGCACGAAGGATGATGCCGTGCAACTATTTGAAATTTCTTGTTTGATGATAGCTGTTTTATTATACTCTAATTTTCTTTACGGATTTAATATATGTTGCTGATTGTGTTTCCCCCAGTATGATACTTCTTTGTTAATTTTGTTACTTGATAATCCTGTTATTTTGTGGTATGTAGATATATAGAACTGCACAGGTTTGTGTGAGTGTCTGGTCCTAGGCTTATCACTACTTCGCTGGGATAGGCCAGGCACTTTCCAGCACATGGGTTTGGATTGTGCTGATACTGCACTTCTGTGCATTTTTGCATAGGTCCGGGTTTCGAGTAGGAGCAGGAGTAGTAGTAGAGTGCTTGTGGTATTTTTGAGCATTTCGAGACCGAGGTAGCTTGCAGGCGTCCACAGGCCCGGCGTCTCTTCTATTTATTTATGTTTATTGATGTGGTCTCATTGTTCTGAGACAAACAGATGTTTATTATTTTCTTTCAAACCATTATGTGTAGTATTCCTTAGTAGTTCGTGAGTCAGTGACTCCACATCTTTAGTAGAAGACTTTATCAGTTATTTTACATTATTATTTTTCATCTCTATTTAGAAAGACTTCCGCACTTAACAAATTGAGTAATTATTTCTTGCTATTAAATATGAGAACAAAGATGATGGTATGAACAGGAAAATGTTGAATGAATTGGCTTTCCTAGCTACCACGAGTAGGCGCCATCACGATCCCGATGACAGGGGGAAAAATTTGGGTCGTGACAAATATGTTTCCGTCCTAATCCCGGTGTCAGGAATGATAGGATGTAAAAGAAGAAAACATTTACTCCCTTGGGTGAATCATACACCAGTCCTTTTCATAGACTGAGGCAGCTTGGAATCCTAAACACCATTGAATCCAAAATCCCTAACCCACCACCGAGGAACCTGGACCAGTCTGTTAGCTGTGAGTACTGTTCGGGAGCTCCACGACACAACGCCGAAAAGTGTTGGCATCTGAAAACCACAATATAAGAGCTTATTGATTCAAGAAGAATTGAAGTCCAGGATCCCGAGTCTCCCAATATCATACAAAACCCCCTACCCGTTCATCTTGAAGCCCATACAATAGAATTGATACAAGGGGGAGGTTGCAAGAAGCATTCTCAAACTGTAATGATGTTTAATATATGCAAGTGGAGGCAAGGAAAAGGAGAAAGTAATGGGTGAGAAAGCGGTGATCAAGCAAGTGGCGAATGAGCCAGTGGTGGTAACAGAGCCCGAGCTAGTGAAGGTGACAGTTCCAGGAGCAAGTATAAAATCTGTGTTGACTGTAAAACAGGCACAAATAAAGCCGATCATTATCAAACCAGTTACTCAAATGCCTATTGTGAATGTTAAAGTTGTGCCATAGAATTACAAGGTGACTGTCATGTATCGAGGGAAGGAGATTAAGATGAGATTTGTGAGACCCACGGATTGACAAGGTCGGGGAGGTGCTTTGCTCTCGACGAATTAAGAAAAGCAAAACTCACCAGAGATAATCTGGCTAATGTAAAGAAAGCTGTCGCTGAGGAGGAGGCCGAGAAATTTTTGAGGAAAATGAAAGGGCAGGAGTATTTGATAGTATAACAGTTGAGAAAGACTCCAACGCAAATATCTCTGTTGTCTTTGTTGATTCACTCTGATGAACATCGTAGTGCATTAATGAAGATCCTGAATGAAGCTCATATGCATGAGAAGATTACAGTGAGTCATCTTGAAAAGATCGCAAATAAAATCTTTGAGGTTAATAGGGTGACGTTATCAGATGATGAACTGCCGATAGAGGGAACAAAGCATAACAGGGCCTTGTATCTTACTGTGAAATATGAAGATTCGGTAGTGACCTGCGTGTTGATTGATAACGGGTTGAGTGCCAATATATGCCCTTTGTCTACTTTGCGAAAGCTCAAGATTGATAATGAAAGAATCCATAAGAACAATATTTGTGTGCGTGGATTTGATGTAGGCGGAAAGAATACTGTTGGAGACATCGTATTGGAGCTTACCATCAGACCAGTAGAGTTTACAATGGAATTTCCAGTCTTGGATGTTGCTGTACCCTACAATCTCGTACTTGGTCGACCATGGATTCATGCGGCTAAGGCCGTACCTTCTTCACTTCATTAGACGGTAAAGTTCGAATGGGACCGTCAAGAAATAGTGGCCTATGGTGAAGACAATTCATGCAACACCATCACTCCTTTTGAAGAAATTGAGGGCGATAAAGGCCACTAGGTATACCAAGTGGTGGATACTATATTTGTTGATAAAATTCATGAACGTGAGCATGTTCCGGTGCCCAAGATATCTTATGCATTAGTTATGGTTGCTACAGAGATGTTGAAAAATGGGTTTCTCCATCGGAAAGGATTAGGAGCTACATTATAGGGAATCACACATCCGGTATCTCTTCCATGTATTATTGACACTTTTGGGTTGAGTTTCAAACCAACAATTGCTGATATAAAGAGAGCTCAAAAACTGAAAAAGAAAGGTTGGACCCTCCCCAAGCCTATCCCCAAACACTCTCATTCATTCGCCAGGCCTGGTACAAAGAGACGTCCGGCGACGGTTATGCCCAACTTAGCAGAGATAAAGCCAAACAAGGAACTGCTTGAATAATTTGAAAAGCTATTTGAAGATGTGAATATGGTAGAAGAAGCTGAGGGCACAAGTCAAATGGATGTCCAATTTGTTGGACCCCAAACCAAGCTTAATAACTTAGAAGCTACTCCTCTTCCGACTAGAAGGGAGTTGTGGTAGTTAGCTTTGTTGTTTAATTTTAAATCTTTTTTATTTCAAGGCTGTAATTCAAGATTTTATGTTATGTCCAATTTCTTTCTTCCTCCATTCCTGATAAGCCTTATTTTATTTTTCTTTTCTTTTCCTTTACAGTCCATTTTACGTTGATTTCAATAATATGTCATGCATAAGGAATTCCCGGCCCAGTCTTGATAATCAAATAGTAATATAGGAAACTGGATGAGATAATGAGGCAGAGTATGATGACGAGGAAGTTTTGGAAGAAATTAGTAAGGATTTGAGCCAATATGAAGAAAAACCTAAACCGAACTTAAATGAGACAGAGGCCTTTAAATTGGGGGATAAAGAAAATATTCGGGAAATAAAGATAAGCGTCCATTTGGAATCCTCACTCAGAAAGGACATGATAAAGCTGCAGCATGAATAAAAAGATATATTTGCATGGTCAAATGATGACATGCTAGGGCTAAGTGCCGATTTGGTAGTCCATAAATTGCACACTTACTCAGAATGCCTGCCCATCAAGCAGAAGTTGAGGAAATTCAAGACAGATATCAGTGTGAAAATAAAAGAAGTCAATAAGCTGTTTGAAGCAAAGGTTATATGGGTTTCCAAATATCCCATCTAGTTAGCCAATATTTTAGCATTTCTGAAGAAACACGGAAAAACCAGGGTGTGTGTTGATTATCGAGACCTCAACAAAGCAAGTCCAAAGGATAATTTTCCATTGCAAAACATCCATATATTAATTGACAATTGTGCCAAGCATGAGATTGGTTCTTTTGTGGATTGTTATGCAGGTTATCACTAGATCCTGATTGTCACAACCCTAATTCATCAATCGTGAACCAATCATGACGGCACCCAGTATTCACAACTAGGTAAGCCTAACACAATTGCAGAATTTATAGATTTCACGAACAACTAAAATTAACAGTGGAATAACATGGAATAATGTAATAGGTGCCGCTCGGCACATACACTTTACCAGAATTTCTAGAATATATAACCACCAAGACCCGGAAACTCACGGGAAAACACAGGCTAAAGAGAGTAAAACTGTGGCTCTATCCACCAAGAGTATCTATACAACCAAAACAAAAAGGAAATAAATAGTGTTACTAGGAATGAACAGAAGAAGACTCTCCGAATCTACGAACGCAGTAGATGCATACCCGGAGTCTCATGAAATATCTCCTCGATCACCAGTAGTGTGCCCGATCAGATGGACCTGGATCGGTACAACAAAAAGTGTGCAGAAGAG
Organism: Nicotiana noctiflora; assembly: GCA_032618575.1. Taxonomy (NCBI): domain Eukaryota; kingdom Viridiplantae; phylum Streptophyta; class Magnoliopsida; order Solanales; family Solanaceae; genus Nicotiana; species Nicotiana noctiflora. The sequence goes on along the minus strand of JASVEL010009282.1, from coordinate 122,899 downwards.
TAGCATGAGTACACCACGGCGGTACTCAGTAAATGCCAAGCCTAACCTCGATGGAGTAGTGACGAGGAAGGTCATGGCCCTACCAAGAATAATAACAAAAAAATATTGAACAGTGTAAAGCAGGAATAAATCTAAAATAATAACAAAAGAAGGTCGAAGCTACAAATCACCTACAGTTAAACTAACAAGGAAAAATTAACACAATAGGTACATAATCAATAGCACACGATCTTCGGGAATTGAACCCACTGTCCATTTAACTCAGTAACACAGGATCTTCGAAATTGAACCTGCAGTCCATTTATATCAGTAATCGGGACTTGAACTCGCACTCCATTTATCAGTAACCAGGATCTCCGGGACTTGAACCCGTAGTCCATGTATCAGTAACCAGGATCCCCGAGACTTGAACCCGTAGTCCATTTATCAGTAACAAGGATCTCTCGGACATGAACCCGCAGTCCATGTATCAGTATACAGGATCTCCGGTACTTGAACCCACAATCCATTTATCAGTAATAAGGATCTCTGGGACTTGAACCCGCAGTCCATTTGGAACTCCGAGAATTAAACCTGCAGTCCACTAAACAAACACAATCAAACAAGGAGAATACATAGAGAAAATGGAATACACTACTAGGAATAACAAGTAAATTCAATCTCGACATGTTCCACGTAATCTCAATTAAGGTAAATAAGCATTTAGGCAGTGAATCCTATCTAATCATACTCCTTTACTAACACAGGATAAGTCTTGCATTTAACACAGTTAAATAACATAGATAACTGAGTTTGAAAAATTCAAGTAAAGTGGATTCCCAACAATTTGCACAAGTACATGCCCGTCACCTCGCGTACGAGGCATTTAAATCAATACATAATATATCCTAAGGGGAAAGGTCCCCCACATAATGTTAGACAAGCCACTTACCTTAATCCCGGTACAAAACTGCTAAGAAATAATGCCCTTGCCATGAGTATCCAACTCCGAGTGGCCCAAATCTATTCAAACCAATTACATAGTATAAATAACATCGCAAGTAACTAATTACACTGTTAAAATTAAATTTATGTCGCAAAAATGGGTAAAATGACCAAAATACCCCTCTAGCCATCGTCTCGAAATAGAAATATTTTTACATTTTTAGAACCCCCGTACTCTCACGAGTCTAACCATATAATATTTATCAAAATCGGAGTTTGTTGCCCCTTCAAATCATCAAAATTTGTTCTAAGAAATTTTCCCCAAGTTCCACCCAAAATCCGGAATTAAACGAAGAATTCGAGTTTAGATTACTAAATAATAATCTTAAGGGAGTAAGAAATCGTTACCCATAAATTGCCTCTGAAAAAACCTCAAAAAATCCCTCAAAACCGAGCTCCCTAGCTTGAGTTTGAGCAAAAATGGAAGAACCCTCGTTTTGAAATATTATATTCTGCCCAAGCCTTTTTTGCTTCTGCGATACAATTGTCGCTTATGCGACTTCTGATTCTGCGGTTTTCCTTTCCCTTGCCCAGGACCACTTCTGCGGTCGATCACCGCTTCCGCGATGATCGCTTATGCAAAATTTTGTCCGCTTCTATGAAGAATTACCAAACACGACCACTGACCGCTTCCACGACTCCCCATTCGCTTCTACGGAGCCGCTTCTACGGAGACGCTTCTGCGGCTCATTTCTGCAGAAGCGAAAATACCAGACACAAGAACCCTTCAGCAGTCTCCAACTCTAAATTTCATCCCGTTGGGCTTCCGAAACACCCCCGAGGCCCCCGGGACCTTAATCAAAAATACTAACTCATTCTAAAACATCATACAAACTTGTTCCAATCATAAAAAAACATCATTAAACACAAAAAGCATCAAATCAAGGTGGATTCAAGCCTAAGTTTCAATCAAAACTTCCAAAACCTATATTCCATCAAAAACCAGACCAAACGATGTTCGAATGACCTGAAGATTTGCATACATATCCAAAATCACCAAATAAAGCTACTGAAAGTGTCAGAATTCCATTTCGACCCCCGGATCAAAATTTTACCTATCAACCGGATTCCGCCAAAATTCCAACTTTGCCAATTCAAGCCTATTTCTACACAGGATGTCCAATTACATACCGTACACGCTCTCAAACCCGAAATCACCTAACAAAGCTAACATAACCATCAGATTTCCATTCGGAGCTTGTCTTAACACTATTCCGAATACAGACCATTTTTCAACAAATAAGCTCTCATTCAAGGACTAAGTGTCCCAAAACACTCCGAATTCTAGAACCGAACATCCCGGCAAAAATCTAAAGAGTAGAAATAAACTTAGGGAAAATAGTTAATTGGGGATAGGGGCATAAATTTCAAAAACGACCGGTCGGGTCATTACATTCCCCCACACTTAAGCATTTGTTCGTCCTCGAACGAGCATAGAAAAACATACCTGAGGTAGCAAAGAGATTAGGGTATTGGCTGCGCATATCCTGCTCGGTCTCCCAAGTCGCCTCCTCAGCCGGCTGACCCCGCCACTGGACCTTCACCGAAGAGATGTTCTTTGACCTTAACTTTCCGATTTGCCTGTCCAAAGTGGCCACTGTCTCCTCAACATAAGATAGATCCTTGTCCAGCTGAACTGAACTAAAATCCTATACGTGCGACGGGTCAACATGATATCTCCGGAGCATAGAAACATGAAATACTGGATAGACTCCATCTAGGCTGGGAGGTAAGGCAAGATCATATGCAACCTCCCCAACTCACCTCTAAATCTCAAAAGGACCAATAAATCTTGGACTCAGCTTCCCTTTCTTCCCAAATATCATGACGCCATTCATGGACGAGACCCGAAGTAGAACCCGCTCGCCAACCATAAATGCCACATCGCGAACCTTCTTGTCCGTATAACTCTTCTCTCTGGACTGGGCTGCACAGTGTCTATCCTAAATTACCTTGACCTTGTCCATCGCATCCTGAATCCCCAGACCCCACTTTGTGGGAACATACTGGGTAGTTGTTGTTGTTGTCCATCGCATCCTGAACCATCTTTGTACCTAACAACCTAGCCTCGCTCTGATCGAACCAACCTATAGGGGACTTGCACCACCTACCATATAGGGCCTCATACGGCGCCATCTGAATGCTAGACTGATAGTTGTTGTTATAAGAAAACTCCTCGAATGGCAAGAAGTGATCCCATGAACCTCCAAACTCAATCACGCACGCACAGAGCATATCCTCCAAATTTTGAATAGTGCGCTCAGACTGTCCATCCGTCTGGGGGTGAAATGCTATGCTCAAATCCACCCGAGTACCTAACTCCTACTGGACGGCTCTCTAAAACCGTGAAGTAAACTGAGTGCCTCTATCTGAAATGATGGAAACTGGAATACCATGCAACCGAACTATCTCCCTGATATAGATCTCCGCCGACCGCTCCGATGAGTAAATAGTGCACACAGGTATGAAATGGGCGGACTTGCTCAACCAATCTAGAATGACCCAAATAGAATTAAACTTACTTACAGCCCATGGCAGTCTAGATATAAAGTCCATGGTGATGCGCTCCCACTTCCACTCTGGGATCTCAATCTGCTATAGCAACCCACCCGGACGTTGATGCTCATACTTCACCTGCTGGCAGTTGAGGCACCTAGAAACATAGTCAACTATATCCTTCTTCATACGCCTCCACCAATAGTGTTGCCTCAAGTCCTGATACATCTTCGCGGCACCCGAATGGATGGAATACTGCAAGCTATGGGCCTCGGCTAGAATCAACTCTCGAAGATCATCCATATTGGGCACACAAATACGCCCCTGCATCCCCGTCACTCAATCATCCCCGATGGTAACATATCGAGCATCGCCATGCTGAACTCTATCCTAAAGAACAAGTAAATGAGGGTCATGAAACGGCCGCTCCCTAATGCGATCAAATAGAGAAGACTGAGAAACCATGTAGGCCAGAACCTCGCTGGGCTCTGAAAGATCCAATCTAACAAATTGTCTGGCCAAGGCCTGAACATCCATCGCCATAGGTCTCTCTAAGGCTGGTCCATATGCCAAACTCCCCCAAACTCTCCGCCCGACGACTCAAGGCATCGACAAACACATTGGCCTTGCCCGGGTGATAAAGAATAGTAATATCATAGTCCTTTAACAACTCTAACCATCTCCTCTGATGCACATTCAGGTCCTTCGGCTTAGACAAGTTCTGCAAACTCCGATGATCAGTGTAAATCTCACAAGGAAACCCATATAAGTAATGACGCCAGATCTTTAAGGCATGAACAATGGTAGCTAACTCAATATCGTAGACAAGGTTGTTATTTTCATGCACATTCGGCTGTCGGGACGCGTAGGCAATCACCCTACCATTCTGGATCAATAGCGCTCCAACTCCAACCCCTGAGGCATCACAATAATATGTATAGGACTCCGAATAGGTAGGCAACATCAAGATAGGGTCCGAAGTCAAAGTTATCTTGAGCTTTTGGAAGCTCGCCTCACACTCCTCTGTCCAGTGAAAAGAGGCACCCTTTTACGTCAATCTGGTCATAGGTACTGCAAATAAAGAGAACCCCTTCACAAAGCGACGGTAATAACCTGCCAAATTAAGGAAACTACGAATCTCAGTAGCTGCGCACGGCCTGGGCCAACCCTGCACGGCCTCTACCTTCCTCGGATCCACTCGAATACCCTCGCTCGACACCACGTGGCCTAGAAATGCCACCATACTTAGCCAAAACACACATTTAGAGAATGTTGCATATAACTGCTTCTCCCTCACAGTCTGAAGCACTCTCCTCAGGTGCTCCTCACGCTCTTCCCGACTCCGGGAATATACCAAAATATCATCAATGAAAATAATTACGAACGAGTCAAGATATGGCCTGAATACACTGTTCATCAAATGCATGAAAGTTGTTGTGGCATTAGTTAGCCCGAAAGACATAACGAGGAACTCGTAATGACCATACCGAGTCCTGAAGGCAGTCTTCGGGATATCTGGCTCCCAAATCTTCAGCTGATGATAACTAGGTGCAAATCAATCATGGAGAACACCCGTGCACCCTGTAACTGATCAAATAAGTCATCAATACATGGGAAAGGATACCGGTTCTTCACTGTAACTTTTTTCAACTGGCGATAGTCAATGCACATACGCATAGAACCATCATTCTTCTTCACAAACTACATAGGACTACCCCAAGGTGAAACACTGGGTCGAATGAAACCCTTACCCAACAACTCTTGTAACTGATCATTCAATTCCTTCAACTCAGGAGGAGCTATGTGGTACATAGGAACAGAAATAGGCTGAGTGCCCGGCAACAAATCAATACCAAAATCGATATCTTTAGCGGGCAACATGCGCAGGAGATTAGCTGGAAACACATCCGAGAAATCTCATACCACTAGGACCAAATCAATAGAAGAGGTGTCAACAATGACGTCCCTCACATAAGCTAGATAAGCAGCATAACCCTTCTCAACCATACGTTGAGTCTTGAGAAAGGAAATAACACGATTGGGGGTGTGATCTAGAGTACCACTCCACTCAAAATGTGGAATTCCTGGCATAGCCAGCGTCACGGTCTTGGCGGGACAATCAAGAATAGCATGATGGGGCGACAACCAGTCCATGCCCGGAATAATATCGAAATCAACCATAGCGTTGAATAAAAAGATCAACTCTAGTCTCAAGACCACAAATAGTGACCAAACACGACCGATACACACGGTCCACAACCAAAGAATCTCCCACCGGAGTAGAAATACAAACGGGGGCACTCAAAGAATCCCGAGGCACACCTAGATGTGAAGTAAAATAAGAGGACACATATGAAAAAGAAGAACCAGGATCGAATAGAATCAATACACTTTAATAACAACTTATGACAATACCTGTGATGACAGAATCAGAGGCAACAGTCCCGGTACGGGTAGGTGGTATGGCAACTGGAGCTGGAACGATGTCCTGCTACCCCTGTGGAGCATGCTGAGGCTGTGAAGTCTATGGAAGTGCAACCCTCCCAAGTCTAGGGAAACCCCACACCATATGACGGGTGTCTCCACACTCAAAACAAACTCTGGGAGAGCACACCGGTGGGAACTGTACAGTACGGGTGCTCCAAGACCCCTGAATACCTGAAACTCTGTGGAGCTCTGAGATGCAAACTGTGCTGGCTGACCTACAAAACGTCTACCATGGTGCACCCTACCTCCGAAATAAGGGCCAGTATACCTCCCCGATCCATGAGGTCTACTCAATCTTTGATATTCTCCCTCTAGAACCCACATGTCCTCTACTCGGTGAGAGGTCCTCACTACCAGCTAAACTGGGATCACAGGTTGGGTCGCCATGACGCCTGGAACCTAACCAATGGGAGCTCTCTGATCTGGAGTAGGGGCGGCGGGAGTCTGGGTCCCTCCCCCGATCTGTGTAGTATTCGGTACAACCTGAATCAATCCGGCCTGAATCAATGTACGAAACATGCTTAGGAACTGTGCTAAAGTCTCCTGAAGGTATCGAGTAGTAGTAGTAGTTGTAGGCGCGTCGGGTGTCTGAGCTAAAGCTGGATCTGTTGATGATACCTCGGCAGCAACTTGCACAGGTGCTCTCGCAGCACCACGTGCGTGTCCTCAGCCTTTACCCCGACCCCGACCTCTAACGACTGCAGTAGGGGACGCGGGTGCCTAATCATCTTGAGTAGCACGTGTCTTCACCATCTATGAGAGAATGGAAGACAGAAGTTTAGATTTTGTGTCAAGATATAACACGACAAGTAATTCAAAGAAATAAAGAATTTTCTTAGAGAGTTACATAGCCCCTCGTAGATAAATACGGACGTCTCCATATCGATCAGCGAGACTCTAGATAATTGTCTGCGTAACTCTTCTCTCTGGACTGGGCTGCACAAAGTCTATCCTGAATCACCTTGACCTTGTCCATTGCATCCTGGACCATCTCAGTACCTAGCACCATGGCCTCGCCCGACTCGAACCAACCCATGGGGGACCCGCACCACCTACCATATAGGGCCTCATACGGCACCATCTAAATGCTGGACTGATAGTTGTTATTATAAGGAAACTCCTCCAATGGCAAGAAGTGATCCCATGAACCTCCAAACTCAATCACGCATGCACAGAGCATATCCTCCAAAATTTGAATAGTGCGCTCAGACTGTCCATCCGTCTGGGGGTGAAATGCTATGCTCAACTCCACCCAAGTACCTAACTCCTACTACACGGCTCTCTAGAACCGTGAAGTAAACTGAGTGCCTCTATCTGAAATGATGGAAACTGGAATACCATGCAACCGGACTATCTCCCTGATATAGATCTCCGCCAACCGCTCCGATGAGTAAGTAGTGCACACAGGTATGAAATGGGCGTACTTTCTCAGCCAATCCAGAATGACCCAAATAGAATCAAACTTCCTCACAGCCCATGGCAGTCTAGATATAAAGTCCATGGTGATGCGCTCCCACTTCCACTCTGGGATCTCAATCTGCTGTAGCAACCCACCCGGACGCTGATGCTCATACTTCACCTGCTGGCAGTTGAGGCACCTAGAAACATAGTCAACTATATCCTTCTTCATATTCCAGAGGGTCTTTTCATAGTTCTATTAGCTAGTTGCAACAACATAGATGCGAGTCTAGCTCTTCCAATCCCCAACCTTTTATACATCGCAAGGGGTATAAGATTTATGCTAGCCCCCAAATCACAGAGTGCCATGGGAAAGGGAGAGTTACCATTGATGCAGGGAATTATGAAACTCCCTGGATCAGACAACTTTTCAGTAACTGGTCTACTCACCACAGCACTGTAGGTCTGAGTTAGAGTCACTATAGTCAAGTCTTGGAAGTCAAATGTTCAGGACATCAAGTCCTTTGTCATTTTTGCATAACCAGGAACCTCTTGAAGCATCAATCAAAGGAATATTACTTGAATTTGTTTAAACATCTCCAAGAATTTCTTGTATTGTTCATCTTTCTGGTATTTGTCCAGCCTCTGTGGGAATAGTGATGGAGGTCTCTTCTTCCTAGTGATTTGGGTTTTCACTTTGTCAGACACTACCTCAACTACCGGTACTTGGGCTTTCTCAACTTCTTTCTCGGCCTCATCTGTGTGTTGATTTCTTCCTGGAGAGGTTGTACTATAACCTATGCCAGTTTTGTTGAATCATCTAGCTCAATAGGCACTAGTACAAGTGTCTCATCTTGTCTTCTTTCTCGATCCTCTCTAGCTCCAAGTCTAGCTCTCTACCATTACGTAGACTTATTTCCATCAACTGCTTTGGGCCTCAATCTTTTGGATTTACTTGATTGTCTGCATGAAATGTCCCAAGAGGATGATTACTCAAAGATATCGAGATTGGACCATTTGGACTTAAATATTCTTTATGTTGTGGCTGGACCGACCTATATGGCTGATTCTTTTGGCTTCAATACTGACCACCCTATCTCTATCCCCTATAGTTAGGCACATTATTCATGTTCTCAAGGTAATGATCATGATCACTTTCTGCATTCCATTAGCTACCAATTGGCTGACTAATGCAAGATGTGCATAAGCCTCCATTAGTTGTATCTACAATATGCACCTACTACTTCTGCCCTGACTATTCAACCTTTTGGTGAGTATGCTCATTTGTGTCATTAAGGTGGCCATATTTTCAATAAGAGTGTTGGCTGAATCGAAGGAAATTGAGTGAACTAGTAGAATGATAAGTGCATTCCTAGATGTCCATCTCGAATTATGTGCCATCTTATCTAGCATGATCTATCTTTCTTTCCATGATTTGCTCAAGAATGCTCCACCAGATGAATCATCAACATTAGCCTTCACGCTATTTGCCAAACCCATGTAAAACTGCTAGCCCAACATCTGCTCTAGAATACCATAGTGCAGACATATAACCAACATCCCTTTGAATCGTTCCCATATTTCTTGTAATATTTCCATTGGTTTCTGTCTCAAGCTCAAAATTTCATGAATTTGCTGAGCAATCTTGTTGCGCGGATGAAGCATATTCATAAATTGCTTGACTAACTCCTCCCAAGTCATGATAAAATTAATAGGGAGCAAATTTAGCCATGTTTGGGCAGTTCCTATCACTGAAAATTGAAACAATAATAACTTTATTGATTCATGAGTTACGTTGGGCTACCTTTGAGTTTTGCAGATTGACAGGAAATTCTTCAAGTGCTGTTGAGGATATTCAATGTATGATCCCGAAAATAGTCCCTTGTTTTACAACAAGTGCAACATGTTGTTTGTGATTTGAAAAGATTCAGCTTGTATCCGCGGGACAATATCGTTGTGGCTAAATTCTCTGTTGTGGGTTGCGCACAGTCATATAGAGGAGCCTCTAGCTACCTATGCAACTGGGTCTACCACATTATCTCTGTTGTTGTTTTTGCTGTTTACTAGCTCTACCATGTCTAGTTTAGGTTGTTCAGTTGGTTATTATAGTTTGTTTTTTTGATTGGACCGATTCAAAGCCTTGAACACTTTTTCGGAATATGATAATTCTTCCAACACTTCACCATTTCTCGATGATATTTTAGGCATCCACATGTACACCCAAGTTAGCAAATACTAAAATTACAATGGATGGATTGAAAATAAAGAAAATTGATTACACTAAGAATTTTTGTATTTCTTTCAAGTGTAATTGATAACACCGCTAATTCCCTGGCAACGGTACCAAAATATGATCACGCCCAACTACGCCATATAAACAGGACAAGTGCTCATTTAAAATATAATTCGGGTGTTTAGCCCATAGTCAAATTCCACAGGAAATTAACCTACCAACTATTTCTATCAGACTCACTGAATTCTCTATAATCAACTTCCTAGATAGTTTGAATAATACTTGGTGATAGTTCTATGAACTATCACCTAATAAAATTAAGTAAACTTAAAGCTAACTATGAGTGAGGTGTAACAAATAAAAGAAAGATCTAAGGTTGTGATTTCTCCTCTTGATGAAATCCCTTATTGTTATGTTTCGTATAGATTTGCCTAATCATCTCTATCGATCATGAGCACTCTTAATACTGTAAGACTCTCCCGAGTAATTACGAAATTTTACTCGGCGCACTCTCTCGAGTTACGCTAACTGGCTTTTTTATAGCTCACTTACATCACACCCAAGGTTTTGTTATCCCAAATCTCACTTTAAACCCTCGGTTATTGATTTCTCATATATTTTGGGAGTTGTGTTGTTCAATAACTACCTAAATATGCATTCTCTCCACAGTAATACATATTAAATAGGCACAACTAATTGATGATTCTATCAATTAACTACACCAAGAACGTAGTTAAACAAATATAGATTAAACTGGGCAAATTATATTAACACAGCAAGAAGTTCATCCCTCAACAAGTTCCATTAAAACTTTAGACTAAATAATTAGCTACTCATAATCGTGTTTATAATTTCCCAAATAATTTGCATAACTAAATTACAAAGCAAAGATGAAGGAATAAAGAACTTGATAACAATCTCTTCCTAAGTTGCTCCAAACGTTTTCTCCCTTCCGAAATAGCCTCCCTAGGTCTAAGATATGTCAAAAGTCATCAAAATAGTATTTTATATGTATTTATACCAAGTAGGGTCGAGCCCAGCAACCGCTTTCCTACAGACCTTATATAATAAAAACAACGAAGAAAGCAAGACACTAAGCCATTCTGGAGGAGCAGTTTAATTTAGAAATTTCTAGTCTTCATTTATAGACACCCTTTCCTGCGCAAAATAGGACTTCGCTTTCTAAAATTTGTACTGCTGCGCCTCACCATGTGCCGCATCATGCACCACGCTAATGGCCTTTATCAACAACTTCTTACTTTTCTTGTCAGGCCCACTTTTGTACTGTTGTGCCGCGCCTTGCCGCACCCTATGCGGCGCGGCAGTACAATTTTCTTAGTACCAGCTTAATGTATTGGGCTTTTACTCAGACTTCAGAGCTTCAAATTGATAAATTTAGCTCCAGATTAACTCTTGAGCTTAAGATCACCTTCCGCAAGGCATAAAACTAAGTGTAATTCACTATCCTTTGAGCTCAAATTAAACATACATAAAAATGCAGTAATTGGAATGTAATACTATGGCTAAAATACGAATTTCTAGCCTAACATCAACACCCCACACTTAGACAATTGCTTCCCCTAGGGATAACCTTTCATCAAACAACCTCCCTGATACATCATGCCAAGAATAATTAAAATATATTGAGCCCCTTATCATAACATCACACCCTCAAGATTCGACTCAAAAGTATAATGCATTAGTCACTCGCCCACTTACTCTAACATAGAGGTCAATGATATTACCTTTCCTTTACGAATCAAGTGTCTCAGACAACAAAAGAAAATAGTTTCACGAAATAAAATTTTAAAATATTTAGGAACTCGGGATAGAAAGAACTAGCGAGACAGACATTGTTCCTCTAATAGCTTAATTTTCATGCGAGTTAAGTACAAAAATATCTAACGTATTGAACAATCTCATTTATCTGGGAATTGTGGAGTTAAATTTCATTTGTATGAAGTTGTGTAATTGACTATATGAATAATGTTTTACAGATATTTTGAGTATAAAGTTCGGCAACAATATTTAATATTAGTTGAATTACAAGTGATATGGAGCGACTTTTAATATTTATAATGGAGACTTGTACCAAAAAGAGAAGGAAGTCATTTTTATCGTTTTGATCGGTTGAAATCCATTTCAATAATAACAAATATCCAATATAAAAATCCATTTTTGGTTGAAAAAATATTATTCATGATTCAAGGTACGCAATTGAAAATGACTATGAAATAGTAAGACATTTTCCGGTAGCAAATTTTCAATCAAGATTTGTGAAAAGGGCTTTTATATTATCGTGTAATATAATTTATTATAACAGGTTGCGTCTTGCTTATTTTTCAGGATACTGATTTCACTTATTTCGAGTAATTATGTATAATATATCTTATAAAGTATTTAATAAATAGAAGTTTTTTAGATGGTGAGCATACACAAGTTTAACCCTCTTTCAACCAAGATAGAGATCAAGATGCAAAACTTGAATAATATAGAGCTAGGAAAGCTCGAGCCTACCCTGCTTCCTTCAAATGCACTCATACATTGCCCAAAATGGATTGTTGGCATTGCAAAATAAAATAGGAAAATGAGATAATAAATACTCTCGTGTAGCAATGAAGCAAATGCACATACAAGTAGTTGCAGAACAAGGAGAGAAAAATTGGCGGAACCAAGAAAAAGATGTCCACAATTCAAGGGGCATTTTCATTTCAATTCAGGAAACCATAATCAGAAAAACTCAAATAAATAGTGCATTTGAAGTTAAAGTAAACTTTAATTTTAAGATATGCCTAAATTATATCATTAACTTAATTAATCTGCAATGTTTAACAAGATGCCTACTTTCTTTTAATTAAAAAGTCAAATTCCCAATCTCTTAATCATTTTCATATGCAACAAATATATATAATATAGTAGCTAATACTACTTTTGGTAGGCAGCACGGCAGCATCTAATCTTAGCTTGAAGGGTGCAGATTATCGATCATCCATTTACTCTTTCCATTCTATAAATTATACTATCTTATAAGAGATAACACCACGATTAACGTGCATTAAATCATTTCACGAAAAGATGAATGTTTTTGTCAACATATGGGTTGGAAGGACTGTTCTAAGAGCATGTCTTCTAGCGTTCGTGTTTTCTATTTTCCAACATACTCGAGCTAATTTCATACAACAATATAAATTTATCGTGAGTAGATTTCACCATTTCTTTCTCCCTATTCCTGTTTATGTTAAGATTTTATATAGTAACAGAGTCGTTATACTGCTATACGTAAGAAATGACACAGACGCGTAGCCAGATTCTAATCATTTTAAGTTACTGAATTCAAAATTAATAATTTATACATATTTAGTAAAAATTTTAACACAATTTACATGATTTGAAAAAATTACTACTGGATTCGGCTGAATAACATTCGCCTCTGCACGCGCCTACGAAAGTAAAAGTTGAGTATTTTCTTAGTATTTATTAGCTTCCTTTATCTGGCTAATGTTGCATGGCAGGTGAAAGAAACTTCATATCAAAGGCTCTGCGAATCAAAAAACATCTTAACTGTGAATGGACAATTTCCAGGACCAACTATTTATGCTCGGAAAGGAGAAACTATCATTGTGGATGTCTACAACAAAGGGAAATCCAACATAACCATTCACTGGTATGACTAATACTATACAGTATACGATTTTTCTTAAAACCATAGTGTCTTGATCATATTGTGGGGCCTTTTACTTGGCTTTCGCATTTGGGTTTCATATATTTTCTATGTTGTTATTATTCATATATATAGTCTCTGTTAGTGGTATCTATATTTTCTCTTCATCTTCTTGAGTCGAGTGTCCTTTGGAAACAAGCTCTCGACTCCGTTGGGCAGAGGTAAGGTCTGCGTACACACTATCCCTGCCGAACCCCAGTTGTGAATTTTACTGAGTCGTCGTTGTATAGTGTGTGGAACAGCTTGTGTGCACATTGACTAGTGCTACAAGGTACTTACTACCTCCCACCAACACAGAAACTGAATAACTCTGTCCACTAGTGTTTGGACAGATGGCAATAAATTATCTAGTTTTTTTTATTTTGCTGGGACTTAGTTCTTTAGAATAATATTGTAATAAAATGCAGGCATGGAGTAAAACAGCCTAGAAATCCATGGTCAGATGGGGCAGAATACATAACCCAATGTCCAATCCAGCCAGGTTCAAAATTCAGGCAAATGTTGATCTTTTCTGATGAAGAAGGCACCTTATGGTGGCATGCACATAGAGATTGGGATCGAGCCACGGTTCATGGTGCCATTGTTGTTTATCCCAAACTTGGTACTACCTATCCTTTCCCCAGACCTGCTGCCGAACTAACCCTTGTCTTAGGTACAATTACAATTTAATCGATCTCGTATCCAGTTTAATTTTAACACAATGAAATCTTATGATTGGATGCGATGTTTCCATGTGACGTATTACATCATGGGTTCGAACCGTGGTAGAAGTCATTAATTTTTTTTTTTTTTTTTTACAATCATAGATGAGTTTGTGTTGGTTTTTTAAAAGATGGGGCAGCAAAAATATTAAAAATGTTGATTGAAAAAGTCTCTCAATAATTTTATTAAGCATAACAAGGCTTTAAATAGCCAATTTGGAACATAATCTGCAGAAAAATCTGCATTGGAGGAATTTAAAAATCCCAAAATATCTCAACTATCCTAAAAAATCTAACTTAAATTTGAATTCAAAAAGTAAATTTATCCTAAAACTAAGTATCTTATTATGCTAAAAAAGTTACTACAGTAACTGAAAGCAACAAAATTTCTAAACAGTTTGCTTAATGTTGTGAATGCTAGTGTTATGATTAAGCCTCTAAAAACTATTGTCTTGTTGAATTAATTATTAGGGGAGTGGTGGAAGGAAAATATTATGTTGGTATATGAGCAATTTATCAGGTCAGGAGGCCAACCGATAGATTCTGATGCTTATACAATAAATGGGCAGCCTGGAGATTTTTACCCTTGCTCAAAGCATGGTAAGTGAAGTGTAACTCCATGAGGAAACAAATTAAAAAGGCAGAGATGAGTTTGTTAACTAATTAACTATTAACTGTATGGGCAGAGACATTGAAGCTAGAGGTGGAGTGTGGGAAGACATATCTGCTACGGATCATAAACGCCGCAATGAATGAAATGCTTTTCTTTGGAATAGCAGAGCATAAAGTGACAGTAGTAGGAACAGATGGAAGCTACACTAAGCCTTTGACAAGGGAATTTATCACAATAACCCCTGGACAAACATTTGATTGCATATTGGAGGCTAACCAGCTGAAGCCCGGCCGTTATTACATGGCTGCTAGACCTTATTCCAGTGGGGTTAATGTCAATTTTGACAACACAACCACCACAGCCATTGTGGAATATAAAGGAAACTACGACCAACATTCTTCTCTTCCTTCATTACCTTGTTATAATGATACTCTTGCAGCTGTAGATTTTAGTGCTAGTCTTAGAAGCTTGGCTTCGGATGACCACCCGATATCTGTACCAATTGAAGTGAAAGATAGGTTGATATCAACTGTTTCAATAAATGCATACCCTTGTCCTATTATAAACGGCACAAATTCTACGTGCCAAGGACCTAATGGAACGCGACTTGCAGCAAGTATGAACAACATAAGCTTTGTCAACCCGTCCATTGATATCCTAGAAGAGTACTATTATCATGTGTTATTCGGGGAGAAATTTCCAAAGTTTCCGCCATACCTATTCAATTATACTGCAGATGTCCTGCCATTGCGATTGGAAATACCAAAAAGCGGCACACATGTAGTAATGCTCAAGTATAATACCACAGTTGAGCTTGTTTTTCAGGGGACTAACCTGGTTGCTGCCATAGATCATCCAATGCATCTACATGGATTTAATTTCTACACTGTTGGATTGGGACTTGGAAATTTCGACCACACTACGGATCCTCTCAAGTTTAATCTTGTCGATCCTCCTCGCCAGAACACGGTTGCTGTCCCTAAAAGGGGTTGGGCTGCCATTAGATTCAAAGCGGACAACCCGGGTAAGTCTAATTATTTTTTAATTTTGTTTTATTAAAGCTCCTTTATTTGCTAATTTTATTTATTAACTACTACATTTTGAGTTGTTAACTAGTGTCACTTTCAATATCTTTTAGGAATAGTTTCTAAGTAGTATCTAACCTTTTTTTTTTTTTACAAACTTTAATATTCTATACCTGAATCGCATGAAAAAATAAATAGTTTGACCATGGGATTCGTGCTCCGTCACATAAACATCAAATAATTGAACCTTCTTTTTCTTCTTTGCTTATTCTTGGTCTTCCAATGTTCCAGGAGTTTGGTTTTTGCATTGCCACTTTGAGCGTCATTTGACATGGGGCATGAAGACTGTAATCATCGTTAGAGAAGGTGATTGCGCTGAAGAAAAGCTGTTGCCACGTCCCTTAGACATGCCTCTATGTTGATTACTATGCAGAGGCAGCTTAATGTTATTAGGCCTAAAGTAAAACTTCCATAAGAGGCCTTTAATTATTTTTTATAATAAAAAAATTCATATGTATATTATTTATTTGAAATATAATTTTCTAGCTTTTCAGATGCAAAATTATGGATATTTATTTTATAATAACTTTCTTCTAATAGTTATTTTTCAATTGATAATATAGTTAATCCATTTAATCTCTAGCTCCATGGTGATCTTAAGTAAAGAGAAGAAAAAGAGGACTGAATGTGGGGGGAGGGGGGCACTACTACATCTTCTCCAACACTCTAACAGCCTGAAAAAGAAAGTAGGATCTAGGATCCACGCAGAAAGGAGGGGAGAACTCCATTTCAGAATAACAAATAGAAAGCAAAAATGATTGTAATCCCTGGTCACTCTCCAGTGAGAGGTAGAGCACAATTCTATTATGAATAAAGTTTTTTGATATTTTGCCTGTTCTATATTTCTTATAGCTAATGTGTCTTTCAATTCAATATTAATTATAATTGCTTACGATTTACCCCTTCATCTCTTTGATTAATTTGCTTAAAAAGCGTTTAACATCTTTTATGTCAAACAATGTGACGCTGTCTGTAGGGATTTCCTAGTGAAAGAACATAGTTTTTCTTGGATCGAAGCTAAAGAAACACGAGAAAAGAATCCAACTCACACCAGGTTCAAAGGCATCACGTCGAGGAAAGAAAACTCGAGCGCGTTAGCAAGAGCAAGAGCCCTCTACCCTATCAGACCCGGATACACCAAACAAGGAAATGGGTGTTGCAATCTACTCTCCCCATCCTTTCAAAAAAAAGTGAAGGAAACAACCTAGATCTTCCCGGCCGGCAACTTCTTCATAAGAAACAACCAAAGTCAAGTGAGAAACGGTAACACGCATATAATGCAAGTTCGAGTTGAATGTTAACACCTAGCATTCTGTTAGATCATGTTTTAATGATGCAATTAATATACATGTGTAGGAATCTAAAGAAGTAAAGAAGGTCTGTTAAGATAATCCATAACAAATGATGAAAGAATTCACTCGTAAAAATTTACAAGGAAAGAAATAATTATTCAGTAGCAAATCTGGATTAACTTCGTAAATCTGGGAAATCAAATCTTCATCAAGTCAACATCAGCATAATTGAAGAGCTAGAATAATCAAGGCAGAAGATATCGGATTTGCGAAGTTGAAATAAGCAAGGCAGAATCACGAGCGAAGATCTAGGAAGCGAACGTATTTAGAAGATTCAATAATCAATGAATATCTCACAATGCAACCATCTGCCAAAGGAAAGCAGATCAAGTGTGAGCCAACGACTCACTTCTTATTTTTGGAAAGAATCAATTCTTTCCAAGGATAAAAGCCCTTGGGTTGACAAGCCTCTACCATCCATTATAGTATAAATACTTATGTGTAAACCCTACTCTAGACATACTTTGATCGAACTAAAATACTCTCCTTATTCTACTGCAAACAAGCATATTAGTTTACTTAAATCTGTCGTGTAACAAGTCAGGGATAGAAAGAAGGTACACAACTGGTGAGGCATTGTATCAAGCGAGTGCTAGAAAAACTACACGATATTTATCACATCTGTGCTCGAAAGATATTCATTTGCTAAGAAAGAACCTTGCAACCCAAGGGTACTGGATTAGGATTCACATTGAATCCAAACCAGTATAAAATCCTGGTATCTTTAATTCCTACAATTTACTTTCTGCATTTTAATTTAAGATACTTTACCTACTTACTTATTATATCAAGTCGACTACTCTAGTTATAAGTCAATTTGTAAGTGGATTATTTTAAATAATTTACAATTCACACCCTTTTGTACTTTCAATTGGTATAAGAGCTTGGCTCACATTTATCTTTTGATTAACAGCTTGTGACAAAAGATCACGGCAAATTAGGTTATCATAGGAGCTCTCTTTCAGGAAGAAACCTTACAAGTTACACTACCATACTTCAACGGACAACACTTCTCATTGGAAGGTATAAATGAAAATCTTTGCCAAAGCATACGATGTTAAAGTATGGAGAGTCATCAAGAAGGGAAATTACCCACTACCCTCTAGCACCCCACCATTTGATGATCCCGATGACATAGACTTATACTCAAAAGAACAACTGTAAGCTATTCAAGTAAACAACAAGGCAAAGAATCTACTTCACAATGCTATAAGTGGCGAAATATATGAAAAAATATCAAGTTATGATACAACCAAAGAGATGTGGGACAAACTTGAAGTCACTTATGAGGGAACCAGCAAAGTAAAGGAAACTCTCATCAACATGGTAGTTCTTGACTATAAACTTTTCCCAATGAAAGAAGGAGAATCTATTAAGTAAATGTTTGATAGATCCAGTAAGATAATCAATGATCTAAAGGCTTTTGGTAAGCCTTACACCAGTGGTGAGCAAGTCAGAAAAATTCTTAGAAGTTTTCCAACTACTTGAGAGACCAAGTTAGTCACGCTGGAATCTCAAGACCTAAACAAATTATCCTATGATGAACTGCGAGGAGAACTAATTGCTTTTAAAGGGATGCATCTGTAAAAGACAAACCAAGAAGAAAAAAAAGAGAACAGTCGCATTCAAAGCATCTACTGAATTAGCCGAAAATGAAACTAATGATCTTGAAGCTCTACAAGAAGAAATTGCTATGATGTCTAGGAACATAGATGGGCTAATGAGAAGATACAGAAATAAAAGGAAGATTCCCTCCAAGTAAATCTAGGCAATACAACGAACATGATAAGAACGACGACAAATGATATGAATGTGTAAAATTCGGGCACATTCAAGCTGAATGTCCAAAAATCAAAAGGAAGATCTCTAGAGGCTTCAACAAAAAGAAATCTTTCGAAAGCTGGAGCGATGAAGATAAATCAAACCATGAATAAATAGAAAATCTTTGTTTTATTACTACTCTGGAAAATGCAATAGACAAAACCACAGGGTGCTGGATAGATGAAGATCATTCAGATGATGAAAACTACTTCATGGCACGAGGCGAAACTAGTGAGGTGGGATCTTATGACTCTGAAAGATACAATGAATTGCAATATATTCTTGACTCTACCTTAAAGGAGTCTCAAAGAATGATGAATGAACTTAAGAGACTCACTAAGGAAATCAAAGACTAGAAACTCAGACATGAAGTATGTGAAATTAAAAAAGACTTACTTCAAGAAGATTTCAAGGAATTGCAAATACACCAGTCAAAGTTCTATCAGGTCAAACCAAATGACTTACAAGTCAACTAAAAAGGAACTAATCAGAACCAAATCGACTAGTCGGTCGGACCTGGTGACTTACAAGTCAACTGGGAAGAAACCAACTAACTCTATTTCAGCTGGTTCTAACACTTACGAGATATCTATAAACAGGTCTGGAGATAAATGTCACTATTGGAATAAAAGTGACATATTTCAGTTGTCACTTTTGAAAATCTAATACGTACGGATGGTTTTGGAAGCCCAAAATTTATGAATCCAGTAATACTAACTCTCCAGGACCCAGGCAAGCTTAGGTACTTAAAAGAAAGTGATTATCTTGTTTTGTAGGAACATCACAGAGTAAGCCTCAAAGGAAAATGGTATCTAGATAGTGCGTGTTCTATCCACATGACATGTGATAAAAACCTGTTCAAAGAAGTTAAAAAGATTGATGGAGGAAGTGTAAGATTTGGAGACAATTCAAGGGGCAAAATAGTTGGCATTGGAACAATTCCCTTCAACAACAATTGTGATATTATAGAAGTTTATCTTGTTGATGGCCTAAAATACAATCTCCTAAGTATAAGTCAACTATGCAACTCTAGCTATGAGGTAAAGGTTAAAAGAACAGGTTGTGTTATTGAAGACGAATTAGGTAAGATAATCCTCCTTGAAAAAATGTATGGAAATTCTTATATTCTTGATGGATTCAAAAATATGAATGGTCACATCTGTTTAACCTCTATTTTTTATGATCCCTGGCTATGGCATGGAAGACTTGGCCGCGCTAGTATGCATTTGATTGAAAAACTGTCCAAACATGATTTTGTTATTGGCTTACCTAACTGAATTTTTCTAGAACTCACATTTTTTATGCATGCCAAATAGGTAAGCAAACTAGAAACTCTTTCAAAAATAAAGACATTGTGTTAACTTCGAAACCTCTTCAACTACTTCATATGGATTTATTCGAACCCACTAGAACTGCTAGCTTAGGAGGTAAGAAATATGCTTTTGTTATTGTTGACAACTTTTCACGTTTCACTTGGGTGATTTTCTTGTGTCATAAGGGTGAAGCCTTAAGAAATTTTATTGTTTTCTGCAAAAGGATTGAAAGAGAAAAAGGATATCCAATCTCAAAAATTCAGAGTGATCATGGAGGAGAATTTGAAAGCGGAGCTTTTAAGGACTTCTGTAACGATCAAGGTTACACTCACAATTTCACTGCACCACGCTCACCACAACAAAATAGGGTTGTACAAAGAAAGAACAGAACCCTCCAAGACATGGCAAGAACTATGCTGCTTGAACACTTATGGCCAAATCATTTCTGGGAAGAAGTCGTAAGTAGTGCGTGTCACATTCTCAATCGTTGTATCATATAGCCAATTTTGAAAAAGCCCTCCTATGAACTCTTGAAAGGTAAATGCCCAAATATTAGGTATGTTCATCCCTTTGGAAGCAAATGTTTTATTTACAATAATGGTAAGGAAAATCTTGGAAATTTGATCCAAGGAATGACAAAGGTATTTTTCTTGGCTATTCATTAAATAGCAAATCTTTTAGAGTTTATATGTGACGACCCAAAGGGTCATCACCTGTTTTCCTCATTTGTTCTGCACTTTCGAGGCCTTGAAAACCTCATCTTATATTGCCTTAATTTGCGTGCATTGACCGGACACATAGCTAGAATTTTTTTGTGTTACAATATGTGAATTCTATGGAAAATTTAAAGAAATTTGATATTAATATTGATATAGTTGACTTCGGTGAACATTTTTGGTTAACGGACCCGGACCCGAGATCGGACTATCCCGGAAGGACCCGAATATGGATTTTCAATTTTTTAATGCAGATGGACAAAAACAGCAAATCCCCGAGCCAACCCAGTACCTAAACTTTGCACGAGAGGAGCAGTATTTTCAAGAAATACCACATCCTAGTGTGTATAATCGAGACATGAATATAAGTACAAATCGGCACTTCGGATTTGGTGATCTGGATTTTACTGTTGATGGAGATATTAATATGATACCTGAGACACCTGGACAATAAGCAAGTGGCAGTGGTAGTGGTAATGGTGAAGGCACTTCAAATACGCAGAATCAAACAGAGGACAATGGCAGTGGAGACCATGAAGGAAAATAAATCAGCAACCCCCTGCTTAAGTTTTACATTTGGGACAATGTAAAATTAAAGTGTGTGGGAGGTAACAACTTTTGTGCTTTTTCTATGTTTTAGTGTGTTCTAAAAGTTCTATGGATGGTTTGTTTAGATAAGATGGGTATTAGGCAAAATTTTCTTTTTTTTTAAAAAGTTTTTAAGCTACTTTGAAGCTAGAAATAATCATGTTTTAAGTTGGCTTAAATAGTTAATATAACAATGCATGTATAATATAATATAATATAATGATGCATATTATATAATTGTGTTAGATGCATTATGATATTTCTATAGTGAGTAAGTGTTATTAAAAGTGTTTCTGCCGTAAAAATTAAAAAAAAAATATCTCGTTTAAAAATAAAAATAAAAATAATCTGATAA
Organism: Nicotiana noctiflora; assembly: GCA_032618575.1. Taxonomy (NCBI): domain Eukaryota; kingdom Viridiplantae; phylum Streptophyta; class Magnoliopsida; order Solanales; family Solanaceae; genus Nicotiana; species Nicotiana noctiflora. The sequence continues at coordinate 101,036 of JASVEL010009282.1, read as the reverse complement.
CTTTTTTTTTTGGGATGAAAAAATCAAGACACGGTTAAGACAGGCAACTAGAATAAACAAAGAATAGAAATATCGCCTGATATTTTAAGATCTTTTACGGAATAATTCTTTACCTGTGACTTCTTATCTTCTGTCATCCTTTTAATAAATTTGGTTACAAAGTAAGAAGGATTCAAATCTCAATTAGTTCAATTTATTCAGTTGAAGTGTTAAAAAAAATTGCTAGAACTTGTTTATTTTGTATATTCAGGCGAAATACTAAACTGCACTAATCTAGAAAATGAATTAGGCCTTCTTCAAATCCCATATAGCCAAACACTTGAGTCACTAAAATAAATTCGATGTGTCCCAGTTTGAGCTTAAGACTATTTTTTTTTCTTTCCGAACAAACCCATTCCTGCATATTTACACTTGATATATTCCATCCAAGTATTGATGAAATATGCAACATTCTCATATGCCAGGCTGCACATATTTAACTCAAAAAAAATGCAAAAAAAAAAAAGAAAAAAAAAGAAAAAGAAAAGATATATATATATATAATAATTAAATGAAAAAAAATTAGAAGGAGAAGAGAGCTTTTTCGTCAGATAAGAACAAGTTATTCGATTTACTCATGTGTAAAGGCATTTAAAAAGTGAAAGGTAGCAGAAAACAAATTATATATATTAGTGGTCAGTCACTATAAATATAACCTCTAGTACTATACCAAAGCACATAGCCTACTTTACAAGCCAATAAAAAGTCCTAAAAGATTCTATTATCAGTGCTAGTTTATATTAGTGGAGATTTACAAACAGGGCAGGCCTATAGTTGTTTAATGGGAAAAGGTCCAAAATTGTCCCTGTACTATTGTTAATTGGTTACTTGTGACCCCCGTTATACTTTTCGGCCATTCTTTCCCCTACCGTTAACAATCTTTCTACAATTACCCTTAACCCTAACGGATCTACACCGTGGCAACTAACCCCCTCAATTATTTCCATGTCAGCTGCCAAGTCACTCGACCCCCTCCCCTCCTGCCACTTCACACTTCTCATCTCTAATCTCATGTACCCATTAATCTCTCCTCCTTTACCATCCCCACTATCCGAACCCCTCACTTTCTCTCTCCCTTTCCATCGTAAGCCCCTTTATTCTTAATATACATTAATCCAACAAAGTTCATAACAAAGCACACTTCTAAGGATATCCAACAAAGTTCTATCATAACAGAAAGGTACCAATTTGGTATTTAAGTGAAATCTTATAGATAAAAGAGTGGAAGTGGGTTGGGGTTTTCGTGTTCGTAAGCAGCATCGTTCACTGGTGGTCACTATATGTTTAGATTTGTTCGTTGGTTGAAAATGGGGCTATTGGCTATGACGATTTATGGTGGTGGAGTTCGGTAGCGGCTCGATTTTAGGTTGTGGCGAATGGCTACAAGCTTATATGGCACTTTAATGGTGGTTTTGTGGTTTTGTTTGATTTTTCTTTAACTTCAGTGTGAAATAGTTAAAGAGCTCAATGCATCATTTTAGGTGCTATAACTTTTATCAGTGAATAGAGAGGTGAGAATTGTACACAGGAGCTAAACCACTTTGGAGCTTGAATTTTCGAAACCCATATCTGAAAGCAAAATTGAAATTATGGGTAAAAAATATTGTTGTTGCTGGTTTGAGTTTATAAATTAATCATAACACCAAGTTGTTGAAGAAACTTAGAAACAACATTGTTATAGTTTTAAGTAAATTTGAAGGCGACGAAATGGTTTCTCCGACTGCTTGATATTTTTTAATTTTTTGAAAATGGATGTCACTTTTCTTTGGTGGTCGAAAATGGATGTTACTTCAATGGTGAATTTGTTTTGGATTGAAAGAGGAAGATAAAGGTCATGGAGTCTGGTGTGTGCTGATGAGGTTAATTTTAACGTGGGACCTGCTTATATGGCAGTTGACATGGACAAATTAATAGAGGGATTGGGTGCCATGGTGTAGATCCGTTAGGGTTAAGGGTAATTGTAGAAAGATTGTTAACGGTAGGGGCAAGAATGGCCGAAAAGTATAACGGGGGTCACAAGTAACCAATTAACAATAGTACAGGGACAATTTTGGACCTTTTCCCTTGTTTAATATACACTATTTTATGATTATCTTGAATGAAATTGACTTTTGAATATTTTTATATGTAAAAGTTGATTTATGGAGGATGAAAGAAAACAAGGACAAGAGCAATATAATTAACTCTAGAAAATTTAATAAAATAGCAGGTGATATCAAATTCATTGTAAAATTCAAGGTGTCTTGTGCTAACAGATGACTTGATTTTATCTTTTCTCTAAAAAAGAGAGGCTCGAAGATATTTCTCGAGGACGAGCAAATATTGAAGTGTGGGAAAATTTGATAAGAAAAAAAATATCATACAATATATAAGTGATTATCTTCATATTTTATTGTTAATCCATGTGTTTCTTTGCAGGAAATGTGTAATTTAAGAAAAATGTAGCAAATTACCACGTCAAGAGACATGTGAACACAAGAAGTACAAATTAAAAATTACAAAAAGATACATGGTGTTGTATCATATATATATATATATATATATATATATATATATATATATATATATATATATATATATATATATATATATATATATATATATATATATATATATATATATATATATATATATATATATATATATATATATATATATATATATATATATATATATATATATATATATATATATATATATATATATATATATATATATATATATATATATATATAGTTGAAAGGAATTAAAATGCACAAGATCGTGGCTTTCCAACTTGGCAGGTTGGAAAAGAAGACAATCATCAAAGTAAAGGTTTATTGAAACCAAAGTGGCGTATGCTAAAAAGGAAACAAAGACATCCTTTATTTTTTACAAAGCTTGTGAGAAAGAATAACTATAAATATTACCCTTTTAAGCTGCTTGAGGGAATCATCGGGGGAAGAAGCTCATAATTATACTTGTTTTCCATTGTTAGAAGTTTCTCCTCTTCAAGTTCATTAGTTATTCAATATTGGTAATTACTCTAGTTCCTACTTTTAATTAAATAGGGTAATTATTCTTCTTGAATATTTCTTTCTATTTTTCTTATTTGATAGGATAAGAAAATTATCATTGGTATTATTAACTCCGGTATGGAGTAACTTTCTTATGTTGGGAGAATGATAGATCTTAATATTTCTATATTATAGTAGATATTATTCCTCAATTTCACATACTTGAGGTGAGCTTTTCATTTAAATTTTATCTGCTTTATAGTTAGGTGTTATTTAATTTGTTAAACATCTATCTATTTCGTACTATATCTTAATTTCTCACTAATTCTGTAATCGAAAGAGACAGGAAGAAGTAATATATTTAATTTTGGTTTTGATAGATGTTAACTTTTATTTAATGACATCTAGCTCTCATATGTTAAAATTGACTCTACACTTATTTGTAATCGAAAGAGGCGAATATTATAGCATTCAATTATAACAAGTAGGGTAACAGAAAGGGACCTGCTAAAAAGAGCATGTTTTAGTTCAAGTATATATATATATATTCTAGTAGTTTAATATTTCCATTTTAACGATTAATTCGTATAACTGAGAGGAGTTCAATTAATTGTTCAACAATAGTAATAATAAATAAATATAATCGTGAGAGGCATTTATACAGTTATGGGAAATAGAAATTGAAGAATAAATACATCTACTGTATAATAAAAATATTAAGTGAAGTCAGCATCCCAACATCGTTTTATTATATTTGTGAAAGAAATATATATATATATATATATATATATATATATATATATATATATATATATATATATATATATATATATATATATATATATTCTATTGCTCTATTCATGAATTTTTAGTTAGTTAATTCACAACGCAACTCTTTCTGATTTTATCAAATAGTATTTAAAACAAGAAAAGTATGTAGAATAGATAAACCAATCTATGTGGGTTCGACATCTTTCTACATTATAATTTGATAGAGTACGAGTTTAATTTATATACATGTTAGAGACTCGTCAGGAGGTGCTGATCCCTGATTTTATGCTTTACAGCTAGACCAGAGGCAGAGGCATCAGATGCTGTGATTACAGGTACCATTCGGGTTTGTGATAGAGGTGCTTCAGTATTATTTGACCCTGGGTCTGCATATTCATATGTGTCTTCCTACTTTGCACCCTACATGGCCGTGCCTAGCTGTGCCTTGGACATTCAAGTTTATGTGTCTACACCAGTGGGCGACTCTATAGTAGTCGACCGAGTGCATCGTTCGTGCGTGGTTATATTCGGGGGTCTTGAGACCCATGTTGATTTATTGCTATTAGACATGGTGGATTTCGATGTCATATTGGGGATGGATTGGTTTTCCCCGTATCATGCTATCTTAGACTGTCATGCCAAGACAGTGACCTTGGCCTTGCCAGAATCACCCCGACTGGAGTGGAGAGGGACCCCAGGCCACTCCGTTTGCAATGTTATTTCTTATGTTAAGGCTCGACGCATGGTCGAGAAGGGGTGTCTAGCTTATTTGGCATATGTTCGTGATTCCAGCACGAAAATTCCTTCTATTGATTTAGTTCCTATTGTACGTGATTTTCCTGAGGTTTTCCCTTCAGACGTGCCGGGCATGCCACCCGATAGGGATATTGATTTCTGTATTGATCTGGCACCCCGCACTTAGCCCATCTCTATTCCACCCTATCGCATGGCACCGCCAGAGTTCAAGGAGTTAAAAGATCAGTTGCAAGACCTTTTAGAAATGGGCTTTATCAGGCCCAGTGTTTCTCCCTGGGATGCACCGGTGTTATTTGTGAAGAAGAAGGATGGCTCGATGCGGATGTGCATTGATTACCGGAAATTAAACAAAGTCACGATAAAGAACAAGTATCCACTGCCGAGGATTGATGATTTATTTGACCAGCTCCAAGGAGCGAGGCTGTTCTCAAAGATAGACTTGAGGTCGGGCTACCATCAACTGAAGATCAGGGCGACTGACATTCCTAAGACAGCCTTTCGCACTAGGTACGTGCACTATGAATTCTTGGTCATGTCTTTCGGGTTGACCAATGCTCCAGCAACATTTGTGGAGTTGATGAATTGGATGTTCAGGCCTTATCTAAACCTGTTCGTGATAGTCTTTTTGGATGATATCCTGGTATACTCCCGCAGCCAGGAAGAGCACGAGCAGCACCTCAGGGTGGTTCTTCAAGCTCCGAAGGATAATCAGCTATATGCCAAGTTTTCAAAATGCGAGTTCTGGTTGAGTTCGGTTACATTCCTGGGTCATATCGTGTCAGTAGAGTGTATTCATGTGGACCCAAAGAAGATTGAGCCAGTCAAGAATTGGCCTCGACCAGCTTCAGTGACCGAAATCCGGAGTTTCTTAGGGTTAGCAGGCTACTATCGTCAATTTGTAGTGGGGTTCTCTTCTATTGCAGCCCCGATGACCAGGTTGACCCAGAAGGGTGCCCAGTTCAAATGGTCAGATGAGTGTGAGGCAAGCTTTCAGAAGCTCAAGACAGCTTTGACTACGACACCGGTGTTGATATTACCCACGGGTTTAGGGTCTTACACAGTTTACTGTGATGCATCCCATATTGGGCTTGGAGCGGTATTGATACAGGATGGCAGGGTTATTGCTTATGCTTCGAGATAGTTGAAAATCCATGAGAAGAATTATACGATTCATGATCTTGAGCTGGTAGCAGTAGTTCATGCCTTAAAAATCTGGAGGCATTATCTATATGGTGTGGCGTGTGAGGTATACACGGATCACAAAAGTCTTCAGTATTCATTCAAGCAAAAAGAGTTAAATGTGCGATAGAGGAGATGGTTAGAGTTGCTGAAAGACTATGATGTTACTATCTTATATCACCCAGGTAAGGCCAATGTGGTGGCCGATGTGTTGAGTAGGAAGTCTACCAGCATGGGTAGTCTTACTTATATTCCGGTCAGCCAGAGACCACTTGCTCTAGATGTCCAGGCCTTAGCCAATCGGTTCGTGAGACTAGACATTTCGGAGCCTAGCAGGGTACTAGCTTGCACGGTCGCTCCTTCTTCTCTATTAGAGCATATCCGTGAGAGGCAGTTTGATGATCCCCATTTGTGTGACCTGAGGGATATTGTACAGCGGGGAGGTGCCACGAAGGTAACTTTAGATGATGACGGAGTATTAAGATTGTAGCGGCGAGTTTGTATTCCCAATGTTGAGGGGATTCGAGAGTTGATCTTAGCGGAGGCCCGCAGTTCACGCTATTCTATTCACCCGGGTGCCGCGAAGATGCATCAGGACTTACGGCAGCACTATTGGTGGCGTAGGATGAAGAAAGACATCGTTGCGTTTGTCGCACGGTGTCTAAACTGTCAGCACGTGAAATATGAGCACCAGAGGCCTGGTGGTGTATTCCGAAGAATTGAAATTCCTGAGTGGAAATGGGAGCGAATTACAATGGACTTCATTACTGGACTTCCTTTTACTCAGAGGAGATTTGATGCTATTTGGGTAATTATTGATGGGCTGACCAAGTCAGCATACTTCATTCTCGTATCTGTCTCTTACTCATAGGAGAAGCTAGCAGAGATTTACATCAGGGAGATTGTTCGCCTTCATGGAGTGCCGGTGTCTATTATCTCATATTGGGGTACGTAGTTTACCTCGCGTTTCTAGAGAGCGGTCCAACAGGAGTTAGGCACCCAGGTTCAGTTGAGTACAGCTTTTCATCCTCAGACGGACGGTCAGTCCGAGAGGACTATTCAGATCCTAGAGGACAGGCTTTGAGCCTGTGTCATTGATTTTGGAGGCTCATGGGACCAGTTTCTTCCATTAGCAGAGTTCGCCAACAACTACAGCTACCAGTCTAGCATTCATATGGCTCTGTATGAGGCATTGTATGGTAGGCGATATCGGTCTCCAGTCGGATGGTTTGAGCCGAAAGAGGCTCGGTTGCTGGGTACAGACTTAGTTCAGGAGGCCTTAGGCAAGGTCAAGACAATCAAGGAGAGATTGCGTTCAGCTCAGTCCAGACAGAAGACTTATGCGGATCGTAAGGTCCGAGATATGGATTTCATGGTTGGTGAGCGGGTATTGCTCCGGGTATCGCCTACGAAGGGCGTGATGAGGTTCGGAAAGAAGGGCAAGCTCAGCCCTAGGTAATTGGTCCATTTGAGATTCCGGACCGAGTGGGAGAGGTGGCTTACAGACTAGCACTGCCACCTAGCTTATCAGTTGTACATCGAGTTTTTCATGTATCTATGCTTCGGAGGTACCACGGTGGTCATACACATGTGTTGGACTTCAGTATTGCCCAATTGGACAAGGATCTATCTTACGAGGAGGAGCTGGTGGCCATTCTAGACCGGCAGGTTCGACAATTGAGGTCGAAGAGTTTTCCTTTTGTGCGAGTTCAGTGGTGAGGTCAGCCTCCTGAGGCATCGACCTGGGAGTCCGAGTCTGATATGCGGAGCCGTTACCCACATTTGTTCCTCGACTCAGGTACTTCCTTCTCTTGTCCGTTCAAGGACGAACGATTGTTTTAGAGGTGGAGGATGTGATGACCCAAAGGGTCATCACCTGTTTTCCTAATTTGTTCCGCGCTTCTGAGGTCTTGAAAACCTCATCTTATATTGCCTCGATTTGCGTGCATTATCCGGTCACGTAGCTGAAAGATTTGTATGTTAGAATATGTGAATTCTATGGAAAATTTGAAGAAATTTGATATTAATATTGATATAATTGACTTCGATCAACTTTTTTTGGTAAACGGACCCGGACCCGAGATCGGACGATCCGTAGGAAAATATGGGACTCGGGCATGCATCCGGAGTCGAATTCTGAGGCCTAGAGTCCAAGATATAAATTTTTCTGTTAAATCGTTTTTGCTAAAATTATTAAATAAAAATTGATTAAATGACCATGGTATTGGGCTCGTATTTTGGTTCCGACGCCCGGTACAAGTCTTAAATATTATTTAAGTACTTCTTGCAAAGTTTGACGGCATTTGAACGTCGTTTGATGTGTTTTGAACCATGAGTTCCAAATTTGAAAGTTTATAAAGTTTAAAAGAAGAAATCATGAATTTGAGGCTTGATTCTATAAAAACGATGTTATATTGGCAATTTGATCGCGTGAACAAGTTCGTAGTATGTTTTTGAGGTTGAGTGCATGTTTGGCTTGGAGCCCGAGGGCTCAGGTAAAGATTTGATAGGCCATTAGAGCAGATTTTGAAAAATAACATAGCTGGTATTTTTCCCCGGCTGATATCTTCACAATTGCGAAGAATTACTCGCAATTGCAAAAGGTCCCAAAAATAGCTGAGGTTCGCAAGTGCAAACAAAAGGTCGCAAAACCGAAGTGGCCTAGGATTAGGCCTGACTCGCAATTGCGAATGAGGCTTTACAAATTCGAAGCAGCTCACAAACATATTAAGTTCTCAAATGCGAAAGAAATATCGCAAATGCGAGGCTGTCAGGTAAGGCACAGGTTCGCAAATGCGAACCATTCTCTCGCAAATGCGACGCCCGTAGTCAGGACCTGCTATGTTCGCATTTGCGAACAAATGTTCGCAATTCCTATATCCGTAGCTATGCAATCTGATACTTAAACAATTTTTAAACCCCTTTTCACCATTCTTTCAAAACCCAACACACCACACACGATTTTCCAAGAGCAATATCACTCCAAATCACTTGTAAGTCAATTTTTACTCAACTCTTTCAAATCCTAACATAATTAAACATGTTTTCCATGAGAAATCAAAGGTTTTTATGGTTGAAATTATTGTTTTTGGGTAGAACCTAGGTTTTTCGTAAATTGGGTAATTGGACCTCGATTTGAGGTCCTTTTTCAAAACAAATCATATACTTGAACTCGTGAGGGAATAAGTAAACGGATTTTGGTCCGAACCTCGAGTTTCGACCACATGGGACCGGGGGCGTTTTGAGAAATTTTGGGTAAAACTTTGAGAAAACCATTTTTATGCATCCAAACCAATTTATATAGTATTTATTAAAGTAATTGAACTAATTCTCATCTGATTCGAGCGAGTTGAAGGTTGAAATTCGAGGTAAAGCGATAGTTGAAGGCTAATTGTACTTCAAGGCTTTTAGGTAAGTGTTTGATCTATCCTAGCTTGAGGGAATAGGATTGAATGTGCTAATTGCTATGTGATAGAGTGCGGTGTATAGGCTGTGGTGACGAGCATCTATACACTGGCATCTAGCATGACCGTGAGTCGCTTGTTGAAATGTGTTGTGAGTTAATGTGGGATGTTTTAAGTCATGTTCTAGAACCCTTGCCGGGTTGTGAAGTTGATTATTGTTTCCCTTGCCGGGACTTTACTGTGATGATTATTGTTTCCCTTGCCGGGACTCTACTATGATGATTATTATTTCCCTTGCTGGGATGGTTCATATTAATTGTTTCATTCTTTTTCCCTTGACTATGATTGTTATTTGTGTGAGTAAGAGTGATAATGCACGAAGGGTGATGCCGTGCCATTTTTACTTATGTTCGCACAAAGGATCATTTTGTGCCTTGTTTTACTGTTTATGCACGAAGGAACATGCCGTGTTTTTGTTACTTAATTTTTGCACGAAGGGACATTCTGTGCCATTGTTATTTAAACCATGCACGAAGGATCATGTCGTGCCATGAATGTGAGGATGAGAGTAAAAACGCGAAGGGTGATGCCGTGCACTTTTATTTGCTTATTTGGTGAGGATGAGAGTAAAAGCACGAAGGGTGATGCTGTGCACTTTTATTTGATTATTTAGTGAGAATCAGAGTAAAAGCACAAGGGTGATGCCGTGCAACCATTTAAATTTCTTGTTTTGGTGATAGCAGTTTTTACTATACTCTGATTTTCCTTACTGATTTATTATGTGTTGTTGATTGTGTTCCCCCAGCATGTTACCTCATTTGTTCGTTGTGTTACTCGATATTTCTGTTGTTTTGTGGTATATACATATATAGAACTGCACAAGTTTATGTGAGTGTTTGGTCCTAGGCTTGTCACTACTTCACCGGGATAGGCCAGGCACTTACCAGTACATGGGGTCGGATTGTGCTGATACTACACTTCTGTGCATTTTTGCACAGGTCCAGGTTTTGAGTAGGAGCAGCAACCATAGTACACTAGCGGTATTACCTTACTGCCGAGACCGAGGTAGCTTGCAGGTGTCCGCAGGCCCAGCGTCTCCTCTATTTACTTTCGATTATTGATGTGGTCTCATTGTTCCGAGACAGACGGTTATTATTTATTTTCTTTCAGACTATTATGTGTAGTATTTCTTATTAGTTCGTGAGTTTGTGACTCCACATCTTGGGTAGATGATTTATGTCAGTTACTTTACAATATTATTCATCTCTTATTCGAAAGTCTTCTGCATTTAAAAATTTTGAGTATTATTTCTTGCTATTAATTATGACCACAAAAATGATGGTATGAACAGGAAAACGGTGAGTGAATTGGCTTGCCTAGCTACCATGAGTAGGCGCCATCACGATCCCGATGGTGGGGGAAATCTGGGTCGTGACATTATAATAAACGTACTCTATGTGTAGGAAATATGTACATGTTATATTCGATGAAAGTAATCGCTTGGTCGAGAAAGGAACAACTGCAGGTGATGAAGAGCAAATTCAAGAAACTCCGGACAAGGGAAAATCACAGGAGTCGACTAACACGACTAGCTTAATTGAGTCAACTGAAGAAAACAACAACAATACTCCAGATCAACCAGTAGAGTTGACTACAAATACTGCTTGACTAAATGAGAGGAGAAGTGAACCCGAATATCCTTAGAAATATATTATATGAGATCAAAATGAAGGAATAAAAACTAGGGCTGCTCTAAAAAAGAAAGCAAATATTGCATTAATCTCTCAAGTTGAGCCAAATAAAGGTAGATGAAGCACTGAATGATTCAAGCTGGGTGCAAGCCATGCAAGAAGAATTAGATCAATTCAGCAAGAATCAGGTATGGAAACTAATACCCAAACCTGACAATGTGTCCGTAATCGGAACAAAATGGGTATTCAACAATAAATAGAATGAGGTTGGAAAAGTCATACGAAATAAGGCAAGATTAGTTGCTCAGGGTTATTCACAATAAGAAATAGTCGACTATGAGGAAACTTTTGCTCCAATTGCTCGGTTAGAATATATACGAATTCTCTTGGCGTATGTATCTTCTAAAGGGTTCAGGCTGTTTCAAATGGATGTCAAAAACGCCTTTTTAAACGGATTCATCGAGGAAGAAGTTTTTGTAAAACAGTCTCCAGGATTTGAGGACTCAAAATTTCCATATCATGTATATAATCTTTCTAAATCACTCTATGGTTTGAAACAAGCGCCACGTGCCTGGTATGATAGATTAAGTACTTTCCTTATTGATCATGGATTTACTAGAGGTAAGATAGACACTACCTTGTTTATTAATGGATCAATAGAATATAATCTTATTATTCAAATTTATGTTGATGATATTATTTTTAGGAGTGCTAACCCTCTTTTGTGCAAGGAATTTTCAAGTCTTATGCAAAGTGAGTTTGAAATGAGCATGATGGGAGAACTCACATTCTTTCTTGGGCTACAAATTCAACAAATTAACCAAAGAAGAAACCTTTATTTATCAGGCTAAATATACAAAGAAGCTAATTCAAAACTTTGGCATGAGCAGCGCTTAGTCAATTGGGACTCCGATGAGCCCAGCTACAAATTTGGATAAAAATGAACAGGGCACTTTAGTCGATGAAACCAAATACAGAGGAATGATTGGATCCCGACTATATCTGACAGCAAGTTGACCATATATTATGTTTAGGGTATGTAAATGTGCCAGGTTTCAGTCGGCTCCCAAGAAGTCACATCTGACTGCTGTAAAGAGAATCATTCAATTTCTTCTTGGAATAGTGTCTCATGGATTATGGTATCCTCGCTCTAACTCATTTAAATTATAAGGGTTTTTCAGATGCTGATCTTGTAGGTGACAGAGAAGATAGAAAAATCACAAGTGGCATGTGTCAATTACTAGAAAAAGCAGTAATATCTTGTAATAGTAAAACGCAAACATCAGTCGACTTATTAGAGATCATGTTCTTAAAGGTGATATAGAAATAGCTTTTGTTGGTACCGCTGCCTAATTTACGGATATTTTCACTAAACCTTTGCTAGAAGAAAGATTTTGTACTTTGAAGAAATTACTGAGGACCTATGTGCTATTTTTACAAAAAGTGTTATAATTGTCCTTTCCCATGCATTAATTATGCCCTTGTTTCTTTACCTCTCTTTTTCACACCAGTTCGCAGTATGAAGATGGAAAGCTAATCATCACATCTTGTCAACTGACACCTTTTCCATTTTTGCACTCACCCGCCAAACCTTTCCTTCTTAAGTTAGAACAACCTTTCAGTCCCCCTCACACATATCTCTCTCCAACACCTTATGAAAAACCTCTTATTCAATGGAAAAACATTCATAGACCTCTGCATCTACTCGAAAAATTTCCCGCTCAAGGGTGAAACCCTCTTTCACTCCGCCTGAGCAAGTAGACCTAGGGTCTGATCAGTCTGAAGGCTATGCCTCATTCCTAGGTGATCTCTCTGAACCGTCCTAACTTCTAGGGGAAAAAGCCCTAGGCAAACGGCCCATGGAAGAACCTCCCATCCCATCCACTCTGAAGAATCCAAAGTTGATCTCTTAGTCGCTCTTGATTCTGCCCTAAATTTTTGGGATACCACAAATAGGGATTTTTTTTTTCTCGCAAGGATAAGCTTATCACCCATGGAAGAGTCGTAGATCTTGATGATATGGAGGCTCTCAACTGTATGATAAAAGATCTTTTTTTCTATCAAGGGTGGGAACAATTTCTCTCTGTTCCTCCGCCTTAAGTTTATGATCCCTTAGTTCGTATGTTTTATACCAATCCCCACTCTAATAAATCACATAGACTTAAATCACTAGTGCTAGGTAAACGCATTGTTCTTGATTGTTCTCTGTTTGATTCACTTTTCCATAGTCCAGACTCGTTTGGACTATCCAACTCATAGGTGCGCCACCAATCATAAGCGGCCCCTCGAAGCTGAAAAGCGGTAAAGGAAACCCCACTGGTATCCACTATACGCATGGTACATAGGATACGATGACACTCCTCTAGAAATCCCAATGCATCATCTGAAGCCAAGCCAGTGAACACTGGGGTATCATATTTCTTGAACCTCTCCAACCTACGCTGCTGGTCCTCAGAGGCAGCTGGCCCACCTCCAGGCTGTACTGGTGCGGCATGCTGTACAGTAATAACCTCTGGAACCTGCTACGCGGGCTCTCGCTGCTCAGGTGTGCGGGCTGCGTGAGTCTGGGCCCCTCCCCTGCTCTGAGATGTAGCTGCAGCGAGAGGAAGCAACCCCGCCTAAGCTAGAGTAGTATACATGCTCATAAACTGGGCTAGAGTCTCCTGGAGTGCTAGAGTCATAGTAGCTGTAGTAGGTGTACCAGGTGCCTGCGCTCCAACCTGATCCACCGGCAGTGCCTCAGTGGTATCGGCCCCGGCCTCTGGCAGCGGCAGTAGGGGGTGCGTGTGCCTGATTTTCACGAGTAGCACATGTCCTCACCATCTTTGAGAGAATAGAATATAGAAGTTTAGATTTGGTGCCAAAAATATCGCACGACAATGAATTCAAAAGAAATGAAGAGTTTCCTAAATAGTTACGTAGCCCCTCGTAGATAAATACGGATATTTCCGTATTGATCAGCTAGACTCTAAATAACCAGTTTGTGTGCCATGACTCCTATGAACCTAGAGCTCTGATACCAACTTGTCACTACCCTAGTTCACGAATCGTTAACATGTCATGAGGGCACCCAGTCTTCGCAATTAGGTAAGCCTAACACATTTCGGAATATACACTTTTATGAACTAAAGATAAGATAACAACGGAAAAATATAAAAGAAATGTAATAGGTGTCGCTCGGCACATACACTTCGTCAAATACCAGAAGAAATACCATCACCAAGACCTAGAAACTCACAGGCAACACAAACTAAGAGAGTACAATGTGGCTCTATACATCAGGAGTGTCTACACAATGAAAATAAAGGAATGACTGATATCACTAAGAAGAGTAAAAGAAGACCCTCCGAATCTGCGAACGTGGCAGATTCATACCTCGAGTCTCCTGAAAATGCTCCTAAGTCACCTGTAGTGCGTCTGATCAGATGTTCCTGGATCTCCACGACAAAAGTGTGCAGAAGAGTAGTATGAGTACACCACGGCGGTACTCAGTAAGTGCCAAGCCTAACCTCGATGGAGTAGTGACGAGGAAGGTCAGGGCCCTACTGAGAAATAATAATAAAAAATGATGATAATAATAACAAACATCTCAAGGTAAGAACAAGTCTGAAATAACAGCAGTGAGATAAATACTACAAACCGTCTATAATTAAGTTAACAAAAGAAATTAACACAGCAAGAACGAATCAACAATCCAGGATCTCCGGGAATTGAACCCGCAGTCTTCTTATTCTCAGCAACTCAGGATCTCTGGGAATCAAACCCGTAGTCCATGTATCAGTCTCACAGGTGTGAGCACGTGATTTTTGCCCTGAGCAATTAAGTTCCAATATATATATATGTATGTATATGTATAAAAATACAAAAATAATTTTTAGTTTGTAACTATGTGATTAAGTTGAAATACAAATAAAATTGAAATTGAAATTACAAAAGAAATCAATTGGAAAATATCATAAAAGTGTTAAAAATTCAGAAAAATCAAGTAAAATGAAAAAAATACTAGAAAGTAAAAGTAAAAATGGTAAAACAAATACCGGAAAATTAAGGAAAAATCAAGAAAATAGAAAATAAAGGAAATATAATAGTTGAAAATAAATACAAAAAGAAAAGTACAAAATACAAAAAGAAAATACAAGAAATAAATAAAATACAAGTTAAAATACAATACACAATATAGTTTGGGCTAAATACACAAGGATATACATATATATACCAAGCCCAAACACACTAGGCCCAAACGAATTAAGCCTGGTCTGCCCAGGCTTATAGGCCAAACGAAATAAGCCAGGTCTGCCCAGGCTTATAACCAAACGGCGTGGTATCAACCAAACAAATCCCAACAGTTGATAATTTGAATCGTATGGACCATATGAGGCTGTTCCACTACAAATCAAACGATGTCGTGTATATAATTAATCCTAGCCGTTCACTACGATTGATAAAATGGACATGGCCAATGGCTCATTAAAACCAAACGACGTAGTATATGTAAAATGATCCTAGCCGTCCAAGCTTATAATCCAACGGACATAAGGAGATCCCTTATTTAACCATACGACAATGTTTCAAGGGAAAATGATCCTGGCCATCATTTGATTTAATCCAATGGCCAGGAATCAAAGAGACACGACAGATATAAATACTCCCATCTCACGTGTATCCGTCATTACACTCACACATATACACATCTTCAAAAACCCTAGCCGCCTGAGACCTATTGTCTTCCTCCTCCAGTCTCTCATGGAGACTGTTGGCCAACAATGCCTCAATCGTCTTCTCCGGCTCAGGCAAGCCTCAAAAACTATCCCCACCATCCAAAAACCTTTCAAGCCACCATAAAACCCCACCAAAACCAAAAGACCTCCCTGTTCTTAAAACTCTGGTCGCCGGAACCCTAGACGGCGACCTCACCAAAAATGAATCAAAGTCCCACACTAACACCCCTGAACCATTTTGAGGTGATCTACCACCCCATCTGGGTGGTTAGCCTCAAATCACCCTTGAACGTCTCGAATACCAGAAAAACACTCACCGGAACCCTACTCCGGTGAGTACCAAAATTAACCCCCACCCCCAAATACTATACCAAGCCTCTAGACCACCCCCATATACCTCAAAATCGAACCCACATCCCCATTTAAAAAAATATATTACTCAGAAGACTAAACGTCTTCAATGTTCTGAAGATCTAGAAAAATGAAGACAAAGATAGAAGAAAGAAAGAAAGAAGAAAGAAAGAAGAAAAGAAAGAAAGAAAAGGAAAAAGGAAAAAGGAAAAAGGAAAAGCCCGAAAAAAGCTAAGTTCCTATCTCTATTTCTATTTCTTGGTTTGCTGTTCTGAAGAAAAAAAATGTTTCATGGCATGTCTTTATGTTTATCTGAGCCTATTTCTTCTGCATGCTTAAAGAATAAGAAATCCATCTTTGCTTGTTCATGTGAGTTTTGAATCTTACACATCCCTAGTCTTCTAAGTATTATTAGGGTTCTTGATATTAACCACGCATGAATCATGTATTAATAAGTCTGTTTTATGTGTTTATTCATTATAATCTGTCTCGATTAGGTTTTGGTTAGTTGGAATTCAATCATTATCAAACTTCTCCTCTGAGTTATGATTAATTGAAAATTAATTCGTGATTAAGGCTATAAGTGCAAAATAACATAAAACTGGCTATATATGTGACTTGATTCGTATGTGAGTTCATTCTGAACCTTTGAGTACTCTTGTTGTTTGGGTCATGAGTATAATGATATTATGGCTACATTTTCAAGCTAAGTCTGAGTGTTAATTCAGTGGCTATGTTGATTAATTGGCTATGCTCTTATTAAGTGGCTTGTTTTTAATAAGGTGCTATATTTTAAATAGTGGTCATAATTTGATGAATGATTGGGTTCTGATAAGTGTTGGTTAGTAATAAAAGGGGTGTGGGTCAAAATCGGTTAAGTCTAAAAATATTTCTAATTAGGGGTTACTTGTTAAATAACTATTTGCCATAATTCTGCCATACCTAGGCAGGTCGGGTAATATGGATTAAATACAAAGGGTAAAAACGGAATAGTAAATGGCATTCCTGAGGATTAAATAGAGCTTATAAGGCTAAAAATGACTTTAGTGCCTAGTATTTCTGCAATTACTTAGAAAATAAAGGGCAGACCGGGCAAGATAAAAAGGCATTTGTGTAACAAACCTTAGCAAGTGAGGGTAATTAGGTAAAACACACCTAAAAAAGCTCAATAGAATTGCCTAGAACCTTCTAGCAGGGGTTCTAAGACATTTCAACACAATCTTAATAGAATATACTCTAAATAATTGAAAAGATAAGGGGAGGGAAATAGAAATAACTTATTTGAAATTCCCCCAATTCCCCCCCAAAATAATTCTATAAATAGGCTGTTAGTGAGCCTGAAAAAGGGGTTCAGAAGTTCTGGTTCTAAATTTTACAATTAGACAATTCTTAGGGTTCCACACATTATAATTCTGGGTTCAAATTTTTGGAGTTCAGAAATACACAACTAAGGGTCATAGAAGCTGATTAACTTGAGTGCTGTTTTGGGGATTTTTGTGGGGTCGACTCTTCATGAATTCATCTTGACTTTGTTGGATTCCTTGATTCTACCTGGGTTGATTTGCTGGATTCTATATCTGGGATTTTGTTAGCTGTTTTGATGTGATCGAATTATCTCATTGTTGTTGCTGTATTGCTGATATTAGTTGCTGACTATTCTTCTTCTCCAAAATTCTAGACTCATCGATTTGTTTTGATCCAGGTACATATCTGTTTTATGGAGATGTAATCGAGAGTATGATGAAGAAATTAAGTTTAATTAATTTTCAATGATGTCATTTCTGTTTCTTGTATCATAGCTGTAATTAATTCATAGATCCTTTTGTAATTCATTAGGAATGGTTGTAATAATTAACAACTCTATGAATCTGATCTAGATTAGAGTAGAAGTAGTTAATGCTGTAGTTAGATGTAAATCAATAATTAGGTATGGTTTATCACCTAATTCAAAACTAAAACAGGATAATATAAAGTTAATACACCTAGGTAAATAAACATGATTCTGAAATTGTACATATAAACTGGTATCTAGCTACTCTTGCTAGTTAAACTCTGAATTTGGATCAATTTAATCAAAAAGGAAATGAGTGGTTCAAGTTTAAACTGTATTATCGTCTAGCTTCACTAAAAAGTGACTTATCTACAGATTGCTTTTAGACTTCTATGACTGTTAACAACTCAAGCATGTTCAGTTAATGTTACAACACTGTTTTCCTTTAGTTAAAATAAGTGACAAAATAAGTCTTGCAACTAGAATTGTGACAATTACTCGAGTATCTAAATCTGATATACATTATAATAATACTATTGCAAAATTTCTGTCTTAGAATGTTTATTTAGTTATTAGGATATGAAATTAGTAGTGATTGAGATGTAATTTGGCCCCTTTTGAAATAATATTATTTTTACTGATTTTCTCTATCATTTGAAAAACATTTGTTCATAGTATCGTTGTTTAAATGTTATTCTATTTTGATTCCGTTCTAGACATAAGTAACCTAGGCCTTGCCATAAATATAGGCCCAGATCAAAATAAGATGGCATTTGTGCCTGAAAACGAGAAGAGAAATGAAAACTGGGCTGCAGAAGCCCATCCTCTCATGGCATATTATTGAATTGGTCTCTGGTCCAAGCCCAATAGCAAAGTATGGCCTCGACGTTAATGAATAATAATATAAATTTGATATAAAACAAAAAGCGGTATATATTAGGATAAGAGAAAAAACAAAAATAGAAAATATAGAATACTAAGGAAAAACCCTAATAAAAACGGAGACGAGCCTCGCTAAATCACAAAAATATAGTTGTAGGGCCCTCCATAATTTCTTATGAAAACATTAGAAATTGGAAAGACCGTTTAGCAAATCCCACGGTCTCTCCCAAAAATTAACAAGACGTAGACATCGTAGGACACGATTTATAATAAATACACATTCCTAATATGAGTGCACATTTATGTGCCTCAAATCAAATAACGAGGAAGTTAAAATGCACTAAAGTCACAGGCGTACTAGTTGCGGTGTGACTCGAAATGCATTTTCATGACGTTGCAAATCTTTAAAAATAACAAAGCGGGAAATTAAAAACATTTGTAAAATTGAAGCATATAAAGAAATCAGATAAGACAAATACAGCTGTTGAGTGACCGTGCTAGAACCACGGAATCTGGGAGTGCCTAACACCTTCTGTCGGGTTAACAGAATTCCTTATCCAAATTTGTAGTTTCGCGGACTGTTAAAACAGAGTCATAATTTTCTCGGTTCGGAATTAAACCGGTGACTTAGGACACCATTATTTTTCCAAGTTCGACTCTGAAATTTAATAAATAAATCCCATTCCGATTGTCCTTAAAGTGGAAAAACTCCTTCCCTGTTGTTATTATTATATCCCTTCTTGGGGTGTATTAATAAATAGCGGGGTGTACTTATTTAAAAGTAGTAAAAAAGGGAGGTGTGACAGCTCTGTCGACTCTGTTGGGGATAAGCAACCCAAAACTTCAGTTCAGGGTTTAAGAATTCTAGCTCGATTAAATTGCTGTTTTGATATTATTTGATTTTGTTATATGCTTTGATCAATGTGCTACATGTTTACCGCTTTGATATTACATGAATTGTATATATAAAATTGTGCCGAAAACCCTTCTTTTCTTACCTCCGGGGATGTTCTTACTGGTTGAGACTCCCCTTTCTGTTAAGTCGATACCTAATAAGAAATAGAAGTCGGATAAGTTACAAAATTGGACGATCCTGCGAGTCCCCGGTACGTAGCCCCCTCCTCGATCCGAGTTGTCCACTCGGGTACACAGTCTAGTACCATGAAAAATTAGGATATTGAGCCTAGATTTAAGACATTTATTTGCATTATATCTGACTTAGGGGACTCAACACAAGGGTTGGATCCGTCTAGGACAAGTGACCCAAAAATCAAAGACTGAGCATGATTATATGTTGCATTTATTTGTCCTGGATTATTATGCTGACCTGCTAAATACCTGAATACAAAAGGAGAGGAAATTAGAATAGAAATACCGAGATATTGATGAAACGTTATCGAAAGTTTGAAAACAACAATTTTGTTGAAATAATTGGTCGTAAAACAATTTGACTGAACTACGCAGGTTTAATTCTCACCACTAGGCGAGATACGTAGGCAACCCGTGACGGGTCCAACCACCCCTTTCAAAAAATAACCAAAAAATGTCGAGTTTTTTGTTTTCAATAAAATCAAAGTGATGGTGTTTTTGAAAATAGCCGAATGTTCCGAAAGGACACCGGAAGGCTGTTTGTGCAAAAATGGCCGCTTTGAAGTCATTTCTTTTTCTTTTTGAATAATAATAATAGCCTTGAAATTTTCAAATGAAATGGAAAGGTTGACTCTTTTGAAATAATGAAAATTGTCTTAGAAAAAGATTTTTCTTTTTGAATAAATCGGCTTTAATAAATGTGCAGGAAGAGCACAACACAAAATTAACCCTTTGCACTAATGAACAAGATCCCTTTGGAGTTGCGATTATGGTGGAATGATCTAGGCCAAGATGGACAGTATTGGGTCAACAAATATCTAAAAGATCTTACTGGGTTGCTAAACATACTACTTCAGGGTGATATTATACGAGCTCTAGTTGCTTGCTGGGATCCCGCACACAATGTGCTCCACTTCTCAGATTTTGAGCTTACTCCGACATAGGAGGAAATTTCTACCCACATCGGGAAGGGCGAGGTTCCCTTAAAAACCAAGTATCTGGTGGCTCCAAGGGCTATTAAAGTGCATAGATTCCTTGACTCTTTAAAGATTGCCAGAAATGTTCACAATGAAGACTTGGTTCACGAGTTCTGTACTATGAACTTTATATACCACAAATATGGCCACGTTGGGGGATTCAATGATCCAACAAACAAACTCTGCAGCAAAGCGAACCGGACTAAGTGGGAGGAACACGGGCGTTTTGCCTTTATGGCAGCCTTTTTGGGATTGATCATATTCCTAGGAAAGATAGGCATATTGACATTAGAGTTGCCGGAATTGCCAGTACTCTCCTTGTACAGGACAATAGTACGTTGGCACCAATGATAGTGGCCGATATATTCTGTGCTCTCACGGCCTGCAAAACGGGACAAGATTTATTTGATGGGTGTAATTTACTTCTTCATATGTGGATGATATAGCATTTATGCCGCCACCCTCAGTTTTCAAGCTATGGATCGTTTGAGAAAACGTGTATCGAAGAGTTCTACGTGAGGACAAAAGAGGCCAAGTTTCCAGAAGGATCAAAAGGTTGGATCACGTATTTACGATCACTGACTGCTAGCCAGGTAGATTGGGAATATGGATGGTTGCCTCTCAATGAAGTTATATATATGCCAGTAGAAGGGGCGTATTTCCTGTTAATGGGTCTCAAGAGCATCCAACCTTATGCACCATACCAGGTACTGAGGCAACTTGGAAGATATCAGGTTGTGCCAAAAGATGGGGACCTCAGCCTTCAAGCAATAGAAATCAGTCCTGATGGGTAATTCCCCGAAGCAAAAATTCGGAAAATATGGAATGAATGCCAATGTCTGAGAATAGATACTTGTGTGAGAGATCAAGCTAGAGGAGAAGTATCACCGGGATATTCCGCATGGTACCACAGAGATGTTGGGCATGAGAGACCGATGAAGAGGCTTCATATTCAAGAGGTTGCCGAGCAGTCTAAGGAACAAAAAAATTGGATGGCTAAGGAAAATGAATATCGAGCAAGAATCAGCATGTTGGAAAAACAATTCAAGGACCTCAAATTCGAAAGCAGCCTACAAGCAACAACCGATTAGGGTGAAAAGAAATAGCTGAGAAAAGAATATGAAATTTTGAAGGCTCAGATTGTGAAAATGAGAACAACTACCAAAACCCCAGTTCGACTTGCCCGGGATGAGAAGTTAATTGAAAATCTACGGCGTAAGGTGAACGACTATAGCTTTGATCTAGATAAAGCTGAGAAGGAATTAGTTGGGGTTCAGAAACAATTGGCCAAGAATGCTGAAGAAAGAGCTCGGATGGTTCGACGGTTAAAAGATGAACATAATGTTGAAGTAGCCCGATTGAGGAAGAAGATCATCACAGCCGAGGTCAAATGTAGTAAACAAACCAAAGAATTTGATGTAGAGAGAGATCATTGCTACATGGCCATGGCTCGATTAGAATTGGAGCTACAACAACTTCAAAAGAAGAATGAACAAACCTTAGATGCTCGTGATGAACAGATTGGTAGGTTGCTTCAAGAAAAAGGGGTCATCGGGGAAAGAATTGTCAACATTGATCAATACATTACTCGGAAATGCCAACTGTGTGAGGATATGTCTTAGTCAACGTTTACCGCAATAGCAATGATCTTTGTGAAACAAGTAATGACCGACCTGGACAAACTCCAAAGAGGATTAGCATATAGGCCCGCGGTAAGACCGAACGACGTCTCGCGAGCACTAGGAGCTTTAATGTATTCATAGTGCATGCATTTTTGTATTTGTATTTTTTTGCATTTTAAAATTTGTAGTGCAACAGCATTTGTAATCGATGTTTGAATATCAATGAAAATTCAAAAGAAATTGTCATTATTTTTCTCTTATATATGCAAATTGCTTGAGCGATAGGCAAACATATAGGATCGAAAAACGAAAAAGAAAAAAAAAAGAAAGAGGAAAGAAAAAGGGAAAACTAAAAAGAAACAACAAAAGCAATGAAATAATGATGGGTGGAAACAAAAGTGGTAAAACAAAATTTGCGGGTCAAAAAGAAGAATAATGCCGGGATGATGCATAATTACTAGGCAAAAGTTGTGTTTTTAAAACTTGTGATGTTTATCCATTATGATCTAACTATCAACAAGTTTTTATTGTTGATGAGTATAAGATAAAACAGTTAGCAACTGGCATTCTGGTACATTACAACTACAACACTCATTCTAAAAGCATGACAAAAGCGGTAACCCAAGAAATTGAGCCTACAATCATGGATCCCGTGCAAGAGGAGGAAGTAATAGATGTGACTAGCATGAAGGAAAAAATGTATAAGTTGAAACAACAGATGTCAGAAATGTACCAGGCTTGGTCAAGGGGACAACCCTTACCTTCTTACCCAGCTAACCCCACATATATACCTCCCTCAAACCCAAACCAAGAACCACCCACCATGAACTCATCTTCTTCATATCCTGCTTACCCGCACTATTACGCCACTACATCACAAGTACCACCACCCCTGCCTAAACAAGCTCCAACACCACCACCCCAGGCTGCTCTTTTGTATATTGCACCACCACCCGTTACTTTACATAAATACTCTAGCGAGCCTGTATTTCATGTCCAGGATAATCATTACTACCCTCCAGAACCCACTTTCAAGCAACATGATTCTTACACCCCACTCATCGACATGACAGAGGGGGAGAAACCTGCTAGAAATCCTGAACAAGAGGAGATGGCCAGGAAAATGAAGAGCCTTGAGCAGTCATTTCGCAATATGCAGGGTCTGAGAGGCCAAGTTAGTGTGGCATAAAAGGACTTATGTTTGTTTCCTTAGGTACAACTACCTGCTGGGTTTAAATTGCCAAAATTTGACATGTATGATGGCCATGGTGATCCAGTTGCCCATCTCAGAGGATATTGCAGTAAAATGTGTGGAGCTGGAGGAAAGGATGAACTACTTATGGCTTACTTTAGTCAAAGCCTCAGTGGTTCGGCATTGGAATGGTACACTCGTCAAGATCATACCTGATGGTTCATATGGGATGATTTAGCTCAATCATTCACAAATCATTTCCAATATAATCTGGAAATAATCCCTGATAGATTGCCATTGACTAAGATGGAAAAGAAGCCCGGAGAAAGCTTTCGGAAGTATGGTTTCAGGTGGAAGGAATAGGTGGCACATGTGGATCCACCAATGAAAGAAGGAGAAATGGTAGATTGTTTCTTACAAGCTTTGGAGCAGACATACTATGGCCATTTGGTGTCTACAATCGGAAAGACCTTTATGTTGTAGTAAAGATGGGGAGTTTTGTGGAAGAAGGTCTGAAGACGAATAAGATTATAAGCTACTCAGCCATCGAGGCTACAAACCAAGCAATACAGACAAGAACAGGAGGGTCGATTGGAAAGAAGAAGAAAGAAGAAGTGGCAGTCATTGAAGGAAGATCTTGGTCCCGGGGCCCCAACCCATATCATCATCAACCTCGCCCATACCAACCATATCCACCAGCACCATATAATCCATCTCCGCAATATTATCCTCCAACCAGTCCCCAATTTTCTGTCCAGCATGCTCAACCTTACCCACCACCTCCACCCTCATGGCGAACCCCAGCTCCTCAGAATGTCTACCATGCCCAAAATGCCTACCCACCATAAAAAACCTACAAAAATCCAAACCAAACTAACTTCCGTTCTGACCCTGAAGTGAAAGGTGACATGGCTCAAAGAAAAAGGAGATTCACTCCTCTGGGAGAATTATATACCGGTCTCTTTCATAGATTGAGAGAATTAAGGATACTGAACCCCATTGAACCTAAAATTTCCAACACTCCACTCAGAAATTTAGACCAATCTGTCCGTTGTGAATACTGTTCTAGGGCACCGGGACATGACACGGAGAAGTGTTGGCACTTAAAGTACGCAATACAAGAACTCATTGACTCCAAGAGAATTGAGGTGCAAGCTCTAGAGACTCCAAACATAATGCAAAATCCTTTGCCAACACATCATGAGACATATATGATAGAGCTAGTACAAGGAGAAAGCTACAGAAAACCTTCTCAGACGGTGATGACAATTAAAGCAAACAACAAGGTCGAGGAGAAGGCTGAAAGTGAGAAAGTGTCAATTGAGCCACCAACAAAACAGTCATTGGTGATAATTGAGCCTGAGCTAGTAAAAGTGATAGTACCTGGGGTGAAGCCCATATTGACGGTGAAAGGTGCTTATATAGAGCCACTGATTATCAAACCAGTTGTTCAGATGCCGATCGTGACTACCAAGGCCGTACCTTGGAATTATGACAAGGTAACAGTAGTGTATAAAGGGAAAGAAGTCAAGGGGGAAATTTGTGAAACTCATGGTTTGACCTGCTCTGGGCGATGTTTTGCCCCGGATTATTTGAGAAAGACAAAAGTGGTGAAAGAAAATCCAGCTTTTGTGAAGAAAGCAGTCACCGAGGAAGAAGTTGAGGAATTTCTAAAGAAGATGAAAGCTCAAGATTACTCCATAGTTGAGCAATTGAGGAAGACGCCCGCGCAAATATCGTTGTTATCCCTCCTAATTCATTATGATGAACATAGAAAGGCATTGATGAAGATTCTAAATGAAGCCCACGTACCAGAGAAAATCTCGGTATGTCATCTGAAGAAAATCACAAACAAGATCTTTGAGACAAATAAGATAACATTTTCAGACAGTGAGCTACCGCTAGAAGATACGGAACATAATAAAGCACTATACCTCACGGTAAAATGTGAAACATCTGTAGTAACTCGTGTTTTGGTGGACAACGAATCAAGCGCCAATATTTGTCCATTGTCAACTCTAGGGAAGATGAAAGTTAATCATGAGAGGATTTACCAAAACAGTGTATGTGTGAGGGGTTTTGATGGAGGCGAAAAGAATACCGTGGGGGATATCATACTAGAGCTTGCTATCAGACCAGTGGATTTCACCATGGAGTTTCAAGTGCTGGATGTCGCTGTATCATACAGCCTTCTGTTAGGACATCCATGGATCCACGCTACAAAAGCAGTACCATCTTCTTTACATCAAATGGTAAAATTTGAGTGGGAACAGCAAGAAATAATAGTGCACGGTAAAGAGGATGTTTGCAATGCTATTACACCATTTGAGGAAGTTGAAGGAGATAAAGGTCTGTGGGTGTATCAAGTAATGGACACCGTGACCGTGAATAAAATATTTGAAGGATAAAATATGCCAGTACCCACCGTGGCCCCTACAGCGGTCATGGTCGCCAAAGAGATGATAAAGAATACGTTTTCTCCAGGAAAGGGTTTAGGGGTTACCTTGCAGGGTATAGTGCAACCAATCCACCTTCCAGGCCGTACTGATACTTTTGGCTTGGTTTTCGAGCCAACCATTGCTTATATACAGAGAGCTAAGAAATTAAATAAAAAAGGGTGGACCCTCCCCAAACCTATCCCAAAATTGTCCAACTCCTTTGTCAAGCCTGGTAAACAGAGACGTCTGGCAACTGTCATGCCAAATCGTGTAGAGCTAAAACTAAATGAAGAGCTTTTAGCAAGATTTGAAAGGTTAGTTGAAGAGATAAATGTGATAGAGTGTGACGGCCTAAAGGGTCATCACCTGTTTTCCCCACTTGTTCCGCACTTCTGAGGCCTTGAAAACCTCATTCTATGTTTCCTCGATTTACGTGCATGATCCGGGCATGTAGCCAGAAAGATTTTGCGATAGAATATGTGAATTGTATGAGAAATTTGAAGAAAAATGATATTAATATTGATATGGTTGACTTTGGTCAACATTTTTGGTAAACGGATCTGGACCCAAGATCGGACGGTCCCAGAAGGTCCGTAGGAAAATATGGGACTCGGACATGCGTCCAGAGTCGAATTTTGAGGCCTAGAGCCTAAGTTATGGATTTTTCTGTTAAATTGTTTCTGCTAAAATTATTAACGTAAAATGAATTAAATGACATTGGTATCGGGCTCGTATTTTGTTTTCGACGCCCGGTACAAGTCTTAAATATTATATATGTGCTTTCTGCAAAATTTGGTGACATTTGGATGTCGTTTGATGTGTTTTGAACCTTGGTTCCAAAGTTGAAAGTTATGAAACTAAAAGAATGATAATCATGAACTTGAGGCTTGATTTGATGAAATCGATGTTATATTGGCGATGTGATTGCACGAGCAAGTTTGTAACATGTTTTTGATGTTGTGTACATGTTTGGTTTGGAGCCCGGAGGGCTCGGGTAAAGATTTGATAGACCGTTGGAGCAATTTCTGAAAAATATCACAGCTTGTTTTTCACCCAGCTGGTATCTTTGCAAATGCGAAGATTTCCTCGCAATTGCGAAAAGTCCCACATTAGCCTTGGTTTGTAAATGCAAACCAGACTTCGCAAATGCGAAGTTGGCAGGGGTGTGCAGTGGTTTGCAAATGCGAACATACCTCGCAAATGCGAGGTTGACAGTAATCAGCCAATGTTCGCAAATGCGAACTTATTGTCGCAATTGCGAAAGCCCTAGTAACCCAGACCCCAGACCTGATGCGTTCGCAATTACGATATCCCCAGCTGTGCAATTTTATACTTAAACGAATTTTTGAGCTCTTTTCCTCATTCTTTCAAAACCCAACACACCACACACGAACCCTCAAGATCAAATTCACTCCAAAGCACTTGTAAGTCACTTTTTACTTAATTCTTTCAATTCCTAACAACATTAAACATGTTTTTCAAGAGAAATCAAAGGTTTTCATAGTAGAAATTCTTGTTTTTTGGTAGAAACTAGGGTTTTCATGAATTGGGGAATTGGACCTCGAATTGAGGTCCGATTTTGAAACAAATCATATATTTGAACTCGTGAGGAAATGGGTAACCGAATTTTGGTCGGAACCCCGAGTTCCGACCACGTGGGGCGAGGGGCGTTTTGGTAAATTTTGGGGTCAACATTGAGAAAACCATTTTTAAGCATTCAAACTAAGTTATATAGTATTTATTAATGTAATGGAATCAATTGTGATTAGATTCGAGCAAGTTGAAGCGGAAATTCGGGGTAAAGCTATAGTTGAAGGATAATTTGGACTTCAAGGCTAGAGGTAAGTATTTGTTCTATCCTAGCTTGAGGGAATAGGATTATGTGCTATGTGCTATGTGATCAAGTGTGGTGTATGGGCTGTGGTGACGAGCATCCATACACTGGCATCTAGCATGATCGTGAGTTGTTGTTGATACTTGTTGTGAGGTGTTTTAAAGATGAATTATTGAACCCTTGTCGGGTTGTGGAATTGTACATTGTTTTCCCTTGCCGGGACTTGTTGTAAAGTGAGTTATTATTTTCCCTTGCCGGGACCTTGTTGTGATGATTATTATTTTTTATTCTTTGCCCTTAACTGTGATTTTTATTTGGGTGAGGAAGAGTGGTAATGCACGAAGGGTGATGTCGTGCCTTGTTTTACTAATTTTTGCACGAAGGTTAATGACGTGCCTTATGTTATTGATTATGCATGAAGGATAATGTCGTGCCTTATTATTGATTATGCACGAAGGATCATGCCGTGCCTTATGATATTTTTTATGCATGTCGTGCCTTCTTATTGAACCATGCACGAAGGATCATGCCGTGCCATGGATGTGAGGATGAGAGTAAAAGCACGAAGGGTGATGCCGTGCACTTTTATTTGCTTATTTGGTGAGAATAAGAGTAAAAGCACGAAGGGTGATGCCGTGCAACTATTTGCTACTTCCTTGTTTGATATTAGCTGTTTCCATTATACTCTGATTTCCAGCATTGATTTGATAATTGTTGCTAACTATTGAGTTTCCCCTCTTATGATATTTTCTTGTTGAATTTATTACTTGATATTTCCTGTTATCTTGTGGTGTACATATGTATATAGAACTGCACAGGTTTATGTGAGTATCTGGTCCTAGGCTTGTCACTACTTCGTCGGGATAGGCCAAGCACTTACCAGCACATGGGGTCGGATTGTTCTGATACTGCACTTCTGTGCATTTTTGCACAGGTCCGGGTTTTGAGTAGGAGCAGCAGCAGCAGTAGGAGAGTATATTTGTAGGAGTTGAGCATTCCGAGACTGAGGTAGCTTGCAGGCGTCCGCAGGGCCGGCGTCTCTTCCACTTATTTATATTATTTGTTGTGGTCTCATTGTTCCAAGACAAACAGATTTATGTTATTTTCCTTCAAACCTTTATGTGTAGTATTCAGTAGTAGTTCGTGAGCTGGTGACTCCACGTCTTGGGTAGAGAATTTCATTAGTATTTTACCTTGGTGTTACTTATCTCTATTTTGAAAGTCTTCCACACTTTAAATTAATGTCATTGCTCTTGTTGATAAAAATGGGTATAAAATAATGATATAAACAGGATAATGTTGAATGCATTGGCTTGCCTAGCTACCACGAGTAGGCACCATCACGATCCCGATGTCGGGGGAAAATCTGGGTCGTGACATAGAGACAGATGAAGGAACAAGCAAAATGGACGTTCAATTTGTTGGACCACACACTATGCTAAATAACTGGGAAGCTACTCCTCTTCCAATAGGGGGGAGTTGTGGTAGTTAGCTTTTAATATTTCATTCCCAAAACTATCTTGTTTTAAATTGTAATGCCATATCCCGTCAAGTCAAATGTATCCAACTCTTGTTACCTTTCAAAAAATTCAATGAAATGCAATTTCTTTCTTCCTCCATTTTTTCCCTTATTTTATTTTTCTTCTTCTTTTGTACAGTTCAATATTTGCTGATTCCAATGATATGTCATGCATGAAGGATTTTCGGTCCAGTCTTGATAATCAGATAGTTATACAAGAAATTGAAAACGAACATGAAGGGGAATATGAGGATGAGGAAGTATTGGAGGAAATTAGTAAAGATTTGAGCCATTATGAAGAAAAACCCAAACTGAACTTAGATAAGACGAAGTCTATTAATTTGGAAAGTGAGGAGAATGTTCGAGAAACAAAGATTAGTGTTCACTTAGAGACTTCGCTCAGAGAAGATTTGATCAGGCTATTACATGAGTACAAGGACATATTTGCTTGGTCTTATGATGACATGCTCGGGCTCAGTACTAACCTGGTGGTACATTAATCGCCCATTTATCCAGAATGCCGGCCAGTTAAGTTAAGAAAGTTTAAAACGGATATCAGTGTGAAATAAAAGAAGATGTCAACAAGCAATTCGAGGCAAAGGTTATACGGGTCACTAAATATCCCACCTGGTTAGCCAATGTTGTGCCTGTTCCAAAGAAAGACGGAAAAACCAGGGTGTGTGTTGATTATCGAGACCTCAATAAAGCTAGTCCAAAGGAAGACTTTCCATTGCCAAATATCCATATATTGATCGACAATTGTGCCAAACATGAGATTGGTTCTTTTATGTATTGTTATGAGGGTTATCATCAGATCCTGATGGACGAAGAAGATGCAGAAAAGGCGGCCTTTATCACACCTTGGGGGACATATTTTTACAGAGTGATGTCGTTTGGTTTGAAGAATGCCGGGGCTACATATATGAGGGCAATGACCACTATGTTTCATGACATGATACATCGAGCGATTTAAGTATATGTGGATGATGTTATTATCAAGTCCAAAAAGTAATGTGATCATGTCAAGGATCTAAGAAAGTTTTTCTAGAGGCTCCGAAGATATAATCTCAAGCTCAATCCAGCAAAATGTGCTTTTGGAGTGCCATCAGGAAAGTTTTTGGGATTTATAGTAAGCCGGCGTGGTATTGAATTAGACCCGTCAAAGATAAAAGCAATCCAGAACCTGCCTCCGCCAAAGAACAAGAAAAGGTGATGAGTTTATTGGGCATGTTGAATTATATTAGCAGATTTATTGCTCAGTTAACATCAGCTTGTGAGCCATTTTTCAAATTATTGAAGAAAGATGATGCAGTGAATTGGAGTGATGAATGTCAAGATGCATTTGACAAAATTAAGGAATATTTAGCCAATCCTCCTATATTGGTTCCTCCAGAACCTAGAAGGCCCTTGATCCTTTATCTGATTGTATTGGATAATTCTTTTGGCTGCGTACTGGGGCAGCATGAAGAAACAGGGAAGAAAGAGCAAGCAATATATTATCTTAGTAAGAAGTTTACATCTTACGAGGTAAAATATACCCAGCTAGAGAGAACATGTTGTGCTTTAACATGGGTTGCGCAGAAGTTAAAACATTACTTGTCGGCTTATACTACTTATCTGATATCTCGGTTGGACCCACTAAAGTATATCTTCCAGAAGCCTATGCCCACGGGAAGGCTCGCTAAATGGCAAATTCTACTTATAGAGTTTGATATTATTTATGTAACCTGCACTGCAATGAAGGCACAAGCAGTCACTGACCATTTGGCAGAAAATCCGGTCAATGATGAGTATGAACCATTAAAGACATATTTTCCAGATGAGGAGACAATGAATATTGAAGAATTGGAACAATACGACAAACCAGGCTGGAGACTGTACTTTGATGGGGCCGTCAATAGCAAAGGGGTCGGAATTGAAGCAGTTCTCATCTCATAAACGGGTCAGCATTATCCTGTTACTGCTCAGATCCCGTTTTTCTGTACTAATAATATGGTCAAGTATGAAACATGTATATTGGGATTGAGAATCGAAATAGACATGGGTGTTCAAGAGATTTTGGTCATGGGTCACTCGTATCTTTTGATACATCAGATTCAAGAAGAATGGGAGACAAGGGATTTGAAACTTATACCTTATCGACGGTGTCTGCATGAACTATCTCAGAGGTTTCATTCCATAGAGTTCAAGAATATACCAAGAATGCACAACGAAGTAACAGATGCTCTAGCCACATTATCATCCATGTTGTGAACATCCGGACAAAGCCTATATAGATCCACTACAGATATAAGTTCGTGATCAAAATGCTTATTGTTTCACCATGGAAGAAGAACTTGACGGTGAGCTGTGGTATCATGATATTAAATAATATTTGAGGACAGAAGTGTACCCACTGCAAGCGATGGGAGATTAGAAAAGGGCTATAAGGCGACTAGCAAATGGATTTTTCTTCAGCGGAGGAGTTGTATACAAAAAACCCTAGATTTGGGTCTACTGAGATGTATAGATGCACAGCAAGCCAACACAATCATGGCTGAAATACATGCAGGGGCTTGCGGACCTCATATGAGTTGATATGTTTTCGCCAAGAAAATATTAAGAGCAGGATACTATTGGCTCACCATAGAGCGTGATTGCATTAGATATGTGCGGAAATGCCACCAATGTCAGATACATGGAGATTTAATTCACTCCCCACCCTATGAGTTCCATACAATGTCAGCACCTTGGCCATTCGTGGCTTGGGGCATGGATGTCATCAGTCCAATAGAGCCCCCCAACATCTAATGGGCACAGGTTTATCTTGGTAGCAAATGATTATTTCACTAAATGGGTGGAGGCGAAGACATTTAAAGTAGTGACAAAGAATGCGGTAGTGGATTTTGTCATACAAATATTATTTGTCACTTTGGAATTCCTAAGGTGATTATCACAGACAATGGAGCAAATCTTAACAGTCACCTCATGGCAGAGGCATGTCAAAAGTTCAATATCCTGCACCGTAACTCTACACCTTATCGGCCTAAAGCAAATGGAGCAGTTGAGGCTGCAAATAAAAATATTTAGAAGATTCTCAGGAAGATGGTGGAAGAGTCAAGATAGTGGCATGAAAAACTACCATTTGCTCTCATAAGTTATCGTACAATTGTGCGTAATTCAATTGGCGCAACACCTTACTCATTGGTGTACAGAACGAAGGCAGTCATACCTGCAGAAATTGAAATACCTTCCCTCCGGATCATAGCTGAGGCTGAAATTGATAATGATGAATGGGTAAAAGCTCGGCTAGAATAATTGAGCTTGATCGATGAGAAAAGGTTAGCAGCAGTCTGTCACGAACAGTTGTATCAGCGGAGGATGGCCAGAGCATACAACAAGAAAGTACGTCCACAGAAATTCGAAGTTGGACAGTTGGTGCTAAGACGTATTTTACCACATTGGGCGGAAGCAAAAGGAAAGTTTGCAGCTAATTGGCAAGGGCCATTCATGGTATCTCGGGTATTGTCCAACAGAGCTTTACATTTAATAGATGTTGAAAGAAAATGTGTAGAGACTGCTGTCAACTCCGATGCAATCAAGAGGTACTATGTATGATTCATTTTTCATGTGTACAATTATATTTGTCATGATTTTGAAATTGAAATGATGAAGGAATTTTATTCTCTACCCAAACACTTTACTCATTGCTACCTCTTTTTGAGCCTTATTGCATTATTCTTTCATATCCCTCTCTTGGAATCAATTATGAAGAAGAGAATGAAAAGAAAAGAAAAAAAAGAATGAAGAAAAATGAAAATGAAGAAAAAAAAAGAAAAAAAAGAAGAAAATATATATATATATATATATATATATAATATACAAAAGAAAATCGGGAAAAAGTCAAATGACGAAGAAATCTTATGATTTGAACTACGTTTGATTTGATCCCGAAAGGGTACGTAGGCAGCCTCAATGAGGTTCAGTCATGACAAAAATAAAATCCAAGATTCCCCAAATACTGAAACTGGGGCAGAAGTTATGTTTTATTATTCCGAGAGTTGTAAATATTTTTGAACCCTCGCTTAAATTTTGAGCCTTTATACCTTTCTTTCTAACCCATCCAAAAGCCACATTATGGTCCAAAGAATGACCTTCTGATTAGTTTCAAGAAAATGACAATAAAGAGAAACACATCATGGACAATACCCGGGAGTTTGCAAAAGAGAAAATAAATAAAAAAAATAAAAATAAGATAGTCTTATTGGTGAAAACCCTCACGAGCACCATAAGGCGAATGTGAGATGAAAAAAAAATAAAAATAAAAATAAGAGAGTCTTATTAGTGAAAATCTTCACAGGCACCATAAGGTGAAAGTGGGGAATATTCTGATGAAAAGGAAACAGTAAAAATAAGAGAAGTTTGGGTTGAAGGAAAGATAAAATTAAGACAGCAACGATTCGATTGGACAGACTGGGTCGGATATTCAAATACATGACATGGTCAAAGGAATCAGCCTTCATACCCAGATAAGATCTGTCTTTAGTTCAAAAATACCCTCACCCCTGAAATTCATGTCATTGCATTTCATTTTACTTGTTCAAAACCAGTTGCCAATTGAAAGCTAGCTACCAGCTTCTCATGTTAGATGGCGCAATAATACTGGGTCAAAAGAAAAGAGAAAAAAAAAATGGAATGGCGATCATACAGCCAAACAGGATATAAAAGAAAAGAAACAAAAAGAGAAAATCCAAGGGGATTACAAGAGAAAAATTGAGAAAATCCGATGATGAACAACAAAGCAGAATGAAGCAAGAAGAGACAGACAATGGAAGCAAGGCCAGTAAGAATACCAGTTGCTAACCATCATTTTATAAAAAATAAATTGTTCACTGATTTAGATAGGGACAAAAGATTCAAATTCTCACTAATCACTTTAAAGTGAATGTGACCAACGTGGGAGATGTAACGACCCGCCCGGTCGTTTTAGAAAATTATGCCCCAATCCCTAATTTAACTGTTTCCCTAAGTACAATTTCTGCTATTGTGGTTTGCCGGGAGAGTCGGCCCTGAAATTTGAAGTATTTTGGGACACTTAGTCCCTAAACGAGAGCTTTAAAGATAGAAAATGGTCCGTAACCGGAATAGTGTTAAGACGATCTTGGAACGGAAATCCGATGGTTCCATTAGCTCCGTTGGGCAATTTTGGGATTGGGAGCGCATTCGGAATGTATTTTGGAGGTCTTTAGCTCAATTAGGCTTGAAATGCCGAAGGTTGAAATTTTGGCGAAATCCGAACGATAGGTGAGATTTTGATCCGGGGGTCGGAATGGAATTCCGACAATTACTGTAGCTTCGTTATGTGATTTTGGATATGTCCGCAAATTTTCAGGTCATTCGGACCTCGTTTGGTTGGGTTTTAGATCGGATGTGCAATTCGGAAAGTTTTAAGAAATTTAGGCTTGAATTCGATGTGAATTATGGGTTTTGATGTTGTTAGACGTGTTTTTATGATTGGAATAAGTTCGTATCGTGTTTTGGAGTATGTTGGTAGTTTTCGTTGGGGTCCCGGGAGCCTCGGGATGAATTCGGACCATCAAGCGGGCATTTGGAACTTGGAAATTCTGCAGAAAATGCAGCAGCAGTGCAGCAGACTTTAAGCCTTCGCGTTCACGTGGCAATGGCCACGTTCGCGTAGGCATGGTAGGGCTAAGCATCGCGTTCGCGTCCCTTGAGTCGCGATCACGTAGAAAGAAAAGAGGAAGCACCGCGTTCGCGTCCCAGGTGCCGCGTACGCGTAGAAGAAAAATGGTCGATTGGAAGGTTGTTCTTCGCGAACGCGTGGGAGTCGTCGCGTTCGCGTTGAGGAAGGGGAAATTGTGCTTCACAGACGTGTGGGGAGCGTCGCGAGCGCGATGGGTAATTTTTGCAGGTCATCGCGAACACGTGGGTTACTTCGCGTTCGCGTAGAAGAAGTTGGGCTGTTCATCGCGAACGCGTGAACAGTAACGCGAACGCGTAGAGTACTGGGGTCTGGCAGTGAGTTTAAGTTCAGAACATAACAGCTGCGACCCCCATACACAAAAATGCCATTTTTGAGCTCCAAGAGATGGAATTGAAGGGGAAACGCTGGGATATCACCGGGAAATCATCGGGGATAAGTTTCTTGACCTTAATTCGTTAGTTTATCATGAAATCCGTGATTATTTCACTGAAAATGGGGGATTAAAGGTGGGTTTGATCCCTAGGCCTAAATTAGAAAATCTTTGATTTGAATGGGCAAACGGAGTCCGATTTCGATAAGTTTTATATGCACGGACTCGTATTAAGATAAGGAAACCGAAAATATAATTTTCGTGATTTTTCGATAAGCGTACCAAAAGTCGAGTTTTGGCAACTTGTGGGTTTTGGTGTATTTTGAGTTATTTTGATTGGGTAATGCCCAATTGGCCTATTTTGATGTGATTCTATTGATTTTTATGAGATACTACACTTGTGGAGTCCGACATTCATGGCAAGAGGGTTATTTCTTAGCGGTTTTGTACCGGAATTGAGGTAAGTGGCTTGTCTAACCTCGTGTGGGGCACTTTCACCCCTAGGATATTATGTGATACTTTAAATGCCTTGTACGCGAGGTGACGGGCGTGTACATGCGCTGGTTGTTGAACACGTACTTTACTTAAAATGTTCAATTAGTGATATTCCTGTTGTTAGCTGTTAAATTCGATATTCCTACCCGGTAGCAGTTAGAAAAGCATGATTAGGTAGCATTTAACTATCTAGTTGCCTAATTGTCTTACTTGAGTTTTCTTGGTAATCGTTGGCGCTGTTTATCGGCGAAGTTATAGTTAAGCATATTATACTTCTCTCCGTGTATTCCTTTACTTGCCGTGTTTGTGGACTGCGGGTTCGATTCCCGGAGATCCTGAGGTTTATTGAAATGTGTACTGCGGGTTCGATTCCCGGAGATCCTGATATTTATTGAAATGTGGACTGCGGGTTCGATTCCCGGAGATCCTGAGATTTATTGAAATATGGACTGCGGGTTCGATTCCCCGAGATCCTGAGATCTATTGAGACATGGGCTGCGGGTTCGATTCCCGGAGATCCTGAGTTATTGGTAGGGACTACGGGTTTGATTCCCCAGATCCTGAGTTATTGGTAGGGATTGCAGGTTTGATTCCCGGATATCCTGAGTTATTGAGATATTATTGAGACATGGGCTGCGGGTTCGATTCCCGGAGACCCAGAGGTACTGAGAATGGGATTGTGGGTTCAATTCCCGCAGGTCCTGGATTTGTTTTATTGAGTTGGTTATTTGTTGTTAGCTTAATTGTAGACATTTGCAGTAATCATCTTATTGTTGTTATTTCGGAAATTATTAGCATTTAAACTGTTTATTTTTGTTATCATCATTATATTATTGTTCTCTTAGTAGGGCCCTGACCTTCCTCGTCACTACTCCATCGAGGTTAGTCTTGGCACTTACCGAGTACCGCCTCGGTGTACTCATGCTACTCTTCTGCACACTTTTGTTGTGCAGATCCAGGTACATCAGGACGGGCTCATACTAGGTGATTCAGCAGCACCTTGGGAGACCTCGAGGTATGATCCGCTACGTCCGCGGATCCGGGGGCCCTCCTTCTATTCTGATAGTATTAGTAGATGGTTTCCTTCATTTCGTTGTTAGATACTCTTTATACATAGAGCCACAGCTGTACACTCTCTTTTAGTCTGTGTTGCCCGTGGGATTCCGGGTCTTGGTGGTGTTATATACAGTGTGTTCTTGACGGGTGTATGTGCCAAGCGGCACGGATTACACTTTATTTATATTATTCCGCTGTTATATTATCCTTAACGTTCATAACTTGTATATTCCGCAACGTGTTAGGCTTACCTAGTCGTGGGGACTGGGTGCCATCACGACATGTTCACGATTGGTGAACTAGGGTCGTGACAAAGCTGGTCAGCATGCAAGTTCAAATAACGGGACACGGACCGGTTACTTAGAGTCTCGCTGATCGATACGGAGACGTCTGTATTTATCTACGAGGGGCTATGTAACTGTTTAGGAAACTCTTCATTTCTTTTGGATTCCTTGTCGTGCGACATTCTTGGCATCAAAAATCTAAACTATTGCTTTCTATTCTCTCACAGATGGTGAGGACACGAGCTACTCGCGATGATCAGGTACCCGCGCCCCCTGTTGCTGCCGTCAGAGGCCGAGGCCGAGGTAGAGGACGAGGACGCGCCCGAGGTGCAGCCACAGCACCCTCGCGCGCTGCCGCTGAGGTGCCACAGGTAGACCAGGTTGGAGCGCAGGCACCTGGTACACCGACTACACCTGCTACTACTCCAGCACTACAGGAGACCCTAGCCCAGTTCATGAGTATATATACCACTTTAGCTCAGGCAGGACTGCTTCCTCTTGTCGCAGCTACATCTCAGGCCGGGGGAGGGGCCTAGACTCCCGCAGCCGTTACACCGGAGCAGCGTGTGCCAGTGGGACAGGTTCCAGATGTTTTAGTTATGCCTCCTGCCGCCCCAGCACAGCCCGGAGGTGGACCAGCTGCCTCTGAGGACGAGCAACGTAGATTGGAGAGGTTCAAGAAATATGACCCTCCAGTGTTTAGTGGTTTGGCTTCGGATGATGCATTGGGTTTTCTAGAGGAGTGTCATCGTATTCTTCGTACTATGGGGATTGTGGAGACCAGCGGGGTTTCCTTCACTGCTTTTCAGTTTCGTGGGACCGCTTATGATTGGTGGCGCACGTATGAGTTGGATAGTCCAGAGGAGTCTGCTTCATTGACTTGGACGCAGTTTTCAGATCTGTTTTTGAGGGAGTTTGTTCCACAGAGCCTTAGGGATTCTTGGCAATCGGAGTTTGAGCGGTTGCGACAGGGCTCCATGTCAGTATCGGAGTATGCTATCAGTTTCACCCGTCTAGCCAGGCATGCACCGACTTTGGTAGCCACGGTTCGGGAGAGAGTGCGGAGATTTATCGAGGGCCTTGTTCCGCCTATCCGATCCAGCATGGCCAGAGAGCTTGAGACAGATATATCTTATCAGCAGGCAGTTAGCATTGCCAAGAGGATCGAGAGTGTGCTCCCTATAGAGCGGAGAGAGAGAGAGGGGCCAAGAGGTCTCGTGAGTCGGGCCATTTCTCTGGTGCCCGCACTTCATCAGCCGGTCGTTTTGGCAGGGGTTATTCCGGCCGACCAGTTCACTCAGCATTGCCCGCAGCCGGTAGTACTCCAAGTCTTCCAGCACCTCAGGAGCCTTATTATGCTCCCCCAGTTTCCAGTGCACCTCCTGCACGGGGTCCTTCCAGGGGTCAGACTAGTGGGGGTGAGGCCGGTCAGTCACAGCCACCGCGTCCTCCCAGAGCTTGTTTTGAGTGCGGGGATACTCGCCACCTGGTTAGGGAGTGCCCCAGTCGCAGGAGAGGAGCCCCTCATCAGTCATCACAGCATCTGCGTGGTTCTCAGGGCCAGCAAGCTATCATTCCAGCCCCAACTCCACCTGCCCAGTCAGCCAGGGGCGGGGGTCAGGGTTCCAGAGGCCGCCCTCGAGAGGGGGGACAGGCCAGATTCTATGCTATTCCCGATCGCGCTGCGGCTGTTGCATCTGATTCTGTTATCACAGGTATTATTCTGGTTAGTCACAGGGAGGCATCGGTTCTATTCGACCCCGGTTCCACTTTTTCATATGTGTCTTCTTACTTTGCTTCTCATCTGGGTGTGCCTCGGGATTCTTTGAGTGCCCCCATTTATGTTTCCACTCCGGTGGGTGATTCTTTGGCTGTGGACCGCGTATATCGGTCGTGTTTGATTACCATTTGTGATTTTGGGCCAAGAGACATAGTTAGTTGCTGTTTCCATTTGGTTGTTTCTTCCTCGTTGTTGATACCGGCAAGACTGTAAGGCCCCATAAAATTTCGCTAAGTAATATAGGATTCTGTGGTGCCACGTAGGCTAATTATTATATTTTGTGTGCTATGAACATGATGGACATCAATTAGGCTTTATAAATATGAGTATGAGTCTTATGGTAAGTGATATGAGGTCCAAATGGAAGCCCAAGTGTAAGCCAAATGGGAAAATTATCGAAATACGCCAAAATTCCAAATGGATTCGCACATAGCTCCACTTCAAAGGATCATATATAATTATGTATAAGTTTTTATATTGTGAATAGCATACCAAATGAAAGCCCTTTGAGTCTAGTTTCCAACGCTTCAAACCGTTCGTCATTTGGACATTCCTACACAAAGTTATGATCAAATTACCAAAGGCCGGAAAATGCTATCTTGTGCCAAATGTGCGACCGCATTCCTGTCGGCGGTCCGCATGTTCGTTCTGCGGTCCGCATCTTGACCGCATCTTGGACCAGTGTAGCTCATTTTTGGCTGCCGATTTTGCGGTGCATTTTGCGGCCCGCATGTCCATTCTCCGGTGCATTCTGCGATAGCAGAATTGACATCGCAAGGTTATTCTTCTAATTTTTATAACCCGACCCCATTTCAATATATAGGCTTTGGGGTTCATTTTGGGGTCATTTCTTACTGATTTTAGAGAGATGTGAGAGTATTTTAGAGAGAGAAGGAGGAACGCAATATCCAAATCATCCAAATCTTGCATCAATCTTCAAGAATCAAGAACCCAATAGCAAGTTCTTCATCTAAGAGGTAAGATTCTATACCCTAGGGTTTTAATTTCGAGTTTGGTGTATAAGATGAGTTATTGAGGTATGATTCTTGGGTTTATTAGTATTGTGTATACATACATGTACAACTTAGGTTTATGGGAAGATTGTTTAACTTAAATAACTAAAGATTGGGTTAGGGAATGAAGGAAGTCTTAAAAAGGGGATTCGAAATCAACATGCTCAACTAGTGTTTGATAAATTGTTCAAATGAGCTAGTTTCATGAATATCTTTCTAATATGTGTTTAATTTTGTTATGTTTCATAGTATATTGGAATTGCTAGAGTTTTTGGAGTGTTGTAGTAACTTAAGGAAAGCTCAATCGAGGTATGTATGGCTAACTTTGATTCTTGTGAAATCGCCCTTATGTGTGCAATTCGTTCGGCATGTGTTAATTTGAGAGATTGTGTGTAATTTGTTGATTTTGTTGTTGGGTATCTAATTGATATTAAACTACATGTGGTGTGGTATGAAATATGAATTGAAAGATAACAAGGGAATTGGAATTGGTGAAGAATTGTGAATAATGGTTATGATGGCCTTTATGGCACCTTGTGGAAAAGAAACGAAAACTTGAGAATTGGTTTATCGTGGAAAGAGACGAAGCACTTGAATTGTGGAAAATTGTTGAACATACTTGTGTGAATATTTTTGATTATGGAAATATTGTAACTTGGTTGTGATATTGGCTTGATAAGTAATTGAGAACATGGAACAATGTGCAAGTTGCTTATTTGAACTTGTTGAAATTGTGTGTAGTACCTTATCTGCTGTTTGAAATTGTTGTGTTTTAAACTGTAAGGTGGGATCGGGTTGCGCGCCGCAACATGAGGAAATAAGGTGTGGGTTGGGGTGATAAGGGTGGCCGAGGTAATAAGGGTGGTCAGGGGCAATAAGGATGGAAAGCGATCGAAATCGCTATTGAAAATTGATACAAAAATCAATGATGTGAAATTGCGAAAGGAGACAGCAGGAGAGTTTGCAACCTGGGGGGCACTGATTGCCCCTATGTTTGACTACTTGCAATTTATGTGGTTGATTGGTTGTTGTTCTATTTGTTTACCTTGAACGTGTTTGTGTTGAGGCTTATCTGAAATGAGTAAAAGGTGGAAAACATGGTTGGCTGGCTTGATTAGTTTTGATGTAATTTAATGGCTTGAGTTTACTTGGGACAAAGTTTGTCCATACATACCAATACAATTCAAGTGTACTGACGTCCCTTTTGCCGGGGACGCTACATTCGTATTATGATTGTAGGTGAATCAGTAGCAGGTACTTCAGCTCATCGGCAGTAGCATCCTTCATCTTCCATTGCCCGTTTTGGTGAGCCCCTTTCCTTTCGGGGCCCTACGTGGCTCATGCCACTCTTGTTTAGACTTTATTTTGATTTTGTGTAAGGTATAGCCGGAGCCTTGTTACCGGCAAGTATTGTATCGTCCTTTGTATCCTAGAGGTTCCGTAGAGAGTAAACTGTGGGACTATGGCCTATGTATGTATATGTATATGTCGGGCGCTGTAAATTGTAACTTGTTAGTAAATAAATTGTATGGTTATGTTCGTACATTGTGAAATCAGTTATAATTGGTAAGATCTCTGGTTTTTGAGTAATAAACAACACAGGGGAATCGCGTGGGATATAAAGGAACCCATGTCCGCTTGACTGGGGCTACCTAGTCAGGCGCCGGTCATGTCCCTCGATTTGGGGCGTGACAAACTTGGTATCAGAGCCTAAGGTTTTTAAGTGTCCTAGGATGTCTCGGAGCCGTGTCTAGTAGTGCCCTTCTTATCGGCGTGTTGTCGACCACATCATATAAGTTGGGGGCTGCACGGGCATTTAGGAATTTACCCAATTTCTTTGATATTCCAGATCGTGCGATATGGCTCAAGATAGGGAGCTAATTTCCTCTCTAAGTATTACTCTCAAGATTGGTAATTTTGATACCATAATCTGTGAATTTGAAGCATGTAAGGTGAGATTTATCCCACCATTGAGTCCAAGTGGATTACCCA
Organism: Nicotiana noctiflora; assembly: GCA_032618575.1. Lineage (NCBI taxonomy): Eukaryota > Viridiplantae > Streptophyta > Magnoliopsida > Solanales > Solanaceae > Nicotiana > Nicotiana noctiflora. The sequence goes on along the minus strand of JASVEL010009282.1, from coordinate 59,113 downwards.
AGGACTTGTTAGGAGAATGTGTTGAGTCATGGAGTGATTGGTAGAAGTTGTTGTTATGGAGAGTACCCTCGTTCTTACTAATGTCATTGTACCACCAGATCATGTAGTATTTCATCAGTATGTATGGCTAAAATCCCTTCTCTTAGAAAATAAGCTTCCATGGTGCTCGCATAAATGTTGTAGGTTCAAAATATAATTGATGCAGTATTCATTTTGTTATGTTAAGCGAATTATTGTTGTGAAAATATATGTGGGAGGTACTTCTTAATTTGTTTAATATATTATTCTTGGTAGATGAGGATATGTAAAGAATGTGAACTATGTGCTAAAATGTCTAGACTTCAAGTCAAGTTTGAATTGATATTTTGATGCCAAATTTTGTGAGAAAACTTGTTATGGTCGATTCTTCCAAAATGTTCTTACGTGTACCAAAGGTATTTGATTGATTGCGTCTTGTTGTTGGTAATGTATAAAGATGTTTGGAAATGAAGTAAGTGACTGTGTAAATGTGGTAAGACTAAATGTTGGACTCTAGCTGTGATTGATACTTTACATGAATTGTTGTTGTGACCCGATATTTGTGAAAGATGCATTCCAATATGATCAATGTGCTATTATTGACAACTTAAAATAGGTTTTAGAAGTATGAATCATGTATTCAAATGTGAAGTCCTCTATGCATAGAGATGTTGAAATAAGTCAAATGCTTTTGAGAAATAAAGTATAGACAATGTGTCGAGAACTCAAAATGAAATTGTACCTGGTGATACTTGTGACATGAGGGAATATGAAACAGATTATGATGTTGATGTGAAATGCGAGGAAGAAGAGATTGTGTTATGAAATGTGGCCTAGTGCCAAGTCTGATGTGATAATTATGGCCCCAAGAGTCGATGGACTAATATACGTAAAAATGGCATGATTCTTTTATTCGATAATGTGGTGAATGTTTAAAGTGTTTGATTTGTACTTGTGATTTTATTATTATTGTATGAAGCGCATAGGTGAATAATTTTATATGTGAACCCTATGGAAGGGCTATGAAATGCAGCCTAGAGGTATGGTAATTATGTAAAAAGCTATGTGATCCATTTTATTTGGTAATGTGGCGATTGTTTAAACTTTTTGTTAATCCCTTATGATTTCCTTGTCCTTGCATAGATATGTTCTTAAAAAGAATCTAAATTACAAAATAGTTCATGCACATGCTCTTTTAATGAGACGTATTATTTACAAATTCTCCCGATCACAGTTCTAGTATGTACAACCTCCTATGGAATTGAGCTCTATAATTATGTTCCAGAATTGAGTTATAGCACTATTGATACTTCCCACTTGTTTTTCCTAAATTCTCAACAAAGGACTATTCCTGATGAATTTCTTACAGAAACTTTTTATTTAAATGGACAACATCCGCTCACTCGTGCCTACACATGCACCATCATAAAGTTTGTACATGTGGTGTCAAGTTCCATGCAAAGTATCCAAGATTTGTGATCCTTCTCGAGTCACTCTTTTCTCAGTTGTGTATATGGCTTATATGGCTTGAACAGCCAATCCACTCTCTTGCAAGTAACGTCATGAAAACCTTTTTACTATCAAGAAACGTGAAAGCATACATCTACACTTATCCTACAAGTACATGTCAATTGAAATGGTCAATGTGTGCATAAAGTTTTTCTAAAAAATTCAGATCCTCACATCCCATCATAGGAAAGATCTTGTGTCGCCATAATTTTTGTTTCCACTTGAGATATCCCGTAGTAAGTAGCTCACTTGGTTTCTAGTAATGTGGTTGCCCGTGATGTAGAATTGTATTGTAGTTTGGAAGATAGTATAGCATAGGCATGTCCAACTCATAACGAATGATTATTCTCTCTTTATGTCTCCACAATGTGTTAATTGTATTCCTTATTTAGTGAAGTCGTTGTGCTAGAACCCAACACTTGTACGATAACCATGAGAGAACGTGTCTTCTATGTATCACTATGACACTTCGTTTTTCAAGTCAAAACATATGGAGATCTCATCATGAACATCTGCAAACCTTCAGTGATTATTGTGCACTGTCTCATTGAGTTTGGTTTTCTTTACACCCTCAACTTCTAGAATCATGGACTATGTCATTGTCATGTGTGGAGAGTTTTACTACCCTTGGTATATCACCTTCTTGGCTAGATATGAGTGTTATTTGCCTTCTCCCTGGAGCGTCGTGTTAACTATTAGAACCATCTAACCAATTCATGCTTTTGTCCCAATATCAAGATTTCCTAGCTATTGAGTTTCACTCGTGAAAGGTTGAGATTAGATGACTTCGGATTTTTGTACATATTATGAACATGTTGATTTGAATGAAAAACAATGGTCGTAGTTTTTAGTTTCCTCGTATATGATCAATTACCAAGAAGTGTTAAGTTGTCTAGAATATGGTAATCTCATAAGCGTTCAATTCTTTTCATCCTTATAGGCTTGTGGCATAGATTCTGTGTGTCAAGTAATGTTAAGAGTGTAATTCAACTTCGTGTATTTTGAATCCCATATCACATTCAAGGTGCTAGAGAATTCCTATTCGGGGTCGACGGATTTTTCCTACACTTTAGGAAATAAGTGGTTCACGTGCTTGAGTATTCCTCCTTAATGATTCCTATTTCCCATGTACTACTTACTCCTATTCCTCATTTATGTATTAATTGAGGTAGTCACAATGATTAACCATGTCAGTATTGTTAGTAGTAACATTTTGTGTCTCTTAGTATACGACCTCATATAGTACTCTACCCAGTGCATTAATGGATTCTTGAAGAACTCCAGCCTAATCTTGAACTCTGTTGTTCCTCGTTGGATTAGATCCATTGGGTATTGTAAGTTCAGACAAGTCAAATATAAAGCTTTATAGTGTGATCACATATATATTGGATAGATAAAGTTATGGTGAGTTTATGGTATCACATCTTAGGGTAACTATTAAGGGTCATCAAGGGTTTAGTGTGAGTGTACCCCTAAATGTTATGTGAGTTGATAATAAATGTAACATGATTGTATTACACATTAGGTTGCAATAGGTGTATGATATTCCCCGTAACTGTTCCTCATGTACTTTGTGTTTCCATATGCTTATGTCTAAGAAGATAGTGATAAAAAAATGTGGGTACGAATTGACTCGATTGCACTATATGATCATGATGCACTACTAGCAAGACTCGTGATGTCTTGATTTCATATGGACTGTTGATTGAAAGGAAATTATATTCTTGTTGATGAACACCTTTGCGATTACATTAATGGTTGGTAAGGACTATTATGAACACATGATTGTTTGTCTAGTATGAACTGATATCCTTGATGGTATGGTGTCAAGTTATGGAATTGTGGGTTATTGTTGTTATCATGAATTGCAATATCCAGTGGAGTGTAAATTGTACAGTGGAAGTTATAAAAAGGTAAAGTCAATGGATAGTTATCTCATGCAAGATGTTTATCTGTCATCCTTATTATGTATGTTTGGGAGTTGATATTATTTTTGAGAAGGTGTTATGATAATTCTTGTAAGTCGATAATGTCGCGTAGAAGGATAAATGTGTCGTGGAAGGAAAGTACTTTCGTTTGATTGAATACCAGTTAGTTTTGACTTGGAATGTACCATATAGGTATTTTGATGTAAAACTGTGCAGTCCATGTTCTGGTATCCATATGTTAATGTAGTTCTTATAATACTGGGACTAGGATTGTGGATATATATACATTGTGGTGCTATGTACAGTTGTGGATGTGTGGTTAAGAAGATTTTGGTGATTCTCTGGCAGGTGGATAGGCCTAGTTACAAAGGAAACTCTGCCGAAATTTCTGAAAAATTTAGGAGTTAGTGAAAATTTTGAGACTGAATGTAGCTTAGAAAAAGAGATGTATGATGTTAAAGTGTTTGGGAAAGACTATACACCTCATTCGAGGACGAATGATCCTAAGTGGGGGACAATGTAAGGCCCCAGAAAATTTCGCTAAGTAATATAGGATTCTGTGGTGCCACGTAGGCTAATTATTATATTTTGTGTGCTATGAACATGATGGACATCAATTAGGCTTGATAAATATGAGTATGAGTCTTATGGTAAGTGATATGAGGTCCAAATGGAAGCCCAAGTGTAAGCCAAATGGGAAAATTATCGAAATACGCCAAAATTCCAAATGGATTCGCACATAGCTCCACTTCAAAGGATCATATATAATTATGTATAAGTTTTTATGTTGTGAATATCATATCAAATTAAAGCCCTTTGAGTCTAGTTTCCAACGCTTCAAACCGTTCGTCATTTGGACATTCCTACACAAAGTTATGATCAAATTACCAAAGGCTGGAAAATGCGATCGTGTGTCAGGTCAAATCTGCGATCCGCATGTTCATTCTGCGGTCCGCATGTTCGTTCTGCGGTCCGCATTTTGACCGCAGATTGAACCAGTGTAGCTCATTTTTGGCTGCCGATTTTGCGGTGTATTTTGCGGCCCGCATGTCCATTCTGCGGTGCATTCTGCGATAGCAGAATTGACATCGCAGGGTTATTCTTCTAATTTTTATAACCCGACCCCATTTCAATATATAGGCTTTGGGGTTCATTTTGGGGTCATTTCTTACTGATTTTAGAGAGATGTGAGAGTATTTTAGAGAGAGAAGGAGGAACGCAATATCCAAATCATCCAAATCTTGCATCAATCTTCAAGAATCAAGAACCCAATAGCAAGTTCTTCATCTAAGAGGTAAGATTCTATACCCTAGGGTTTTAATTTCGAGTTTGGTGTATAAGATGAGTTATTGAGGTATGATTCTTGGGTTTATTAGTATTGTGTATACATACATGTACAACTTAGGTTTATGGGAAGATTGTTTAACTTAAATAACTAAAGATTGGGTTAGGGAATGAAGGAAGTCTTAAAAGGGGATTCGAAATCAAGATGCTCAACTAGTGTTTGATAAATTGTTCAAATGAGCTAGTTTCATGAATATCTTTCTAATATGTGTTTAATTTTGTTATGTTTCATAGTAGATTGGAATTGCTAGAGTTTTTGGAGTGTTGTAGTAACTTAAGGAAAGCTCAATCGAGGTATGTATGGCTAACTTTGATTCTTGTGAAATCGCCCTTATGTGTGCAATTCGTTTGGCATGTGTTAATTTGAGAGATTGTGTGTAATTTGTTGATTTTGTTGTTGGGTATCTAATTGATGTTAAACTACATGTGGTGTGGTATGAAATATGAATTGAAAGATAACAAGGGAATTGGAATTGGTGAAGAATTGTGAATAATGGTTATGATGGCCTTTATGGCACCTTGTGGAAAAGAAACGAAACACTTGAGAATTGGTTTATTGTGGAAAGAGACGAAGCACTTGAATTGTGGAAAATTGTTGAACATACTTGTGTGAATATTTTTGATTATGGAAATATTGTAACTTGATTGTGATATTGGCTTGATAAGTAATTGAGAACATGGAACAATGTGCAAGTTGCTTATTTAAACTTGTTGAAATTGTGTGTAGTACCTTATCTGCTGTTTGAAATTGTTGTGTTTTAAACTGTAAGGCGGGGTCGTGTTGCGCGCCGCAACGTGGGGAAATAAGGTGTGGGTTGGGGTGATAAGGGTGGCCGAGGTAATAAGGGTGGTCAGGGGCAATAAGGATGGAAAGCGATCGAAATCGCTATTGAAAATTGATACAAAAATCAATGATGTGAAATTGTGAAAGGAGACAAGAGGAGAGTTTGCAACCTGGGGGGCACTGATTGCCCCTATGTTTGACTACTTGCAATTTATGTGGTTGATTGGTTGTTGTTCTATTTGTTTACATTGAACGTGTTTGTGTTGAGGCTTATCTGAAATGAGTAAAAGGTGGAAAACATGGTTGGCCGGCTTGATTAGTTTTGATGTAATTTAATGGCTTGAGTTTACTTGGGACAAAGTTTGTCCATACATACCAGTACAATTCAAGTGTACTGACGTCCCTTTTGCCGGGGACGCTACATTCGTATTATGATTGTAGGTGAATCAGTAGCAGGTACTTCACCTCATCGGCAGTAGCATCCTTCATCTTCCACTGCCCGTTTTGGTGAGCCCCTTTCCTTTCGGGGCCCTACGTGGCTCATGCCACTTTTGTTTAGACTTTATTTTGATTTTGTGTAAGGTATAGCCGGAGCCTTGTTACCGGCAAGTATTGTATCGTCCTTTGTATCCTAGAGGTTCCGTAGACATGTAAACTGTGGGATTCGATGGCCTATGTATGTATATGTATATGTCGGGCGCTGTAAATTGTAACTTGTTAGTAAATAAATTGTATGGTTATGTTCGTACATTGTGAAATCAGTTATAATTGGTAAGATCTCTGGTTTTTGAGTAATAAACAACACAGGGGAATCGCGTGGGATATAAAGGAACCCAGGTCCGCTTGACTGGGGCTACCTAGTCAGGCGCCGGTCATGTCCCTCGATTTGGGGCGTGACAAACTTGGTATCAGAGCCTAAGGCCAAGACCGTGACGCTGGCTATGCGAGGCATTCCACGTATTGAGTGGAGTGGTACTCTAGATCACACCCCTAGCCGTGTTATTTCTTTTCTCAGAGCTCAGCGTATGGTTGAGAAGGGGTGTGCTGCTTATCTAGCCTATGTGCGGGACGTTAGTATTGACACTCCCTCTATTGATTCTGTTCATGTGGTACGTGACTTTGCTGATGTATTTCCAGCTGATCTTCCGGGTATGCTGCCCGACAGAGATATTGACTTTGCTATTGACTTGTTGCCGGGCACTCAGCCCATTTCTATTCCACCGTACCGTTTGGCTCCTCTTGAGTTGAAGGTGTTGAAGGATCAGTTATAGGAGTTAGTGGGTAAGGGTTTCATTCGACCCAGTGTTTCGCCTTGGGGTGCTCCTGTATTGTTTGTGAAGAAAAAGGACGGTTCTATGCGTGTGTGTATTGACTATCGTCAGCTGAACAAGGTTACAGTGAAGAAGCGGTATCCTTTGCCCCGTATTAATGATTTATTTGACCAGCTACAGGGCGCACAGGTATTTTCTAAGATTGATTTGCGCTCTGGGTATCACCAGCTGAAGATTCGGGAGCCAGATATCCCGAAGACTGCCTTCAGGACCCGGTATGGTCACTATGAGTTCCTCGTGATGTCTTTTGGGCTGACAAATGGCCCAGTAGCCTTTATGCATTTGATGCACAGTGTGTTCAGGCCTTATCTGGACTCGTTCGTGATTGTTTTCATTGATGATATTCTAGTATATTCCCCGAGCCGGGAAGAGCACGAGCAGCATTTGAGGATAGTGCTTCAGATTCTGAGGGAGAAGCAGCTTTATGCCAAGTTCTCTAAATGTTAATTCTGGTTGAGTTCAGTGGCATTTTTGGGCCACGTGGTGTCGAGTGATGGTATTCGAGTAGATCCGAGGAAGGTGGAGGCCGTGCGGAGTTGGCCCAGACCCTCCTCCGCTACTGAGATTCGCAGTTTCCTTGGTTTGGCGGGCTATTACCGTCGTTTCGTAGAGGGTTCTCTTCGATTGCAGCACCTATGACTAGATTGACCCAAAAGGGTGCCCCTTTTCAGTGGACAGACGAGTGTGAGGCGAGCATTCAGAAGCTCAAGACAGCTTTGACTTCGGCCCCTATATTGATGTTGCCTATAGGTTCGGGGTCCTATACCGTATATTGTGATGCCTCACGAGTTGGACTCGGTGCGGTATTGATGCAGGACGGTAGGGTGATAGCCTACGCGTCGAGATAGCTGAAGGTGCATGAGAAGAATTACCCTGTTCATGATTTGGAGCTAGCTGCCATTGTTCACGCCTTGAAGATTTGGCGTCATTATTTATATGGTGTTCCTTGTGAGATCTACACTGATCACCGGAGCTTGCAGCACTTGCTTAAGCAGAAGGACCTGAATATGCATTAGAGGAGATGGTTGGAGCTATCGAAGGACTATGATATTACTATTCTCTATCATCCGGGCAAGGCTAATGTGGTTGCTGATGCCTTGAGTCGTCGGGCAGAGAGTTTGGGGCGTTTAGCATATCTGCCGGCTTCGGAGAGGCCTATGGCGATGGATGTTTAGGCTTTGGCCAGGCAGTTTGTTATACTAGATCTTTCGGAGCCCAGCCGGGTTCTGGCCTGTGTGATTTCTCGGTCTTCTCTATTTGACCGCATCAGGGAGCGTCAGTTCGACGACCCTCATTTGCTTGTCCTCCAGGATAGAGTTCGGCGTGGTGATGCTCGAGATGTTACCATCGGGGATGATGGAGCTATGAGGATGCAGGGGCGTATCTGTGTGCCTAATGTAGATGATCTTCGAGAGCTGATTCTAGGAGAGGCCCATAGCTCGCGGTATTCCATCCATACGGGAGCCGCGAAGATGTATCAGGACTTGAGACAGCATTACTGGTGGAGGCGGATGAAGAGGGATATAGTAGATTAAGTTTCTAGATGCCTCAACTGCCAGCAGGTGAAGTATGAGCATCAGCGTCCGGGTGGATTGATGCAGCAGATTGAGATTCCAGAGTGGAAATGGGAGCGCAATACCATGGACTTTGTATATGGGCTTCCACGGACCTTGAAGAAGTTTGATTCCATTTGGGTCATTGTGGATCGGCTGACCAAGTCCGCCCATTTTATACCCGTGAGCACTACATATTCATCGGAGCGACTGGCGGAGATCTATATCAGGAGGTAGTTCGGCTGCACGGTATTCCCATTTCCATTATTTCAGATAGAGGCACTCAGTTCACTTCGCGGTTCTGGAGGGCTGTACAGCATGAGTTAGGTACTCGGGTGGAGCCGAGCACAACATTTCACCCCCAGACTGATGGGCAGTCCGAGCGCACTATTCAGATTTTGGAGGATATGCTCCGTGCGTGCGTGATTGAGTTTGGAGGTTCATGGGATCACTTCTTGCCACTGGCGGAGTTTGCTTATAACAACAGCTACCAGTCTAGTATTCGGATGGCACCGTACGAGGCCCTATATGGTAGGAGGTGCAGGTCTCCCGTGGGTTGGTTTGAGCCGGGCGAGGCCAGGTTGCTAGGTACCGATATGGTTCAGGAGGCTATGGACAAGGTCAAGGTGATTCAGGACAGACTTCGTGCAGCCCAGTCTAGACAGAAGAGTTATGCGGACAAGAAGATTCGCGATGTGGCTTTTATGGTTGGTGAGCGGGTTCTGCTTCGAGTCTCGCCCATGAAGGGCGTTATGAGGTTTGGGAAGAAAGGGAAGCTGAGTCCCAGATTTATTGGCCCTTTTGAAATTTTGAGGCGTATTGGGGAGGTTGCCTATGAGTTAGCCTTACCTCCTAGTCTAGCTGGAGTTCACCCCGTATTTCATGTCTCCATACTCCGGAGGTACCATGGTGACCCGTCGCATGTGTTGGATTTCACTTTTGTTCAGCTATACAAGGATTTGTCTTATGTTGAGGAGCCAGTAGCCATTCTAGACAGGCAAGTCAGAAAGCTAAGGTCAAAGAACATCGCTTCGGTAAAGGTTCAGTGGCGGGGCCAGCCGGTCGGAGAGGCGACTTGGGAGACCGAGCAGGATATGCGCAGCCAGTACCCTCATCTTTTCACTACTCCAGGGTATGTTTTCTATGCTCGTTCGAGGACGAACGAACTTTTTAAGGGTGGGAAGATGTAATGACCCGCCCGGTCGTTTTAGAAAATTACGCCCCAATCCCTAATTTAACTGTTTCCCTAAGTACAATTCTGCTATTGTGGTTTGCCGGGAGAGTCGGCCCTGAAATTTAAAGTATTTTGGGACACTTAGTCCCTAAACGAGAGCTTTAAAGATAAAAAATGGTCCGTAATTGGAACAGTGCTAAGACGATCTCGGAACGGAAATCCGATTGTTCCATTAGCTCCGTTGGGCGATTTCGGGGTTGGGAGCGCGTTCGGAATGTATTTTGGAGGTCTTTAGCTCAATTAGGCTTGAAATGCCGAAGGTTGAAATTTTGGCAAAATCCGAACGATAGGTGAGATTTTAATCCGGTTGTCGGAATGGAATTCCAACAATTTCTGTTTCTTCGTTATATGATTTTGGATATGTCCGCAAATTTTCAGGTCATTCGGACGTCGTTTGGTTGGGTTTTAGATCGGATGTGCAATTCGGAAAGTTTTAAGAAATTTAGGCTTGAATTCGATGTGAATTATGGGTTTTGATGTTATTAGACGTGTTTTTATGATTGGAATAAGTTTGTATCGTGTTTTGGAGTATGTTGGTGGTTTTCGTTGGTGTCCCGGGAGCCTCGAGATGAATTCGGACCATCAAGCGGCCATTTGGAACTTGGAAATTCTGCAGAAAATGCAGCAGCAGTGCAGCAGACTTTAAGCCTTCGTGTTCGCGTGGCAATGGCCGCATTCGCGTAGGCATGGTAGGGCTAAGCATCGCATTCGCGTCCCTTGAGTCGCGATCGCGTAGAAGGAAAAGAGGAAGCACCGCGTTCGCGTCCCAGGTGTCGCGTACGCGTAGAAGAAAAACGGTCGATTGGAAGGTTGTTCTTCGCGAACGCGTGGGAGTCGTCGCGTTCGCGTTGAGGAAGGGGAAATTGTGCTTCGCGGACGCGTGGGGAGCGTTGCGTTCGCGATGGGTAATTTTTGCAGGTCATCGCGAACACGTGGGTTACTTTGCGTTTGCGTAGAAGAAGTTGGGCTGTTCATCGCGAACGCGTGAACAGTAACGCGATCGCGTAGAGTACTGGGGTCTGGCAGTGAGTTTAAGTTCAGAACATAACAGCCGCGACCCCCATACACAATAACGCCATTTTTGAGCTCCAAAAGAGGGAATTGAAGGGGAAACACTGGGATATCACCGGGAAATCATCGGGGGTAAGTTTCTTGACCTTAATTCGTTAGTTTATCATGAAATCCGTGATTACTTCACTGAAAATGGGGGATTAAAGGTGGGTTTGAGCCCTAGGCCTAAATGTTAGAAAATCTTTGATTTGAATGGGCAAACGGAGTCCGATTTTGATAAATTTTATATGCACGGACTCGTATTGAGATAAGGAAACCGAAAATATAATTTTCGTGATTTTTCGATAAGCGTACCGAAAGTCGGGTTTTGGAAACTTGTGGGTTTTGGTGTATTTTGAGTTATTTTGATTGGGTAATGCCCAATTGGCCTATTTTGATGTGATTCTATTGATTTTTATGAGATACTACACTTGTGGAGTCCGACATTCGCGGCAAGAGGGTTATTTCTTAGCGGTTTTGTACCGGAATTGAGGTAAGTGGCTTGTCTAACCTCGTGTGGGGGACTTTCACCCTTAGGATATTGTGTGATACTTTAAATGCCTTGTACGCGAGGTGACGGGCGTGTACATGCGCTGGTTGTTGAACACGTACTTTACTTAAAATGTTCAATTAGTGATATTCCTGTTGTTAGCTGTTAAACTCGATATTCCTACCCGGTAGCAGTTAGAAAAGCATGATTAGGTAGTATTTAACTGTCTAGTTGCCTAATTGTCTTACTTGAGTTTTTCTTGGTAATCGCTGGCGCTGTTTATCGGCGAAGTTATAGTTAAGCATAATATACTTCTCTCTGTGTATTCCTTTACTTGCTGTGTTTGTGGATTGCGGGCTCGATTCCCGGAGATCCTGTGATTTATTGAAATGTGGACTGCGGGTTCGATTCCCGGAGATCCTGAGATTTATTGAAATGTGGACTGCGGGTTCGATTCCCGGAGATCCTGAGATTTATTGAGATGTGGACTACGGGTTCGATTCCCGGAGATCCTGAGTTATTGGTAGGGACTACGGGTTTGATTCCCGAGATCCTGAGTTATTGGTAGGGACTACGGGTTTGATTCCCGAGATCCTAAGTTATTGGTAGGGACTACGGGTTTGATTCCCAAGATCCTGAATTATTGGTAGGGACTGCGGGTTCAATTCCCGGAGATCCTGAGTTATTGAGATATTATTGAGACATGGGCTGCGGGTTCGATTCCCGAAGACCCAGAGGTACTGAGAATGGGACTGTGGGTTCAATTCCCACAGGTCCTGGATTTCTTTTATTAAGTTGGTTATTTGTTGTTAGCTTAATTGTAGACAGTTGCAGTAATCATCTTATTGTTGTTATTTCGGAAATTATTATCATTTAAACTCTTTATTTTTGTTATCATCATTATATTATTGTTTCTCAGTAGGGCCCTGACCTCCCTCGTCACTACTCCATCGAGGTTAGGCTTGGCACTTACTGAGTACCGCTGTGGTGTACTCATGCTACTCTTCTGCACACTTTTGTTGTGCAGATCCAGGTACATCAGAGCAGGCTCGTGCTAGGTGATTCCGCAGCTTTTCGGGAGACTTCGAGGTATGATCTGCTACGTCCGCGGATCCGGAGGCCCTCCTTCTATTCCGATAGTATTAGTAGATGTTTTCCTTCATTTCGTTGTTAGATACTTTTTATACATAGAGCCACAGCTATACACTCTCTTTTAGTCTGTGTTGCCCGTGGGATTCCGGGTCTTGGTGGTGTTATATACAGTGTGTTCTTGATGGGTGTATGTGCCAAGCGGCATGGATTACACTTTATTTATATTATTCCACTGTTATATTATCCTTAACGTTCATAACTTGTATATTCCGCAACGTGTTAGGCTTACTTAGTCGTGGGGACTAGGTGCCATCACGACATTGTAACGACCCGGCCTGTCGTTACGGGAATTACCACCCCATTACCTTGCATTTACATATATTATGCTTTTAAAAACAGTATTAGAGTATATCGGGTGAGTTAGGAGTGATTTGGATTGAAAATGAAACAAATAGCATGTTCGAAGAAAGCTTGAATATGAAAAGTCAACCAAGAGTTGACTATTGAGTTAGAGTGCTCGGAACCGGATTCTGATGATTCGACTAGTTCCGGGGGATCATTTATGACTTAGGAGAACAATCGGAATTGAATTCGGAGGTCCGGTGTAGTTTTAAGCTTGAATTGGCGAATGTTGAATTTTGGCGAAAACCGGATGGTAGGTGATATTTTGATCCGGGGTCGGAATGGAATTCCGACAATTTCTGTAGCTTCGTTATGTGATTTTGGATATGTCCGCAAATTTTCAGGTCATTCGGACATCGTTTGATCGGGTTTTGGATTGAATGTTAGTTTTGAAAGTTTTGAATAAACATAAGCTTGAATCCGTGGTTAATTGATGATTTTGATGTTTAGGATGGTGTTTTTATGATTGGAACAAGTTCGAATAAGGAATTAGGATGTGTTGGTGTGTTTGAATGAGGTCCCGGGGGCCTCGGGGTGTTTTCGGATGGTTAATCGGGAGAAATATGGAAAATTGCAGAAAATGGTGCACTGCTTCTGTTGTTTCCGCTCCTGCGGAATTTTGGGCGCAGGAGCGGGTGCGCCGAAGCGGACCAGGAGCCGCAGAAGCGGAAATATCCGCAGAAGCGGATCATTATACGCTGAAGCGGAAACGCGGGGGCGGGCTGGGAGTCGCAGAAGCGACCATCGCAGAAGCGGAAGGGGAGCCGCTTAGGCGAGTCCGCAGAAGCGGACGCCCAGTCGCAGAAGCGGACGTATCCGCAGGAGCGGTCCAATCTCCGCAGAAGCAGACGCGTAGGAGCGGAAATTCTTCCGCAGAAGCGGAAATCGCTGTAAGTTAAGTGTATCAGAAGTTAGAAAATTTCAGAAACATTTTAACATTTGGGGGTCTCGGCTTAAGGGCGACTTTGAGCGATTTTGAGGAAGAAATCAAGGGAAATCATCGGGTAATCAACTATGAACTCATATTATGATTAGTATTGATAATATCATGCAATTATATCATGAAAATGGAGGAATTTGGGGTAATTATGGAGGATTTAACCCTAGGTTTGAACTTTAGAAAATCAAGGTTTTGAATGAGCAAATGGAGTCCGAATTTGGTAAAATTGATATGCTTAGACTCGTATGGAGATGAGGGTTCCGAATATGTGACTTTCGTAATTTTTCGAGAATCGTACCGAAAGTCGGGTTTTACCAACTTAGTGTAATTTTGCGAATTTCATATAAATTGAAGTGGGTTATGATTCTTTGACCCGTAATTGATATAATTATTGTTATTTGACTAGATTCTACACACGAGGCAACGAAATTCAAAGGAAAAGGCATCGCGGACGATTCGACGACCGACTAAAGGTGAGTAGTTTGTGTATATTGTAGCCTGAGGGTTCGAAACCCCGGCTTAGCACATTGTGACGCTAATAGGGCGTGGCTCGCACACCGTGGCAGGTGCGGGATTGATTGTGATTGGGGATTGAGACTTGGTCCATCCCAGGAATGAATAATATGTTGTTAGTGTTGGAAATACACTGTATTTGCTATATTTGTGGGCTGTAAGCCTTGTTTGGGGCCTTGTGCCGATCTGTAGCGTCCTTAGAGGACAATATTTATGTGATAGCTGTAATTGCTTAAATCACTGATCTCAGTCCTGGAAATCGAAATCACACTTTTGAAATGCTAAGTCACCGGTTTTTACAAACTTAATAAAGTTAAAGCATTTTTCATGAATTATGAATTGAGAATTTGAAATTAAGGAAAATGAATTGTTGTTGTGACTTAATTGCTTATTGTGGACTGAGTATGGGATCGGGCTGCACGCCGCAGTGGTTGATGTGAGGATCGGGCTGCACGCCGCAGCAGTATTGCGCTTGGGCTGTAGGAGCCCCTCCGGAGTCTGTACACACCCCCAGTGAGCGCCGTCGACGTTAAATGGGATCGGGCTACACGCCGTAGCGGTTATGTGCATTGCATTGCATCTGTATTTGTTGGATTACTCTGTGGTAGCTGTATGGAATTATTGTTGCTAGTTCGTAGGAGATTCGGATTGTAGTGTAGCTTCATTTTGTGGTATTTTGTGGATTTCTTACTGTCAGCTACATGTATATATTTGTTACTCACCGAGTACTTAGTACTCACCCCTACTCCCTGCACCTTTTGTGTGCAGACTCAGGTACACAGGAGCAGTAGACGGACATCTCCAGCGTTTACATTGTCACATCGAGTTGCTGAGGTAGCTGCCTACGTTCGCAGAACCTAGCTTCTCCTCTCATTCCAGTTGTTATTGTATATTTTGTATTCGGACTTGAGTACTTCTATATCGTACTCTCTATTTCCTGTTGGGTTTTGTTAGAGGCTCTAGACTTGTGACTCCGGATCTTTGGGAGTGTCAGTATTTTGTTCAGTATTATTATTATTGGAGTTCTTAAACTCATATATTTCTTCTGGGTTGTCCTTTTGGGACCGATATCGTTGTGTTAATTAAATGGTTGGTCTGGCTGGCCTAGCTTGATTGTTGGGCGCCATCACGACCGGATTTGGGTCGTGACAAGTTGGTATCAGAGCTCTAGGTTATTAGGACTCGCGAGTCATGAGCCGGTTTAGTAGGCTTTCGCGGATCGGTACGTAGACGTCCGTATCTATCTTCGAAGGGCTACAGAAACTTTAGGAAAAACCTCATTTTCTTGAATTCATATCGTGCGATTTGTGTTATCATGAAATTAAATCTTTCCATATTCTATTCTCTCGCGGATGGCGAGAACACGAGCTAACGGACGTGGCGGACGACCACCATTGGCACCCGGAGGCCGTGGTCGTGGTAGAGGTAGGGCAGCAGTGCCAGTGCCTGCTGACCCACCAGCTGACCAGACTCAAGGTCAGATTCCTACACCAGTGGCCCAAACTCAGGACCAGATTCCAGCGGCAGACGCTCCGACAACTCAGGTTCAGGTACCGGCAGTGCCCATTGTCATACCAGGTCTTCAGGAGACCTTGGCTCAGATCTTATCAGTGTGCACAGGCTTGGCACAGGTAGTTGCAGCTACTGCTGCAGTATCTTCTTCACAGGCAGGGGTAGTTGCGCCCGTTGCACCAGCTCCTGCATATGTGGTTCCAGTTATGCCCGACGATGAGCAGCGTCGTTTGGAGAGATTTGAGAGGCTACAGCCTCCGACATTCAGTGGAGCTGAGGGCGAGGATGCCCAGGGTTTTCTTGACAGATGTCAGCGCATGCTTCGCACCGCGGGTATTCTGGAGTCCAGCGGTGTTTCATTCACCACTTTCCAGTTCACAGGTGCAGCTTTCCAGTGGTGGGAGGATTTTGAGAGGCGTAGGCCCGCTGGGGCAGTGCCCCTCACTTGGCAGCAGTTCTCCACGGTATTTTTGGAGAAGTACGTACCTCAGTCTCAGAGAGAGGAGCTGCGACGTCAGTTCGAGTGGTTGAAGCAGGGAGAGATGACAGTTAATCAGTACGAGATGAGATTCACACAGCTGGCCCGTCATGCCATGTGGATGGTTCCTACCGACAGGGAGAGGATCCGGAGATTTATTGATGGTCTTATTTATCCCATCCGCATATTGATGACCAGGGAGAGAGTTTCGACAGTTACCTTTGAGGAGGTGGTTGATGCTGCCCGTCACATTGAGATAGATCGCCGCAGAGAGCGAGAGGAGAGAGAGACTAAGAGGCCTCGTGGTACTGGCAGTTATAGTGGTGCTCCGTCTAGGGGCCAATTTCAGCATAGCAGAGGTCGCTCCTTCAGATCTCATCAGTCTGGACGTGCAGAGTCCAGTGGGGTTTCATCTGATCGTGGTCGTCAAGGCCAGCAGGGTTATCAGGGTCAGCAGAGCCGTCAGCAGAGTCAGCCTGCACTGAGTGCTCTTCCAGCTCAGGAGCTCTGCTCCTGTTTCCTCAGCACAAGATTCATCGGTAGCGAGGGGTCCTCAGCAGCCCCTTCTTCCATCTTCGGGCCGTTGTTTTGAGTGCGGTGATTTGGGCCATATCAGGAGAGAGTGTCCTCAGTGGCTTCGTAAGAGGTCACAGCGGAGGGATCAGCCTTCGTCTTCTACTCCTGTTTCTTCAGCGCCAGCACAGTCGGCTAGGACTGGTGGCCGGGTATCTAGAGGTCGCCCCAGAGGCGAGGATCGTACTGGTGGAGGCCAGGCTCGTTTCTATGCTCTTCCGGACAGGAAGGATGCTAGTGCTTCAGATGCGGTCATTTCAGGTATTATCTCAGTCTGCCACAGGGATGCTTCTGTCTTATTTGATCCCGGATCCACCTATTTTTATGTCTCTACTTATTTTGCACATCATTTGGGTATGACCCGTGGTATTCTCGCTTTGCCCGTACATGTGTCCACCCCAGTGGGGGATACTGTTGTTGTGGATCAGGTATATCGATCCTGTATTATTACTATTGGGGGTCCGGAGACCCGAGTTGATTTATTACTACCGGGCATGGTAGATTTCGATGTAATTCTAGGCATGGATTGGCTATCTCCTTACCATGCGATTCTGGACTGTCATGCCAAGACAGTCACACTAGCTATTCCAGGTAATCCGAGGATCGAGTGGCGTGGCTTGACCGATTATGTGTCCGACAGGGTGATTTCTTATATAAAGGCTCAGCGAATGATTGGCAAGGGTTGTTTGTCTTATTTGGCCTTCATTAGAAATGTTGAGGCCGAGACACCCAGTCTTGATTCGGTCCCCATTGTGAGGGAGTTTCCGGATGTATTTCCAGCAGACCTACCAGGCATGCCGCCTGACAGAGATATTGACTTTGGTATTGACTTGGTGCCGGGCACTCAGTCCATTTCTATTCCTCCTTATCGCATGGCACCAGCGGAGTTAAAAGAATTGAAAGAACAGCTTCAGGAACTCTTAGATAAGGGTTTCATTCGTCCGAGTGTGTCACCTTGGGGTGCACCCGTGTTGTTCGTGAAGAAGAAAGATGGCACAATGAGAATGTGCATTGATTACAGGCAGTTGAACAAGGTAACAGTGAAGAATAAGTACCCATTGCCTCGTATTGAGGACCTATTTGATCAGCTACAGGGAGCTAGTGTATTTTCTAAGATTGATCTTCGATCGGGCTATCATCAGTTGAAGATCAGGGACTCGGATATTATGAAGACAGCGTTCAGGACGCGATATGGGCACTACGAGTTCCTGGTGATGTCTTTCGGGTTGACTAATGCTCCAGCAGCATTCATGCACTTGATGAATAGTGTATTTCGGCCGTACCTTGATTCTTTTGTGATTGTGTTTATTGATGATATCCTGGTATACTCACGCAGCCAGGAGGAGCATGCACAGCATTTGAGAGTGGCATTGCGGAGGTTGAGAGAAGAGAAGCTCTATGCAAAATTCTCTAAGTGTGAGTTCTGGCTTGATACTGTGGGTTTTCTGGGACATATAGTGTCCAGTGATGGTATTAGGGTTGATCCTCAGAAGGTTGAGGCAGTGCAGAGTTGGCCCAGACCTTCCTCAGCTACAGAGATTCGGAGTTTTCTCGGCTTGGCATGCTATTATCGTCGGTTTGTTCAGGATTTCTCATCTATTGCTTCACCGTTGACTAAGTTGACACAGAAGAATGCTCCATTTGTGTGGTCTGATGAATGTGAAGAGAGCTTTCAGAAGCTCAAGGAGGCTTTGACCACAGCTCCAGTACTTGTGTTACCATCAGCCTCAGGGTCATATACGGTGTATTATGATGCTTCTAGAGTTGGGCTCGGTTGTGTGTTGATGCAGGAGGGTAGAGTTATTGCATATGCTTCTCGTCGGCTAAAGCCCCACGAGAAGAACTACCCCGTTCATGATTTGGAGTTAGCAGCTATTGTTCATGCCTTGAAGATTTGGAGGCATTATCTATATGGTGTATCTTGTTATGTATATACAGACCACCGCAGCCTTCAGCATTTGTTTAAGCAAAAAGATCTAAATTTGAGGCAGCGGAGATGGCTTGAGTTGCTTAAAGACTATGATATTACTATCTTGTACCATCCCGGGAAAGCCAATGTAGTGGCTGATGCATTGAGCCGGAAGGCTATTAGTATGGGCAATTTGGCGTATATTCCAGTTGGGGAGAGACCCCTAGCAGTTGATGTTCAGGCGTTAGCTAATCAGATGGTAAGGCTGGATATTTCTGAGCCCAGTCGGGTGATGGCTTGTGTAATAGCCCGTTCTTCTTTATATGATCGTATTCGAGAGCGCCAGTATGATGATCCACACTTACTTGTCCTTAAGGACAGGAGTTCAGCATGATGATGCTAGAGATGTCACTATTGATAGTGAGGGTGTATTGCGGATGCAGGGCCGGATATGTGTGCCCAATGTTGATGGCCTTCGTGAGTTGATATTGGAGGAGGCCCACAGCTCGCGGTATTCTATTCATCCAGGAGCTGCGAAGATGTATCAGGATTTGAAGCAGCATTACTGGTGGAGAAAGATGAAGAAAGATATTGTGAGCCATGTGGCTCGGTGTCTAAACCGTCAGCAGGTCAAGTATGAGCATCAGAGACCTGGTGGTGTATTCCAGCGTATTGATATTCCGGAGTGGAAGTGGGAAAGGATTACTATGGACTTTGTTAGTGGACTCCCTCGGACGGCGAGGAAGTTTGATTCAGTTTGGGTGGTGGTGGATAGGTTGACTAAGTCAGCTCACTTCATCCCAGTGTGTACTACCTATACCTCAGAGCGGTTGGCAGAGATATTCATCCGTGAGATAGTGAGATTGCATGGAGTTCCTATTTCCATTATATCGGACAGAGGTACCCAGTTCACATCTCAGTTCTGGAGGACATTTCAGCGAGAGTTGGGTTCACAGGTGGAGCTGAGCACAGCATTTCATCCACAGACGGATGGGCAGTCTGAGCGTACTATTCAGATATTGGAGGACATGTTGCGTGCTTGCGTCATTGATTTTGGTGGTTCATGGGCTGATTATTTGCCTTTGGCGGAGTTTGCTTACAATAATAGCTATCAGTCCAGCATTCAGATGGCACCGTATGAAGCTTTATACGGGAGACGATGTAGGTCTCCAATCGGTTGGTTCGAGCCCGGCGAGGCTAGGTTGTTAGGGACAGAGTTAGTCCAAGATGCCTTAGATAAGGTAAAGGTGATTCAGGAGAGACTTCGCACAACTCAGTCGCGTCAGAAGAGTTATGCAGACCGGAAGGTCCGAGATGTGTCTTATTCAGTAGGTGAGAAGGTGTTGTTGAAAGTTTCGCCTATGAAGGGTGTTATGAGGTTTGGAAAGAAAGGAAAGTTGAGCCCAAGGTTCATTGGACCTTTTGAGGTGCTTAGGAAAGTTGGGGAGGTGGCTTATATGCTTGCTTTGCCACCCCGTTTGTCGGGAGTTCACCCGGTGTTCCATGTATCTATGCTCCGTAAGTATGTCGGAGACCCGTCTCATGTGTTGGACTTCAGGCACGATACAGCTAGATGAGGATTTGACTTATGATGTGGAACCAGTAGCCATTTTGGGTCGACAGGTTCGTAAGCTGAGATCTAAGGATATAGCTTCAGTGAAAGTGCAGTGGAGAGGTCGTCCCGTAGAGGAAGCAACTTGGGAGACCGAGCAGGAAATGCAGAGCAGATATCCACACTTGTTTGATGCTCTAGGTATGTTTCTTAACCCGCTCGCGGACGAGCGTTTGTTTAAGTTGGGGAGAATGTAACGACCCGGCCTGTCGTTACAGGAATTACCACCCCATTACCTTGCATTTACATATATTATGCTTTTAAAAACAGTATTAGAGTATATCGGGTGAGTTAGGAGTGATTTGGATTGAAAATGAAACAAATAGCATGTTCGAAGAAAGCTTGAATATGAAAAGTCAACCAAGAGTTGACTATTGAGTTAGAGTGCTCGGAACCGGATTCTGATGATTCGACTAGTTCCGGAGGATCATTTATGACTTAGGAGAACAATCGGAATTGAATTCGGAGGTCCGGTGTAGTTTTAAGCTTGAATTGGCGAATGTTGAATTTTGGCGAAAACCGGATGGTAGGTGATATTTTGATCCGGGGTCGGAATGGAATTCCGACAATTTCTGTAGCTTCGTTATGTGATTTTGGATATGTCTGCAAATTTTCAGGTCATTCGGACATCGTTTGATCGGGTTTTGGATTGAATGTTAGTTTTGAAAGTTTTGAATAAACATAAGCTTGAATCCGTGGTTAATTGATGATTTTGATGTTTAGGATGGTGTTTTTATGATTGGAACAAGTTCGAATAAGGAATTAGGATGTGTTGGTGTGTTTGAATGAGGTCCCGGGGCCTCGGGGTGTTTTCGGATGGTTAATCGGGAGAAAAACATGGAAATTGCAGGTTTGAGGAGTCCTGTCTCTGTTGTTTCCGCTCCTGCGGAATTATGGGCGCAGGAGCGGGTGCGCTGAAGCGGACCAGGAGCGCAGAAGCGCTGGGCACCGCAGAAGCGGAGCATTTTCCGCTGAAGCGGAAACGCGGGAGCGGGCAGGGAGCCGCAGAAGCGGCCATCGCAGAAGCGGAAGGGGAGCCGCTTAGGCGAGTCCGCAGAAGCGGACGCCTAGTCGCAGAAGCGGAAATATCCGCAGGAGCGATCGAATCTCCGCAGAAGCGGACGCGTAGGAGCGGAAATACTTCCGCAGAAGCGGAAATCGCTGTAAGTTAAGTGTATCAGAAGTTACAAAATTTCATAAACATTTTAACATTTGGGGGTCTCGGCTTAAGGGCGACTTTGGGCGATTTTGAGGAAGAAATCAAGGGAAATCATCGGGTAATCAACTATGAACTCATATTATGATTAGTATTGATAATATCATGCAATTATATCATGAAAATGGAGGAATTTGGGGTAATTATGGAGGATTTAACCCTAGGTTTGAACTTTAGAAAATCAAGGTTTTGAATGAGCAAATGGAGTCCGAATTTGGTAAAATTGATATGCTTAGACTCGTATGGAGATGAGGGTTCCGAATATGTGACTTTCGTAATTTTTCGAGAATCGTACCGAAAGTCGGGTTTTACCAACTTAGTGTAATTTTGCGAATTTCATATAAATTGAAGTGGGTTATGATTCTTTGACCCGTAATTGATATAATTATTGTTATTTGACTAGATTCTACACACGAGGCAACGAAATTCAAAGGAAAAGGCATCGCGGACGATTCGACGACCGACTAAAGGTGAGTAGTTTGTGTATATTGTAGCCTGGAGGGTTCGAAACCCCGGCTTAGCACATTGTGACGCTAATAGGGCGTGGCTCGCACACCGTGGCAGGTGCGGGATTGATTGTGATTGGGGATTGAGACTTGGTCCATCCCGGGAATGAATAATATGTTGTTAGTGTTGGAAATACACTGTATTTGCTATATTTGTGGGCTGTAAGCCTTGTTTGGGGCCTTGTGCCGATCTGTAGCGTCCTTAGAGGACAATATTTATGTGATAGCTGTAATTGCTTAAATCACTGATCTCAGTCCTGGAAATCGAAATCACACTTTTGAAATGCTAAGTCACCGGTTTTTACAAACTTAATAAAGTTAAAGCATTTTTCATGAATTATGAATTGAGAATTTGAAATTAAGGAAAATGAATTGTTGTTGTGACTTAATTGCTTATTGTGGACTGAGTATGGGATCGGGCTGCACGCCGCAGTGGTTGATGTGAGGATCGGGCTGCACGCCGCAGCAGTATTGCGCTTGGGCTGTAGGAGCCCCTCCGGAGTCTGTACACACCCCGAGTGAGCGCCGTCGACGTTAAATGGGATCGGGCTACACGCCGTAGCAGTTATGTGCATTGCATTGCATCCGTATTTGTTGGATTACTCTGTGGTAGCTTGTATGGAATTATTGTTGCTAGTTCGTAGGAGATTCGGACCGTAGTGTAGCTTCATTTTGTGGTATTTTGTGGATTTCTTACTTGTCAGCTACATGTATATATTTGTTACTCATCGAGTACTTAGTACTCACCCCTACTCCTCGCACCTTTTGTGTGCAGACTCAGGTACACAAGAGCAGTAGACGGACATCTCCAGCGTTTACATTGTCACATCGAGTTGCTGAGGTAGCTGCCTACGTTCGCAGAGCCTAGCTTCTCCTCTCATTCCAGTTGTTATTGTATATTTTGTATTCAGACTTGAGTACTTCTATATCGTACTCTCTATTTCCTGTTGGGTTTTGTTAGAGGCTCTAGACTTGTGACTCCGGATCTTTGGGAGTGTCAGTATTTTGTTCAGTATTATTATTATTGGAGTTCTTAAACTCATATATTTCTTCTGGGTTGTCCTTTTGGGACCGATATCGTTGTGTTAATTAAATGGTTGGTCTGGCTGGCCTAGCTTGATTGTTGGGCGCCATCACGACCGGATTTGGGTCGTGACAGACATGTTCACGATTGGTGAACTAGGGTCATGACAGGAGAAAACATAAAAAAGAAACAGCAATAAAGAAGAGAATCCACAATGGCGGACTCACTCAGTAATCAGGAACCTACCCGAACAGCAAGAGAGGTATTATCTTTTCAAAATTCACACCCCAGTTATCAAATTGAGGGAATATTTTTCTGCATTTTAATTTCTGTTTAGGTGCCCACTTGTATAACAAGGGAATACTTTTCAGCATTTTCATTTCTGCATCAGCGCCCACCTAGATAACGACGGAATATTTTTATGCATTTTCATTTCTGTATTAGGCGCCCACCTGGATAACGAGGGAATATTTTTCTGCATTTTTCATTTCTGCATCAGCGCCCACCTGGATAACGAGGGAATATTTTTCTGCATTTTTCATTTCTTCATCAGGCGCCCACTTGGATAACGAGGGAATATTTTTCTACATTTATTTATACATCAGGCGCCCACCTGGATAACGAGGGAATATTTTTCTGCATTTTCATGTCTGCATCAGGCGCCCACCTGTATAAAGAGGGAATATTTTTGTACATTTTTCATTTCTGCATCATGCGCCCACCTGGATAACGAGGGAATATTTTTTTGCATTTTTAATTTCTGAATCAGGCGCCCACCTGGAAAACGAGTGAATATTTTTCTGCATTTACATTTGTGCATCAGGCGTCCACCTAGATAACGAGGGAATATTTTTCTGCATTTTCATTTCTACATTAGGCGCCCACCTGGATAACGAGGGAATATTTTTTCTGCATTTTCATTTCTGCATCAGGCACCCACCTGGATAAGGAGGGAATATTATTCTGCATTTTAATTTCTGTTCAGGCACCCACCTGTATAACAAGGGAATACTTTTTCAGCATTTTAATTTCTGTTCAGGCGCCCACCTGTATAACGAGGGAATACTTTTCAGCATTTGAATTTTTGCCCAGGCTTATAACCAAACGGCGTCGTATTAACCAAACAAATCCCAACCGTTGATAATTTGAATCATATAGACCAGAGGAGGCGGTTCCACTACAAATCAAATGATGTTGTATATAGAATTAATCCTGGCCGTTCAATACGATTGATCGAACGGACAAGACCAATGGCTCATTAAAACCAAATGACGTAGTATATGTAAAATGATCCTAGCCAACCAAGCTTATAATCCAACGGACAAAAGGAGATCCCCCATTTAACCATACAACAACGTTTCAAGGGCAAATGATCCTAGCCATTCATTTGATTTAATGCAATGGCCAGAAATCAATGAGACACGATGGATATAAATACTCCCATCTCACGTGTATCCGTCATTACACTCAAACATATACACATCTTCAAAAACCCTAGCCGCTTGAGACATGTTGTCTTCCTCCTTCAGTCTCTCATGGAGACTGCCGACCAACCATGCCTCAACCGTCTTCTCCGGCTCAGGCAAGACTCAAAAACCATCCCCACCATCCAAAAACCTTTCAAGCCACCATAAAACCCCACCAAAACCAAAAGACCTCCCTGTTCTTGAAACTCCGATCGCCGGAACCCTAGCCGGCGACCTCACCAAGTATGAATCAAAGTCCCACACTAATACCCCTGAACCATTTTGAAGTAATCTACCACCCCATCCTGGTGGTTAGCCTTGAATCACCCTTGAACGTCTCGATTATCAGAAAAACACTCGCCGGAACCCTACTCCGGCTAGTACAAAAATTAACCCCCACTCCCAAATACTATACCAAGCCTCTAGACCACCCTCATATACACCAAAATTGAACCCACAACCCCATTTGGAAAAATCCAGTACTTAGAAGACTAAACATCTTCAAAGTTCTGAAGATATAGAAAAATGAAAAGAAAGAAAGAAGAAAAGAAAGAAAGAAGAAAGAAAGAAGAAAAGAAAGAAATAAAAGGAAAAAGGAAAAAGGAAAAGCCCAAAAAAAGCCAAGTTCCTATCTTTGTTTCTATTTCTTGGTTTGTTGTTCTGAAAAAAAAAATGTTTCTTGCATTTCTTTATGTTTATCTGAGTCTATTTCTTCTACATGCTTAAAGAATAAGAAATCTATATTTTCTTGTTCATGTGAGTTTTGAATCTTACACATGCCTAAGTTTTCTAAGTATTATTAGGGTTTGATATTAACCACGCATGAATCATGTATTAATAAGTATGTTTCGTGTGTTAGTTCATTATAATCTGTCTCAATTTGGTTTTTGGTTAGTTGGAATTCAACCATTATCAAACTTCTCCTCTTAGTTCTGAATAATTGAAAATTAATTCGTGATTAAAGCTATAAGTGCAAAATAACATAAATCTTGCTATATTTGTAACTTGATTCGTATGTGAGTTCATTCTGAACCTTTGAGTACTCTTGTTGTTTGGGTCATGAGTATAAAGATATTGTGGCTACATTTGTAAGCTAAGTCTGAGTGTTATATGTTTATTAATTGGCTATGCTTTTATTAAGTGGCTATGTTTTTAATAAGGGGCTATATTTTAAATAGTGGTCATATTTTGATGAATGATTGGGTTCTGATAAGTGTTGGTTAATAATAAAAGGGGTGTGGGTCAAAACTGGTTAAGTCTTTAAACATTTCTAATTAGGGGTTACTTGTGAAATAACTACTTACCCTAGTTCTGCCATACCTAGGCAAGTCGGGTAATATGGATTAAATACAAAGGGTAAAAAAAGGAATAGTAAATGGCATTCCTGAGGATTAAATAGAGCTTATAAGGCTAAAAATGACTTTAGTGCCTAGTATTTCTGCAATTACTTAGAAAATAAAGGGCAGACTGGGCAAGATAAAAAGGTATTTGTGTAACAAACCTTAGCAATTAAGGGCAGTTAGGTAAAACACACCTAAAATAACTCAATAGAATTGCCTAGAACCTTCTAGTAGGGGTTCTAAGGCATTTCGATACAATCTTAATAGACTGTAAATAATTGAAAAGAATAAGGGGAGGGAAATAGAAATAACTTATTTGAAATTTCCCCTAATTCCCCTCAAAATAATTCTATAAATAGGCTGTTAGTGAGCCTGAAAAAGGGGTTCAGAAGTTCTGGTTCTGAATTTTACAATTAGACAACTCTTAGGGTTCCACACATTATAATTGTGGGTTCAGATTTTTGGAGTTCTGAAATACACAACTAAGGGTCATAGAAGCTGATTAACTTGAGTGCTATTTTGGGGATTTCTGTGGGGTCGACTCTTCATGAATTCATCTTGACTTTGCTGGATTCCTTGATTCTACCTGGGTTGATTTGCTGGATTCTATATTTGGGATTTTGTTAGCTATTTTGCTGTGATCGAATTATCTCGTTGCTGTTGCTGTATTGCTGATATTAGTTGTTGACTATTCTTCTTCTCCAAAATTCTAGATTCATCGATTTGTTTTAAACCAGGTACACATATATTTTCTGGAGATGTAATCGAGATTATGATGAAGAAATAAACTTTAATTAATTTTCAATGATGTCATTTCTGTTTCTTCTATCATAGCTGTAATTAATTCGTAGATCCTTTTGTAATTCATTAGGAATTGTTGTAATAATTACCAACTCTACGAATCTGATTTAGATTAGAGTAGAAGTAGTTAATGTTGTAGTTAGATGTAAATCAGTAATTAGATATGGTTTATCACCTAATTATAAACTAAAACAGGATAATATAAAGTTAATACACCTAGGTAAATAAACACGATTCTGAAAATGGACGTATAAACTGGTATCTAGCTACTCTTGTTAGTTAAACTCTGAATTTGGATCAATTTAATCAAAAAGGAAATGATTGGTTCAAGTTTAAATTGTATTATCATCTAGCTTCACTAAAAATGACTTATCTACAGATTTGTTTTAGACTTCTGTGACTGTTAACAGCTCAACCATGTTCAGTTAATGTTACAACATTGTTTTCCTTTAGTTAAAATAAGTGACAAAATAAGTCTTGCAACTAGAATTGTGACAATTACTCGAGTATATAAATATGATATATACTATAATAATACAAATGCAAAATTTCTGTCTTAGAATGTTCATTTAGTTATTAGGATACGAAATTAGTTGTGATTGAGATGTAATTTGGTCCTTTTTGAAATAATATGAATTTTACTGAATTTCTCTATCATTTGAAAAACATTTGTTCATAGTATCGTTGTTTTAATGTTGTTCTGTTTCGATTCCATTCTAGACATAAGTAACATGGGTCATGCCATAAATACAAGCCCAGATCGAAATAAGATGGCATTTGTGACTAAAAACGAGAAGTGAAATAAAAACTAGGCTGCAGAAGCCGAGCCTCTTATGGCATATTATTGAATTGGTCTCTCGTCCATGCCCAATAATAAAGTATGGCCTGGACGTTAATGCATAATAATACAGATTTAATATGAAACAAAAAATGGTATATATTAGGATAAGAGAAAAAAACAGAAATAGAATATATAGAATACTTAGGAAAACCCTTAATAAAAACGGAGATGAGCCTCACTAAATCACAAAAACATAGTTGCAGGGCCTTCCATAATTTCTTATGAAAACGTTAGAAATTGGAAAGACCGTTTAGCAAATTCCACAGTCTTTCCTAAAAATTAACAAGCCGTAGACATCGTAGGGCATGATTTATAATAAATATACATTCCTAATACGAGTGCACATTTATGTGACTCAAATCAAATCCTGGCGAAGCTGAAATGCACTAAAGTCACAAGCGTACTGGTTGCGGTGTGACTCGAAATGCATTTTCATGACGTCGCAAGTATTTAAAAATAACAATGCGGGACATTAAAAACATTTGTAAAATTGAAGCCTATAAAGAAATCAGATAAGACAAATACAGCAGTTGAGCGACCGTGCTAGCACCACGGAATCCGGGAGTGCCTAACACCTTCTCCCGGGTTAGCAGAATTCCTTATCCAGATTTCTAGTTTCAAGGATTGTTAATACAGAGTCATAATTTCCTCGGTTCGGGATTAAAATGGTGATTTGGGACACCATTATTTTCCCAAGTGGCGACTCTGAAATTTAATAAATAAATCCCGCTCCGATTGTCCTTAAAGTGGAAAAACGCCTTCCCTGTTGTTATTATTATATCCTTCTTGGGGTGTATTAATAAATAGCGGGGTATACTTATTTAAAGTAGTAAAAAAAAGAGGTGTGACAACAGGATCTCCGGGTATTGAACCCGCAGTCCGTATATCTTTATCTTAGGATCTCCGGGAATTGAACCCGCAGTTCGTATATCAGTATCTCTAGATCTCTGGGAATTGAACCTGTAGTCCATATATCAGTATCTCAGGGAATTAAACCCGCAGTTTGTATATCAGTATCTCTAGATCTCCGGGAATTGAACCCGCAGTCCTTTACCTCAGTAGCATCGGATCGCCGGGAATTGAACCCGCAGTCCACAAAACACAAACACAGTCAATAAGAGAAAAACATAGATAAATATGAAGTACACGGCTGCAATTAACACCAAATCCAATCTCAACAAGTTCTAGGGAGTTCAATTAAGACAAGTAGGCACTTAGACGGATAATCCTATCTAATCATGCTTCCCTAGCTATCATCAGATAAATCTTGCTATTAAATCAATTAAATAACAAAGATAACACCGATTGAGCAGTTCAAGTAAGGTGGTTTTCAACAATCTGCGCAAGTACACACCTGTCACCTCGCGTACAAGGCATTTAAATTAACACATATATATCCTAGGGGAGAAAATCTCCCACGCAAGGTTAGACAAGCCACTTACCTCAATCTCGGTACAAAACCGCTAAGAAACGATTCCCTTGCCATGATTATCCGACTCTGAGTAGCCCAAATCTAGTTAGACCAATTACACAGTGTAAACAACATCGCAAGTAACTAATTACAGTGATAAAATTAAACCTACAATGCGAAAATGGGTGAAATGACCAAAATACCCCTATATCCATCGGCTCGGAATCGAAATACTTTAACGTTTTCAGAACCCTCCTACTCTCGTGAGTCTAACCATATAACATTTATCGAAATCGGACTCTGTTTGCCTATTCAAATCAAGGATTTTCAATAACCTAGGCTTGGAGCAAAATCCTCCATTAACACACATTCAATCACCTATTTTTAGAGGTTTAATCCGTGTTTTAACAGTATATTGACATAAATTTAGTCCATGAGTGATTACCTGATGATTCCCCTTGATTTCCTCCTCAAAATAGCTAAAATCCTCTCCTAGTTCGAAGCCTCCAATGTTTTTAGTGTTCTGAAATTTTCGAGTTAGACTGACATTAAACCCTCCAGGGATTTTCGCTTCTGCGGCTTTGGGGTCGCTTCTGCGGCTTTGGGGTCGCTTTCGCGATCCCGCTTCTGTGGCTCTACCTTCATTCGCCCAGGTATGCTTCAGCGGTCCAAAGTCTCTTCTACGACGACTGCTTCTGCGGAAATTATCCACTTCTGCGGAAAGTTCCAAAATCCCGGCGGCCGCTTCTGCGAACATGGGCTCGCTTCTGCGAGCCCGCCCCTGCGACACCCTAGCTGCTTCTGCGGAGTTTCCCAGCCATACACAAATTCTCTTCTGCAAGATAAAAATCACCTCTGTGGAGCCACTTCTGCGGTTCCCCTTCCACAGAAGCGGAACTCCTGCTGCAACTTATGACAGCAACCCAAAATGTCCAAATTTCTTCTATTTTGCCTTCCGAAAAACATCCCGAGGCCCCCGGGACCACAACCAAAAATATACATCCACTCCAAATCACGATACGAACTTGTTCCAATCCTAAAAATATATCATTAAACACAAAAATCATTAAATTATGGCGAATTCAAGCCTAAGTTTCAACTAAAATTTCCGAAACCTACATGTTATCAAAAACCCGACCAAACGATGTCCGAATGACCTAAAAATTTGCAGACATATCTGAAATTACCTAACGAAGCTACTGCAACTGTCGGAATCCATTCCAACTCATGGATCAAAATCTCACCTATCGATCGAATTTCCAAAAATTCTAAACTTCGGCATTTCAAGCCTAAATGAGCTACAGACCTCCAAAATACATTACGAACGCGCTCCCAAACCCGAAATCACCTAACGGAGCTAATGGAACCATCGTATTTCCGTTTCGAGGTCATCTTAACACTGCTCTGAATTCGAGCCATTTTTCAACTATAAAGCTCTCATTTAGGGACTAAGTATCCCAAAACACTCCAAGTTCTAAAACCGAACCTCCCGGCAAACCACAATAGCAGAAATGAACTTAGGGGGAGCAGTTAATTTGGGATCGGGGAGTAAATTTCAAAAATGACCGGCCGGGTCGTTACAACTTACAATGCCCGACATATAATTACATAAGCCCATAATCCCACATTTACTGTCTACGAAACCTCTAAGATACGATAGGATAATATAGTACTTGCCGGTAACAAGTCTCAGGCTATACCTTACACAAAACAAAAATAAGACTCCAAAATAGAAGTGGCATAAGCCACGCAGGGCCCCGAGAAGAAAGGGGCTCACCAAAATGGCCAGTGGAAGATGGAGGAGTGCTACTGCCGATGAACTGAAGTACCTGCTACGGATCAACCTACAATCATAACACGAATGTAGCTCCCTTGGCAAAAAGGAACGTCAGTATACTAGAATTGTACTGGTATATATAGCCAAACTTTATCCCAAGTAAACTCAAGCCATAGACAAGTAAGTCACGGTAATAGAAACAACCAACAAATACGCAAAGAAATACCAAGACAAGCCAAACAAGTTTTTAACACTTAACTTTGTTTCAAGTAGTCCTCAACCCATGTAAAAGTAGAAAGAAACAAAGAAGCAACGACCAACACACATGGAAGGAACAATCAAGCCAAACAAAGGGACAATCAGTGCCCCACAAGTTACAAACTCTCCTGATGTCTCCTTTCACAATACCTCATCAATGATTTCACAATTGGTACACATATTGATTTCAATGGCGATTTCGATTGCTTTCCACCCTTATTACCCCGTCCACCCTTGTTACCTCGACCACCCTTATCACCCCACCCATAATATATCAATTTGTGTTGCGGTACGCAACCCGATCCCATCGTACAGTTTCAAATCACTACAATCACAACAACAACCAAGAACACTTCACAAAGATCACAATAATAACAATAAGCAATTCACAACTTGTTTCATGTTTCGACAATACTTTTCAAGCCACTACCACAACAATGTTACAAGTATTTCCATAACCAACAATACCAATCCCATTATGTTCAACAATTCATAAGCAATTAAAGTCATTTCATTAATTTCCCATAAGAAGCCAAATATGTCATTACTACCATTGTTCCCAATTTCATCACTTACAATTTCCCTTTTTATCATTCATTTCTCAACTCATACCACATAGCACATAATCAAACTAATCAAACACCCAACAATCAAATCACAAGAATTTCACAATAATCCATATAGTTTTCACATACCAAATGGTTTATACACCAAAAATAATGCGATTTCACAAAGATCAAAGTTAGTCATACATACCTGGAGTCAAATTTCCTTTATTTTTATTTTATCTCCTACTTCCATTTCAACCAATATTCAAGCAACGTCAATCTAGGTTACAAGTTACACATATATCTTAGAATTTAAATTCATAATTACTATCCGAGCTTATTTGTGTTATCAAGCACCGCCCCTTATTTCTACCCATTTTCATTTTACTAAATTTCAAGTATAAAAAACAAGCATGAGTGTTTAACTTCCATTTTCAAGAGTTATTACATGAAAATCTTTCATTCCTTTAAAATCTAAAAATCAAGGAAAAAGGGTTAGGGTTTATTCCTTTAGAATTTGGGGAAGAAGACACTTGCTTTAGAATTTTCCGGACCAACAAGCTAGTAGAAGAAAAATCTTTAAAGAGGATAGGTTTCTTACTCAAGAATCTCTCCTCCCTCTATCTTATGTTTCTCAGAAAATATGTAAAAAATCAAGGGTTGGGGTGTTTTATTGAAGAAGAGGTCGGGTTAAAAAAATTAGAAAATCTGGGTCGAGTCGGGTTTGCGGTCACGTATGCGATCGAAGAGTTAACATACGGTCCGCATAATGGACTGCAGAATTGCTCCCAAAAACCAAATGTTTTGAAAAGATTTGCGACAAGAATGTGTTCCGCAATTGTGTTATGCGGTCGCATAAGATTGACCCCCCAATATCCTTGAGGAATTTATGCGATGGTTATGCGGTCCGTATTTTTATTATGCGACCGCATATTGGACCGCATTTTTAACTTAATTTTGAAAAAACCCTCTGATACACTCTGCGGTAGGAATGTGGTCCGCATAGCTGACTTGCGACCGCATTCTTGATCGCAGAAATGACAAATTTCTGGAAAAAAACAATCTTTTGATTTTTAAAGCTTAGATCACCACCGAAGGTCCGAACCATGGCAAGCTTGCTCGTCGCGAAGAATTCTACACATTCCTAACATATATTCGGACCTTGGCGCTATGAGCTACTAGGTTTTAAGCACAAAATTTTACGGGGATTCATAACAATGTTGGCATGTGGTAGTTAGTTTAATTAGATATCTATTAGTTTAGATTCGAATAGATTAGTAACAGTTAAAAATGATATAGAATAAAACTAGTAGCCAAACATGAAGTCACTAATCATACAATTAACAGGATGTCTTACATAATTAGCTTAATGTCTAATATAATTAGATTTTCCAAAGTCACTAGGAGTCATAATTAGTAATTTGTTAAGTGAATAATCCTGTTTTCAGTAGTTAAAAAATATTTGATAAAAATATAAAGAGAAGTGGTCTGTTAGTTAGATTTGATTAATGTTAGATAGTTGTGATTCGAAATTGATACTACTAGTTCTGTACTATTGTTTCTCTTAATAAATAAATATAATTTGAGTTTATTTTCTTTGATTTCAAATACCTGTATATATTATGAGTTTTCAGTTCTGTTTCTCCCTCTTTTGTTTCGTTTTGTATGGGCCCAATGAATAGCCTAGGCCTGGATCTGATTTGGATTATAATTGGGCTTCTGAATAAAGGCTTCAGCATAATCTGGGTTTCTGAAACCCAGATACACGGATTAGTCTGCTGAATGCAAGCCCTAGAGTTCAAGACCAATAATAATAAAATGATGAGGCCTCGACTTTCTTCTGGAACTATAATGTAATTAAATTAACTAAGGAAAAAACAATAGTAGAAAATATAGTTATGCGTTAGGGTTGGACTATAAAATCGAGAGGGATGAGCCTCGCATGGAAACAAAAATAGTGGGGCCCCCATATAAACAAGTAATAATATGATAGACTCGAGAAGGCTGATAGCTCATTCCACAACCTCTCTTAATGATTT
Organism: Nicotiana noctiflora; assembly: GCA_032618575.1. Taxonomy (NCBI): domain Eukaryota; kingdom Viridiplantae; phylum Streptophyta; class Magnoliopsida; order Solanales; family Solanaceae; genus Nicotiana; species Nicotiana noctiflora. The sequence continues at coordinate 25,614 of JASVEL010009282.1, read as the reverse complement.
TCAAATCCGTTAGATGATTTTAGGCACGATTTAATAAATACACCTTCCCTAATATGAGTGCGCACTTGGTGTGACTCAAATCGTAAATCCCGGCGAAGCCAAAATGTATTAAAGGTCATAGGCGTACTGGTTGCAGTGTGACTCAAAATACGTTTTCGCAACGTCGCAATTCGTAAAAATATTCAAGTTTGAAATATGTACACATTGTTAAAAGGCATATAAAAGGTCACATAAAACCGAGAACGACAGTTGAACGACCGTGCTAAAACCACGGAATCCGGGAATGCCTAACACCTTCTCCCGGGTTAACAGAATTCCTTATCCAGGTTTCTAGTTTCACAGATTGTAATACAGAGTCGATTTCCTTGAATGCGGGATTAACCGGTGACTTGGGACACCATTATCTTCCCAAGTGGCGACTTTGAAAATTAAACAAAATCCCGGACCGATTGTCCTTTATTTGGAAAAACTCCTTCCTCTTTGTTCTTATATCCTTCCCAGGGTATTTGAAGAATTGAGGTATACCCTATTCTCTTAATCAGGAATTAAGCATTTGAAAAAAAGTGTAGTAAAAAGGGAGGTGTGCAAACACCCGATTCATCAACTCCATGAATGCTGCTGGAGCATTCGTCAACCTGAAAGACATGACCAAGAATTCATAGCGCCTGTATCTAGTGCGAAAGGCTGTCTTAGGAATGTCAGCCGCCCTGATCTTCAGCTGATGGTAGCCCGACCTCAAGTCTATTTTTTAGAACACCCTCGCTCCTTGGAGCTAGTCAAACAAATCATCAATCCTCAGCAGTGGATACTTGTTCTTTATCGTCACTTTGTTTAATTGCCGATAATCAATACACATCCGCATAGAGCCATCCTTCTTCTTCACAAATAACACAGGTGCACCCCAGAGAGAAACATTGGGCCTGATAAAGCCCTTTTCTAGAAGTTCTTGCAACTGATCTTTTAACTCCTTTAACTCCGGCGGGGCCATACGATAGGGTGGAATAGAGATGGGCTGAGTGCCCGGTGCCAGATCAATATAGAAATCAATATCCCTGTTGGGTGGCATGCCCAGCAGATCCGAATGGAAAACCTCGGGAAACTCCCGTACAATTGGAACTGAATCAGTAGAAGGAATTTCCGCACTGGAATCACGAACATATGCCAAATAAGCTAGACACCCCTTCTCGACCATGCGTCGAGCCTTAACATAGGAAATAACAATGCGAATGGAGTGGCCTGAGGTCCCTCTCCACTCTAGTAAGGGTGATTCTGGCAAGGCCAAGGTCACTATATTGGCACGCCAGTCTAAGATAGCATGATACGGGGACAACCAGTCCATCCCCAATATGAAATCGAAATCCACCATGTCAAATAGCAACAAATCAACACGGGTCTCAAGACCCCCTAATATAACTACGCACGAACGATGCACCCGGTCGACTACTATAGAGTCACCCACTGGTATAGACACATAAACTGGAATATCCAGGGCATAGCTAGGCCCGGCCAGGTATGGTGCAAAGTAGGAAGACACATATAAATATGTAGACCCAAGGTCAAATAATACGGTAGCACCTCTATCGCAAACAAGAATGGTACCTATAATCACAGCATTTGTTGCCTCTACCTATGGCCTAGTTGGTAAAGTATAAAATTGGGGATCAGCACCTCCCCTCTGAGTTATGTCTCTGGGACGGTCATCCACTGGCTGACCTCTACCTCTAGCGGGACAGTCTCCACCTCTACGGTCTCGACCTCCACCTCTACGATCTCTACCCTCGCCTCTGGCTGGCTGGGCAGGCTGTGAGTCAGCTGGGGCTTGAATCATGGGACGAGGAAGCAAAACCTATCAAGATGACTTGGGTCACCACAACCGTAACAACATTTAGGCTGATGGGGCTGCTAGCCCTAACGATCTGAATGGCCCTCACGAACACTCTAAAGAGGCTGAGAACTAATTGGAGGCTGATCTGAATACTGCTCACGAACCCCACGATCACCCGGACCACCCTGCGAAGCCTGGAGGGCTGACTGAAAAGACCTGGAAAACTGGCCCCTATCATAAGAATCTCTGCCTCTAGAAGAAGTACCATTAAATCTGCCAGAATGACGAGGCCTCTTGTCTGAAGGATAACCACCTCCCAAAGAAAGAGCCATCTTAACTCTACGAGCTGCATTAGCTGCCTCCTGAAAATATATATCACTCCAAACTCCCATAGCCATCTGAAGTCGAATCGGCTGATTTAGCCCATCTATAAACCTGCGGACCCTCTCCCGATCTGTGGGGAGTATTACAACCGCATGACGTGCCATATCAACGAACCTCGTCTCATACTGGGTAACAGTCATAGTACCCTGCTGGAGGCGCTCAAACAGCCTCCGAAGTGCCTCCCGTTGAGTAACAGGGAGAAACTTCTCCAGATATAACTCTGCAAACTGGTCCCATGTTAAAGCCAGTGACCCTGCTGGTCGAGTCAAACAGAAATCTCTCCACCAAGTCTTGGCGAATCCTGAAAGCCTGAATGTGCAGAAGTCAACTCCATTACATTCCAATATTCCCATAGTCTTGAGAATCTCATGGCAACTGAATAAGAAGTCTTGGGGATCCTCTGATGTGGCACCACTGAAAGTAGTGGTAAACAGCTTGGAGAACCGATCAAATATCCATAGAGAATCAGAAGTCATGGCCGCTCCATCTCCAACCTAAGTTGTGGTGCCTGACTGAGTGGCCACTGCCGACTGAACCACTGGTGCCTGAGGCTGGGGAGCTACTGGCTCCGAAGTACGTGCAATAGGAGTCTAAACCCCTCATCCAGCCTGAGAAGCGGCTGGTGCAGCTGGTAATAGGCCTGCTCTGGCAATGTTGTCCATAAAACCCGCTATTCCGACCAGAGAAGCGGCTGGTGCAGCTAGGGCTCAGGCTACTGATCAGCGGATGAAGAAATGTGTATCCTCACCATCTAAGGACAGAGTAGAAATTCAAATAGTATTTGAGAAACAAATCGCACGACAAGAAGGAACAAATGAGATACTTTTTCCTAACTCAATAAACTCTAGAGGATAAGTACAGACGTCTCTGTACCTACCCCTCAAACTCTACTAAGCTTGTTCGTGAGTGGTGAGACCTATGTAACCTAGAGCTTTGATACCAACTTGTCACGACACGGATTTTTCCCCCGTCACCGGGATCGTGATGACGCCTACTCGTGGTAGCTAGGCAAGCCAATTCATTCAACATTTTCCTGTTCATACCATCATCTTTGTTCTCATATTTAATAGCAAGAAATAATTACTCAATTTGTTAAGTGCGAAAGTCTTTCTAAATAGAGATGAAAAATAATAATGTAAAACAACTGATAAAATCCTCTACCCAAGATGTGGAGTCACAAACTCACGAACTACTAAGGAATACTACACATAATGGTCTGAAAGAAAATAATAAACATCTATCTGTCTCGGAACAATGAGACCACAGCAATAAACATAAATAAATAGAAGAGACACCGGGCCTGCGGACGCCTGCAAGCTACCTCGGTCTCGAAATGCTCAAAAATCCCACAAGCACTCTACCGCTGCTGCTTCTCAGGCTCGAAACCTGGACCTGTGCAAAAACGCACAGAAGTGCAGTATCAGCACAATTCGACCCCATGTGCTGGTAAGTGCCCTGGCCTATCCCGGCAAAGTAGTGACAAGCCTAGGACCAGACACTCACATAAACCTGTGTAGTTCTATATATGTACATACCACAAAATAACAGGATTATCAAGTAACAAAATTAACAAAGAAGTATCGTACTGGGGGAAACACAATCAGCAACATATATTAAATCAGTAAAGAAAATCAGAGTATAATAAAATAGCTATCATCAAACAAGAAAATTTCAAATAGTTGCACGGCATCACCCTTCGTTCTTTTACTCTCATCCTCACATCCATGGCACGGCATGATCCTTCGTGCATGATCCAAATAACAACAGCACGGAATGTTCCTTCATGCATAATCAATATCACAAGGCATGGCATGATCCTTCGTGCATAATCAATAAAAAGGCACGGCATTATCCTTCGTGAATAATCAATAAAACAAGGCACGGCATTACCCTTCGTGCATAATCAATAAACAAGGCACGGCATCACCCTTCGTGCATTATCACTCTTCCTCACCCAAATAATAATCACAGTTAAGGGCAAAAGAATGAAAACAATTAATCATGAACCGTCCCGGCAAGGGACACAATAATCATCACAGTAAAGTCCCGGCAAGGAAAATAATAATCAACTTCACAATAAAGTCCCGGCAAGGGAAAACAATGATCAACTCCACAACCCCGCAAGGGTTCAAGATTATATGACTTAAGAACATTTCACATTAACTAACAACATATGTCAACAAATGACTCGCGGTCATGCTAGATGCCAGTGTATGGATGCTCGTCACCACAGCCCATACACCGCACTCGATCACATAGCAATTAGCACATTAATCCTATTCCCTCAAGCTAGGATAGATCAAACACTTACCTCTAAGCCTTGAACTCCAATTATCCTTCAACTATAGCTTTACCTTGAATTTCAGCCTTCAATTTGCTCGAATCTAATCACAATTGGTTCAATTACTTTAATAAATACTATATAAATTGGTTTGGATGGTTAAAATGCCCCCAGTCCCACGTGGTCAAAACTCGGGGTTCAAACCAAAATCCGGTTACCCATTCCCTCACGAGTTCAATTATATGATTTGTTTCGAAATCGGACCTCAAATCGAGTTCTAATTCCCTAATTCATGGAAAACATAGATTCTACCCAAAAACAAGAATTTCCACCATGAAAACCTTTGATTTCTCTTGAAGAACATGTTAAATGATGTTAGGAATTGAAAGAATTAAGTAAAAAGTGACTTACAAGTGTTTTGGAGTGATTTTGCTCTTGGAGAATCGTGTGTGGTGTGTTGGTTTTTGAAAGAATGAAGAAAAGAGGTGTAAAATTCTTTTAAGTATCAGATTGCACAGTTGCGGATATGGGAATTGCGAACATTTGTTTGCAATTTTGAACTTAGCAGGTTTTGACTGTTGCCCTCTCATTTGTGAGAAAACGTTCGCATTTGCGAACTTGGCCCATGTTTTTCAACATCGCATTTGCGATAATAAGTTCGCATTTGCGAACTAGGCTGAAATACTGTGATCCTCGCATTTGCGAGGTTTTACTCGCATTTGCAAGCCTAGGCGATTTCCTGCCATCTTTGCATTTGCAAAGATTAGTTCGCATTTCCGAACAAAGGCTAAATTTGATTCTTCTCGCAATTGCGAGTATTTCTTCGCAATTGCGAAGATACTAGCTGGGGGGAAATACCAGCTGTGTTAATTTTCAAAATCTGCTCTAACGCCCTATCAAATCTATACCCGAGCCCTCGGGCTCCAAAACAAGCATGCACACAACTTCAAAAACATGCTACGAACATTCTCGCGTGATCAAATCGCCAATATAACATCGTTTTCATCAAATCAAGCCTCAAGTTCATGATTTGCTTCCTTTAACTTCATAAACATTCAAATTTGGAACTCAAGGTTCAAAACACATCAAACGACGTTCAAATGTCGTCAAACTTTGCAGGAAGTACTTAAATAATATTAAACACTTGTAACGGGCGTCGGAACCAAAATACGAGCCCGATACCATGGTCATTTAATCAATTTTCATTCAATAATTTCAGCAAAAACTATTTAACAGAAAAATTCATATCTTGGGCTCTAGACCTCAGAATTCGACTCCGGACGGGGTCCGGGTCCGTTTACCAAAAATGTTGACCAAAGTCAACTATATCAATATTAATATCAGTTTTATTCAAATGTTTCATAGAATTCACATATTCTAGCACAAAATCTTTCCAACTACATGCCCGGACTATGCACGTAAATTGAGACAACAGGCCTCGAGAGCACAGGGCAAATGTGGAAAATAGGTAATGACTCTTTGGGTCGTCACACTGTTCCTCCAGGATTTTTATATGTTTTGGGTGGTGGGTATGTGTTCTGAGTGTGGTAGGTATTATGAGGTGTTGGTGCTCTCCATAGCGTTGGCAATGATGGGTAAGTTTGAGCATGGTGTATAGAAAATTATGGAACAGGGGGAGGGTAGTAGTGTTGTGGTGGGCCATATGGTTCTGGTGAGTAGGGTGGATGATGTGGGCGAGGTTGATGGTAGTATGGATTAGGATTCCTGGACAATGATCTCCCCTCTACAACTGCCACCTCTTCTTTCTTCTTTTTCCCAAGGGCTCCACCGGTGCCTGTTTGAATTGCCTGGGTTGTAGCTTTTATAGCTAAATAGCTCATAATCTTGTTCAATCTTAAACCTTCCTCAACCATGCTCCCCATCTTAACGACGTCGTTAAATGTTTTCCCGATGGCTGATACTAAATGCCCATAGTATGTCGGCTCCAGAGCTTGTAGAAATTAGTCCACCATCTCTCCTTCTTTCATAAGTGGGTCTACCCAAGCAGCTTGTTCTCTCCAGCTGAAGTCGTATTCTCCAAAACTTTCTCCTGGTTTCTTCTTTATCTTTGTCTATGAAAGCTTGTCATGAACAATCTCCAAGTTGAATTGGAAATGATTAGTGAATTCTTGGGCCAGATCATCCCCAATAAACCATCTAGCATGGTCTTGCCTGGTGTACCACTCTAGGGCCGATCTGCTAAGACTTTGGCTAAAATAAGCCATGACCAACTCATCTTTACCCCCGGCACCGCGCATTTTGCTGCAAAAGCCTCTCAATTATGCTACTGGATCACCGTGACCATCATTTAGATCAAATTTCAGTAGCTTGAAACCTACTGGTAGCTACACTTCCGGGAATACACATAAATCTTTGTAAGCTACGCTCACTTGGCCTCCAAGGCATTGCATGTTCTGGAAGGATTGTTGAAGACTCTTCATTGTTCAGATCATCTCTTCCTGTTCAGGAATTTTAGGTGGTTTTCCTCTTCGGCCATGTCGATGAGAGGAGTATAAGAATCATGCTATTTGAGAGTTGGTTCTAGAGGATAATAATGATTGTCTTGAACATGAAACAATGGTTCACTGGATGATTTATGTAATATGGTTGGTGGAGGGGCCATATACACGGGAGCGATATGTGGTGGTGGTGGTGGAATCGGTTTAGGTGGAGGAGGAGGTGGTGATGCTTGTGAGGTAGTTGCATAGTAAGGTGGGTACGTGGGGTAAGCAGAGGATGAGTTCACGGTAGGTGGGCCTGTGCTTGGACCGGTGGAGGGATATAAGCAGGATTAGCTGTGTATGTGGGTAAAGGTTGTCCCTTCGCCCAGGCCTGGTACATCTCAGCCATCTGCTTCTTGAGCTTATACTTCTCTTCTTTCATAATACCCACGTCTACTACCTCATCTTCCCAGACTGGGTCCAAAATCGTAGCCTCTATTTCCCGAGTGATTGCCTTTGTCATGTCTTTAGAACGAGTGTTGTAATGATGGGTTACCAGAATGCTAGCTACAAACCACCGGTCTGGACTCAACAACAACAATACTCGATAGCGGTTAGTCTATAATTGATTCAAATTATTGCATGTTGGGAGCACATACATAATTTTGCTTGGCAATATGCGTCATCCCGCCTTTAATATTTATTTGCCTTTTTTCTCGTTTTGTCAATTCTTTTGTTTCGTCTTTTCTTCTTTTATTTTTCATTTTTATCACCACTAATGTTCCCATTTTTATTTTCTTTGGTCGATCCTATAAATTTGCCTACCGCATATGTGTTTAAAGAAAAAAAAGTCAAAGATCACAAATACAAATTTTTTGGGATTTTCAAATTTATTAATAACCAAAATTGATTACAAAGATAAACTCTAAGATGATAATTGTACTACAATCCTCTAATAATGCAGAAAAATGAAAAATACAGACTCAAATGCCTAACCTAAGAATACATCAAAGACCCTAGTGCCCGCGGGACATCGTTCAGTCTCGCCACGGGCCTATATGCAAGTCCCCTTTGGAGTTTGTCTAAATCACCCATTATTTGCTTCACGAATATCATTGTTGAGGCGAAGAATGTGGTTTGGGTCATATTTTCACATATCTGGCATTTCCGAGTGATATAATGAGCAATGTTGAGAATCTTCTCTCTAATCATTCCATGTTCTTGAAGTAGCCTCCCAATTTGTTCAGCACGAGCATCCAGAGTCTATTGGCTTTTATCTTGAAGCTGTTGTAGTTCCATTTCTAATTGTGCCAAGGCCGTATAGCAATTTTCTCTTTCCATACTAAATTCTTTCACTTGTTTGCTAATTTTGAACTCAGCAGTAATAATGTTTTTCCTCAGCCAAGCAACTTTGACATTATGTTCTTCCTTCAGCTGCTTAATCTTATGAGCCATTTCATCTGCATTCCTAGCCAATTGCTTTTGAACCCCGATTAATTCTTTTTCAGCTTTATCCAGGTCAAAACTATAATCGTTCACTTTCGCCGCAAATTATCAATCAATTTTTCATCCCGGGCATTTCGAAGAAGGGTTTCTGTTGCTATTCTCATTTTTAGAATTTGAGCTCTTAGGGCCTCATTTTCTTTAACCAGTTGCTTCTTTTCGCCCACAACAGCTGCTATCCGTATGCTATTTTCGAACTTGAGGTCTTGAACTTGTTTTTCTAGCATGCTGATTTTTGCTCGGTATTCATTTTCTTTAGCCAACCAATCCTATTGCTCTTTTGACAGCTCGGCAAATTCTTGGATGTGAGGTCTCTTCGCTGGTATTTCATGCTCACAATCTCTTCTATACCATGCGGAGTAACCAAGTTACACTTCACCTTTGGCCCGATCCCTTACATAAGTGTCTGATTTCAAGAATTGGCACTCATTCCAAATTTGACGGACTTTTGCTTCGGGAAATTGCCCGTCAGGACTGATCTTAATTACTTGAGTGCTGAAGTCTCCATCTTTTGGCACTATTTGATTTATTCTGAGTTGCCGTAAAACTCGATATGGAGCGTAGGGTTGAATACTTGTAACCCCCATTAAGAGAAAGTGCGATCCTTATGCTGGCATATATATGATTTCATTAACATGTAGCCACTCGAATGTCCATTCTATCTGGCTAGCAGTAAGAGATCAAAAATATGTGATCCAACCCTTGAACCCTTCCGGCAACTTGACCCCTTTTATCCTCGTGTAGAATTCTTCTATGCAAGTTCTTTCCGAAGACCCATAACTCGGAAATTGAGGAGGATGGCACAAGTGCTTGATCATCCACATTTGTAATAGCAAATTGAATTCCTCGAAGAAATCTACTTCGGCTTTAGAAGCTGTAAGGGCACGAAAGATATTCGCTACTATCATAGGTGCCAAAGTACTATTATCCTGCGTGAGGAGAGTACTGACAATTCTAGCAGTTCTTATGTCGATGTTCCCGTCTTTCCTTGGAAACACCATCAAACCCAAAAAGGTCACCATGAAAGAAAAACGTCTATGTTCCTCCTATTTTGCACGGTTTGGTTTGCTACAGAGTTTATTTTCCGGGTTATTAAAACCTCCGATATGACCATATCTATGGTATATGAAATTCATAGTGCAAAACCCATGGGCCAAATCTTCATTATGAATGCTTCAGGCTATTTTCAAGGAATCCAGGAATCTATGAGCGGTAATAGCTCTTGGAGAAACCGGTTATTAGTCTTTCAGGGGAACCTCATTTTTTCCAATATAACTGGCAATCTCCTCTAGTGTTGGAGTAAGCTCAAAGTTCAAGAAATGGAGCACATTGTGTGCCGGATGCCAACAGGTGACCAAGGCTCTAATGATGCTGCCGTGGGGTATAATATCTAGCAACGCGGTAAGACCTTTCAAATATTTCTTGACCTCGTCTTGTCCGTCTTGACCCAAATCATTCCACCATAGAGAAACTCCAAATGGATTTTATTCATTAATGAGAAAGGTTCATTTTGCACTTAGCTCATCCTGCACATTTATTAAAGGTGATTTAATCACATGTTATTTTGACCCCGAAAAAAAGGCAATATATTTTTTTAAAAAACAATTTCAAAACAAAAGTCCCAATTTTCCAAATACGGCCTTTCAGTACTTCAACCGAAGATTTTAAGGCTGTACTCATTTTTAGGAAAAAACTCAAAAGCGGTCATTTTTGCACAAATAGCCTTTTGGCGCCCTTTCGGGACATTTGGCTATTTTGTAAAAATGGCATCACTTTGAATTTATTCGAAATTAACATTTTTGGTTGTTTTTGTAAAAGGTATGGTTGGACACGTCAAGGGTTGCCTACGTATCTCGCTAGTGGTGAGAATCAAACTAGCGTAGTTCGGTCAAATTAGTTTTAGACCAACTATTTTTAATTTTAACAATATCAACTAATTCCAACTATTTTTTTATAACACTTTCCTCAAACTTTTGACAGAGTTTCGACAGTATTTGGACATTGGTTTCTTCTAAAATTGCAATTTTTCTCTTTTATTTCCCTTAATTATTTAGCTGGTCAGCATAATGGCCTAAGACAAATAAATACAACATATAATCATGCAGGTTTTTTCATATTTAGGTCACCTGTCCTAGACGGACCCAACCCATGTGTTGAGTCCCCTAAGTCAGATATGATGCAAATAATCATCCTAATTCTAGGCTCAATATCCTGGTTTTATGGTTCTAGACTGTTCACCTGAGCGGACGACACCAGGGACCCGCGGGATCGTCCGGCTTAGTAACTTGTCCGGCCTCTTTTCTTATTTAGGTATGACACTAACAAAATGCGGAGTCTAGTAAGCACATCCTCGGAGGTAAGAAGAGAAGGGTTTTTAGCACAATTTTATATTCAGTTCATGTAATATCAATGCGCTAAACATTAGCACATTAATCAAAAATATATAGGGAAATCAGATATAAACAATTACAGCAATTTAACTGAGCTAGAATTCTCAAACCCTGAACCAAAGTTCTAGGTTTCTTATCCCAGAAGATTCGCCAGAGCTGTCACACCTCCTTTTTACCGCTTACCTTTAACAAGGAAGCCCCACTTACTTTACTACACCCCGGGAAGGGATATAATAAATAAGGGAAAAGAGTTTTTCCAATTTAAGGACAGTCGAAATGGGATTAGTTATTTAAATTTTTAGAGTCGCCACTTGAGAATATAATAGTGTCCCAAGTCACCGGTTTAATCCCGAACCGAGGAAAGTTTGACTCTGTTACAGCCTGCAAACTAAAAATTCGGATAAGGATTTCTGTTAATCCAGGATAAGGTGTTAGGCACTCACGAATTCCGTGGTTCTAGCACGGTCGCTAAACTGTTGTATTTTCTTTTATCTTATTTCTATATATATTTCAATTATGTGCATTAGTATTCCACTTTTTCAATTTTAAGGAATTGCAACGTTGTGAAAATGCATTTTTGAACCACACCGTAGCAGTACACCTTTGGCTTTAAATACATTTTGAATTCGTTAAGAGTAAGATTTGGGTCACATAAGTATGCAACCGTACTTGAGAATGTATATTAAAATCGCGCCTAAAACATCTACGTTTTATTACTTTGGGAAAGACTGTGAAATTAGCTAAACGGTCCTTCCGAATCTAAGGATTTTATAATAATTTTTTAGGGCCCAGTGCATTTTTGTCTTCTAACGAGGCTCATCTAATTTTTTTTTAAAGGTCAAACCTATAGTGTACTACGTTTTCTATCATTGTTTTTGCCTTATATTAATGCTGTTTAATTATAGTTTGTATTGATATTCCATTCATATCAGGCCCTTACGTGTTTAGGCCTGGAAATCAGACTAACAATGGGAATGCGCAACCATGCGTAGGGCATATTAAAGCCTAGTTCGTATTTATACATTCATCTCTCATAGGCACATAGGCCATCGCGATTGGATCTGGGCCTCTTTTCCTGATCAGGCCCAAGTTGTTAACAAATCTAAAACAGATTCAAACGTTTTCATTGAACTAATCATATATGTAAACAAATATTATAACTACAATATCAGAAAATAAACTAAAAGCATTAACATTGATTTCTATTGAGATATTATTGTCTAAGTTATTCTAGTTGATTACACCTATTTTCGAAAGATCTTTGGATTATCTACCGTTATAAACAGGTTATCATTATTGATTAATTGCAGTGTTACAGGTTCAGACGTAGAATTGATTTACTTTTTATTCAACTAAAAATATTAACATTACACTACATAACACTTTACTCGAATTGAAACACAAAATTATTCATACTGAAGCAATCGTTTTATACTTACTAATGAAAACTCATTACAGCTTATCCTGAATTAATCTGAGACTCACAATATTGATTAAACAACATATTCGAATTGGAACTTATGTTTTCATTAAAAGCTGACCAATGTAAACTAAATAACAGATGAACTCTTAGAATTCCATTTCACTTTCCTATTCATCTCAACGTGATCGATCAAAACAGACTTTAAACTTACCTTTTTTATTTATTCTAATCCTTATTCTATGTGATTTGTTTTTCTATTGATTTATTTCAAATAACTTCCCATGTGAGATCTAAACTAAACTACTTGAAGAAAATATAATGTCGATCTCATAGTCCATACAAATCATTGTCCTATTTATACATATAATTTCCTAACAAATTACATATCAATCTATATAACTTTACGTCTATGAAGTAAATAAGATTGAAAGCTAGTAAACTTGTCAAATAGATTTATAACTTCAAAATTCAGATTACATCTTCAAAGATCAGGAGTGTACCTGGACAAATGTGAAACATACTCAATGAGTTCTAAGGCAAAATAGAGGAAAAAGATCAGCAATGACAGGACATCAAGCAATAACCAGCAAATCCACTACAATAACACAGTAACAGACTCGATACCAAAATTTAAACCCAACAGCTTCAAAAATCGATTCAGAACAGTATATGAAAACACCAAACTCAAAAGATTTCAACTCAAAATTGAGTCAAAACCAATAGAACGGTATGAAATTGGGACTATTAAGCTCTTTCAAAACTTTTGAACCCTAGAATTACTTAATCTCTGAGTATTTTTAAACTTATAAAACTTCTTAACCTCCCAAAATATGGCCTAAGGAGGCCTATTGTGACGACCCAAAGGGTCATCACCTATTTTCCTCATTTGTTCCGCACTTTCGAGGTCTTGAAAACCTCATTTTATGTTGCCTCGATTTACGTTCATGATCCGGGCATGTAGCCGGAAAGATTTAGTGATAGAACATGTGAATTCTATGAGAAATTTATAGAAAAATGATATTAATATTGATATAGTTGACTTCAGTCAATATTTTTGGTAAACGGACCCGGACCCGAGATCGGACGGTCCCGAAAGGTCCGTAGGAAAATATGGGACTCGGGCATGTATCCGGAGTCTAATTCGCAGGCCTAGAGCCTAAGATATGAATTTTTTTGTTAAATTATTTTTGCTGAAATTATTAAAGGAAAATAAATTAAATGCCCTTGGTATCGGGCTCGTGTTTTGGTTCCGACGCCCGGTACAAGTCTTAAATATTATATACGTGCTTTCTGCAAAGTTTGGTGACATGTGGAAGTTGTTTGATGTGTTTTGAACCTTGAGTTCTAAATTTGAAAGTTATGAAACTAAAAGAATGATAATCATGAACTTGAGGCTTGATTTGATGAAAACGATGTTATATTGGCGATGTGATCGCACGAGAAAGTTTGTAATATGTTTTTGATATTGTGTACATATTTGGCTTGGAGCCCGAGGGGCTCGGGTAAAGATTTGATAGGCCGTTGGAGCAATTTCTGAAAAATAACACAGCTGTTTTTTCACCCAGCTGGTGTCTTCGCAAATGCGAAGAATTCATCGCAAATGCGAAGGGGGCAGGCCAAGGCAGTGTTCGCAAATGCGAACCACTGATCGCAAATACGATGATGCCAAGGAACGCTTGGGTTCGCAAATGCGAACTAAACATCGCAAATGTGAGGCCTTCAGAAGATCAGTCCATGTTCGCAAATGCGAACATATTGTCGCAAATGCGATAATCCCGGTGACCCAGCCCAGTTCACAAATGCGAAGCTTTTGTCGCAAATGCGAGAGCCACAGACCCCAGACCTGATGTGTTCACAATTGCGAAAAAATTATCGCAAATTGTGATATTCGCAGCTGTGCAAATTTATACTTAAATGAATGTTTAAGCTCTTTTCTTCATTCTTTCAAAACCCAACACACCACACACGAACACTGAAGAGCAAATTCACTCCAAAACACTTGTAAGTCACTTTTTACTTAATTCTTTCAATTCCTAACATCATTAAACATGTTTTCCAAGAGAAATCAAAGGTTTTCATGGTAGAAATTCTTGTTTTTGGGTAGAACCTAAGGTTTTCATGAATTGGGGAATTGGACCTCGAATTGAGGTCCGATTTTGAAACTAATCATATATTTGAACTCATGAGAGAATGGGTAACCGGATTTTGGTCTGAAGCCCGAGTTCCGACCACGTGGGGCCAGGGGCATTTTGGGAAATTTTGGGGTAAACTTTGAGAAAACCATTTTTAAGCATCCAAACTAAGTTATATAGTATTTATTAATGTAATGGAATCAATTGTGAATAGATTCAAGCAAGGTGAAAGTGGAAATACGAGGTAAAGCCATAGTTGAAGGATAATTTGGACTTCAAGGCTAGAGGTAAGTGTTTGATCTATCCTAGCTTGAGGAAATAGGATTATGTGCAATTTGTTATGTGATCAAGTGTGGTGTATGGGCTGTGGTAACGAGCATCCATACACTGGCGTCTAGCATGACCGTGAGTCGTTGTTGATACTTGTTGTGAGGTGTTTTAAAGGTGAATTATTGAACCCTTGCCAGGTTGTGGAATTGTACACTGTTTTCCCTTGCCGGGACTTATTGTAAAGTGAGTTATTATTTTCCCTTTCCGGGACCTTGTTGTGATGATTGTTGTGTCCCTTGCCGGGACGGTTCATGATTATTGTTTCCATTCTTTGCCTTTAACTGTGATTGTTATTTGGGTGAGGAAGAGTGATAATGCACGACGTGTGATGCCGTGCCTTATTTAATGTTTTTGCACGAAGGTTAATGTCGTGCCTTATATTATTAATTATGCACGAAGGATAATGTCGTGCATTGTTATTGATTATACACAAAGGATCATGTCGTGCCTTGTGATATTGATTATGCACGAAGGGTAATGCCGTGCCTTGTTATGGAACCATGCACGAAGGATCATGCCGTGCCATGGATTGTGAGGATGAGAGTAAAAGCACGAATGGTGATGCGGTACACTTTTATTTACTTATTTGGTGAGGATGAGAGTTAAAGCACGATGGGTGATGCCGTGCACTTTTATTTGCTTATTTAGTGAGGATGAGAGTAAAAGCACGAAGGGTGATGCCGTGCAACTATTTGCTATTCCTTGTTTTGATATTAACTGTTTCCATTATACTCTGATTTCCATTGTTGATTTAATAATTGTTGCTAACTGTTAAGCTTCCCCTCTTATGATATTTCTTATTGAATTTGTTATTTGATATTTCTTGTTATCTTGTGGTGTACATATATATATATAGAACTGCACAGGTTTATGTGAGTGTCTGGTCCTAGGCTTGTCACTACTTCGTCGGGATAGGCAAGGCAATTACCAGCACATGGGGTCGGATTCTGCTGATACTACTCTTCTGTGCGTTTTTGCACAGGTCCAGGTTTTGATCAGGAGCAGCAGTAGCAGTAGAGTATTCATGGGAGTTAAGCATTCCGAGACTGAGGTAGCTTGCAGGCGTCCGCAGGCCCAGCATCTCTTCTATTTTCTTATGTTATTACTGTAGTCCCATTTTTCCGAGACAGACAGATATTTGTTATTTTCCTTCAGACCAATTATGCTCAACTACACATAATTGGTCTGAAGGAAAATAACAAATATCTATCTGTCTCAGAACAATGAGACTACAGCAATAGCATAAGTAAATAGAAGAGACGTCGGGCCTGCGGACGCCTGCAATCTACCTCAGTCTCGGAATGCTCAACTCCCACGAATACTCTACTGCTGCTGCTGCTCCTGCTCAAAACTTGGACCTATGCAAAAACGCACAGAAGTGCAGTATCAGCACAATCCGACCCCATGTGCTGGTAAGTGCCTGGCCTATCCCGACGAAGTAGTGACAAGTCTAGGACCAGACACTCCTGTGCAGTTCTATATACAAATGTACACCACAAGATAACAGGAAATATCAAGTAACAATTTCAACAAGAAAATATCATAAGAGGGGAAACTCAACAGTTAGCAACAATTATCAAATCAATAAAGGAAATCAGAGTATAATGGAAACAGTTAATATCAAACAAGGAAGTAGCAAATAGTTGCACGACATCACCCTTCGTGCTTTTACTCTCATCCTCACCAAATAAGCAAATAAAGGTGTACGGCATCACCCTTCGTGCTTTTACTCTCATCCCCACCAAATAAGTGGATGACCGTACTTTTACTCTCATCCTCACATCCATGGCACGGCATGATCCTTCGTGCATGGTTCGGCATTACCCTTCGTGCAAAATCAATATCACAAGGCACGGCATGATCCTTCGTGCATAATCAATAACAAGGCACGGCATTATCCTTCGTGCATAATCAATAACATAAGGCATGTCATTAACCTTCATGCAAAAATCAGTAAAACAAGGCACGACATCACCCTTCGTGCATTACCACTCTTCCTCACCCAAATAACTTTAACAGTTAAGGGCAAAGAATGAAAAATAATAATCATGAACCGTCCCGGCAAGGGACACAACAATCATCACAACAAGGTCCCGGCAAGGGAAAACAATAACTCACTTTACAACAAGTCCAGGCAAGGGAAAACATTGTACAATTCTAAAACCCGGCAAGGGTTCAATTATTCATCATTAAAATACCTCACAACAAGTATCAACAACGACTCACGGTCATGCTAGACGCCAGTATATGGATGCTCGTCACCACAGCCCATACACCGCACTCGATCAAATAGCACATAGCACATAATCGTATTCCCTCAAGCTAGGATAGAACAAACACTTACCTCTAGACTTGAAGTCCAAATTATCCTTCAACTATAGCTTTACCCCGAATTTCCGCTTTCAACTTGCTCGAATCTAATCACAATTGATTCCATTACATTAATAAATACTATATAACTTAGTTTGAATGCTTAAAAATGTCTTTCTCAAAGTTTACCCCAAATTTTCCCATAATGCCCCTGGCCCCACATGGTTGGAACCCGGGGTTCGGACCAAAATCCGGTTACCCATTCCCTCACGAGTTCAAATATATTATTTGTTTCAAAATCGGACCTCAATTCGAGGTCCAATTCCCAATTCATGAAAACCCTAGGTTCTACCCAAAAACAAGAATTTCTACCATGAAAACCTTTGATTTCTCTTGAAAAACATGTTTAATGTTGTTAGGAATTTAAAGAATTAAGTAAAAAGTGACTTACAAGTGCTTTGGAGTGAATTTGCTCTTGAGGGTTCGTGTGTGGTGTGTTGGGTTTTTAAAAATGAGGAAAAGAGCTCAAAATTTCGTTTAAGTATAACATAGCACAGCTGCAGATATTGTAATTATGAACATTTGTTTGCAATTGCAAACGCATCAGGTCTGGGGTCTATCAGCATCGCATTTGCGACATTATGTTCGCATTTGCGAACAAGGCTGGGTTACTAGGGCTTTCGCAATTGCGACAATAAGTTCGCATTTGCGAACATGGGCTGATTACTGTCAACCACACATTTGCGAGGTATGTTCACATTTGCGAACCACAGCACACCCCTTCCAACTTTGCATTTGCGAAGTTTGGTTCGCATTTGCGAACCAAGGCTAATCTGGGACTTTTCACAATTGCGAGAAAATCTTCGCATTTGCGAAGATACCAGCTGGGTGAAAAACCAGCTGTGATATTTTTCAGAAATTGCTCCAACGGCCTATCAAATCTTTACCCGAGCCCCTCGGACTCCAAACCAAACATGTACACAATATCAAAAACATGTTACAAACTTGCACGTGCGATCACATCGCCAATATAACATCGATTTCATCAAATCAAGCCTCAAGTTCATGATTATCATTCTTTTAGTTTCATAACTTTCAATTTTGGAACTCAAGGTTCAAAACATATCAAACAAAATCCAAAAGTCACCAAATTTTGTAGAAAGAACATATATAATATTTAAGACTTGTACAGGGGTCGGAACCAAAATACGAGCCCGATACCAAGGTCATTTAATTCATTTTCCTTTAATAATTACAGCAGAAACAATTTAACAGAAAAATCCATAACTTAGGCTCTAGGCCTCAGAATTCGACTCCTGACGCATGTCCGAGTCCCATATTTTCCTACGGACCTTCCTGGACCGTCCAATCTCGGGTCCGGGTCCGTTTACCAAAAATATTAACCGAAGTCAACCATATCAATATTAATATCATTTTTCTTCAAATTTCTCATAGAATTCATATATTCTATCACAAAATCTTTCCGGCTACATGCCCGGATCATGCACGTAAATCAAGGCAACATAGAATGAGGTTTTCAAGGCCTCGAAAATGCGGAACAAATGAGGAAAACAGGTGATGACCCTTTGGGTTGTTACATCAGGCTTTCAGGATCCGCCAAGACTTGGTGGAGAGATACTGTTTGAATCGACCAGTAGGGTCCCCGGCTTTATCATGGGATCAGTTTGCAGTGTTATTTCTGGAGAAGCTTCTCTCTGTTACTCAGCGGGATGCACTTCGGAGGCAGTTTGAGCACCTCCAGCAGGGTACTATGATTGTCACTCAGTATGAGACGAGATTTGTTGATCTGGCACGTCATGCGGTGGTGATACTCCCCACAGAACAGGAGAGGGTCCGCAGGTTTATAGATGGGCTAAACCAGTCGATTAGACTTCAGATGGCTATGGGAGTTGGGAGTAATATATCTTTTCAGGAGGCAGCTAATGCCGCTCGTAGAGTTGAGATGGCTCTTGCTCTGGGAGGTGGTTTTCCTTTAGATAAGAGGCCTCGTCATTCCGGCAGATTTAGTGGTTCTTCTTCTGGAAGAAGGGTATCATTCGATAGGGGCCAATCTTCCAGACCTTTTCATTCAGACCTTCAGGCTTCATAGGGTGGACCAGGTGATAGTGGGTTTCGTGAGCAGTATTCAGATCAGCCTCCCATTAGTGCTCAGCCTCTTCAGAGTGTTCGTGGGGGCCATTCAGATCGTCAGGGCCAGCAGCCCCATCAGTCTAAATGTTGCTACGGTTGTGGTGACACAGTTCATCTTGTCAGGTTTTTCCCTCGAGCGACGGGCAATACTCAGCAGTGGGGTCCTCGTCCCATGATTCAGGCCCCGGCTGACCCTCAGCCTGCCCAGCCAGCCAGAGGCAGGGGTAGAGATCGAAGAGGTGGAGGTTGAGACCGTAGAGGTGGAGACTATCCCGCCAGAGGTAGAGGTCAGCCAGTGGATGACCATCCCAGAGACGTAGCTCAGAGGGGAGGTGTCGATCCTCGATTTTATGCTTTACCGGCTAGGCCAGAGGCAAAGGCATCAGATGCTGTGATTACAGGCACCATTCTGGTTTGTGATAGAGGTGCTTCAATATTATTTGACCCTGGGTCTACATATTCATATGTGTCTTCCTACTTTGCACCGTCTCTGGCTGTGCCTAGCTATGCTCTAGATATTCCAATGTATGTGTCTACACCAGTGGGTGACTCCATTATAGTCGACCGGATGCATCGTTTATGCGTAGTCATTTTTGGGGATCTTGAGACCCGTTTTGATCTGTTGCTATTAGACATGGTGGATTTCGATGTCATATTTGGGATGGACTGGTTATTCCCATACCATGCTATCTTAGATTGTCATGCCAAGACAGTGACCTTGGACTTGCCAGAATCACCCCGACTAGAGTGGAGAGGGACCTCAAGCCACTCCGTTCGCACTGTTATTTCCTATGTTAAGGATCGATGCATGGTCGAGAAGGGGTGTCTACCTTATTTAGTGTATGTTCGTGATTCCAACGCAGAAGTTCCTTCTATTGATTCAGTTCCTATTGTATGAGAGTTTCCCGAGGTTTTCCCTTCCAACCTGTCGGGCATACCACCCGACATGGATATTGATTTCTGTATTGATCAGGCACCGGGCACTCAGCCCATCTCTATTGCACCCTATCATATGGCCACGCCAAAGTTAAAAGAGTTAAAAGATCAGTTGCAAGACCTTCTAAAAAAGGGCTTTATCAGGACCAGTGTTTCCCCATAGGGAGCACCCGTGTTATTTGTGAAGAAGAAGGATTGCTCGATGAGGATGTGTATTGATTACCGGCAACTGAAGAAACTGACGATAAAGAACAAGTATCCACTGCCGAGGATTGATGATTTGTTGGACCAGCTCCAAGGAGCGAGGGTGTTCTCAAAAATAGACTTGAGGTCGGGCTACCATCAGCTGAAGATCAAGGCGGCTGACATTCCTATGACAGACTTTCGCACTAGATACGGGGCATTATGAATTCTTGGTCATATCCTTCGGGTTGACCAATGCCCCAGCAGCGTTCATGGAGTTGATAAATCGAGTATTCAGGCCTTATTTAGATCTGTTCGTGATAGTCTTTATAGATGACATCCTGGTATACTCCCGCAGCCAGGAAGAGCACTAGCAACACCTTAGAGTGGTCATTTAGAATCTGAAGGATAAGCTATATGCCAAGTTTTCAAAATGTGAGTTCTGGTTGAGTTCAGTGGCATTTCTGGGTCACATTATATTAGTGGAAGGTATTCAGGTAGACCCAAATAAGATTGAGGCAGTCCAGAATTGGCCTCGACCAGCTTCAGTGACTGAGATCCAGAGTTTCTTGGGGTTAGCAGGTTACTACCGTCGATTTGTAGAGGGGTTTTCTTCTATTGCAGCCCCGATGACCAGGTTGACCCAGAAGAGTGCCCAGTTCCAGTGGTTAGATGAGTGTGAGGCGAGCTTTCAGAAGCTCAAGACAGCCTTGACTACAGCACTAGTGCTGATACTACCGACGGGTGCAGGGCCTTATACAGTTTACTGTGATGCATCCCGTAAAAGGCTTGGAGCGGTATTGATGCGGGATGGTAAGGTTATTGCTTATGCTTCGAGACAGTTGAAAATACATGAGAAGAATTATCCAGTTCATGATCTTGAGTTGGCAGAAGTGGTTCATGCTTTAAAAATCTGGAGGCATTATCTTTAAGGTGTGACGTGTGAGGTGTACACGGATCACTAAAACCTACAGTACTTGTTCAAGCAAAAGGAGTTGAACTTACGATAGCAGAGATGGTTAGAGTTGCTGAAGGACTATGATGTCACTATCCTATATCACCCAGGTAAGGCGAATGTGGTGGCCGATGCATTGGGTAGTCTCGCATTCATTCCGGTCAGTCAGAGACCATTTGCTCTAGATGTCCAGGCCTTAGCCAACCAGTTCATGAGACTAGACATTTCTGAGCCTAGTAGAGTGTTAGCTTGCACGGTCGCTCGTTTATCTCTATTAGAGCGGATCCGTGAGAGGCAATTTAATGATCCTCATTTGCGTGACTTGAGAGATATTGTACAGCTGGGAGGTGCCACGAAGGTAACTCTAGATGATGACGAAGTATTGAGATTGCAAGTTCGAGTTTGTGTGCCCAATATTGAGTGGATTCGAGAGTTGATATTAGCAGAGGCCTATAGTTCGCGGTATTCTATTTAGCCGGGCGCCGCGAAGATGTATCAGGATTTACGACAGCACTATTGGTGGCGCGGGATGAAGCAGGACATTGTTGCGTATGTCGCTCGGTGTCTAAATTGTCAGAAGGTGAAATATGAGCACCAGATGCCTGGTGTATTCCAGAGAATCGAAATTCCCTAGTAGAAATGGGAGCGGATCACTATGGACTTCATTACTCAACTTCCCTTGACTCGGAGGAAATTTGATGCTATTTGGGTCATTGTTGATAGGCTGACCAAGTCAGCACACTTCATTCTAGTATCTGTCTCTTACTCATCGGAGAGGTTAGCACAGATTTACATCAGGGATATTGTTCGTCTTCATGGGGTGCCGGTATCTATTATCTCGAATCGGGGTACGCAGTTTACCTCACGGTTCTGGAGAGCGGTTCAGCGGGAGCTAGGCACCCAAGTTCAGTTGAGTACAGCCTTTCATCCTCAGACGGATGGCCAGTCCGAGAGGACTATTCAAATCCTAGAGGACATGCTTCAAGCTTGTGCCATTGATTTTGGAGGCTCGTGGGACCAGTTTCTGCCATTAGTGGAGTTTGCCTACAACAACAGCTACTAGTCTAGCATTCAGATGGCCCCGTATGAGGCATTGTATGGTAGGCGATGTCGATCTCCAAACGGATGGTTTGAGCCGGGAGAGGCTCGGTTGTTGGGTACAAACTTAGTTCAGGAGGCCTTGGATAAGGTCAAGACTATCCAGGAGAGATTGCGTTCAACCCAGTCCAGACATAAGACTTATGCGGATCATAAGGTTCGGGATGTAAATTTCATGGTTTGTGAGCGGGTATTGCTCCGAGTATTGCCTATGAAGGGCATGATGAGGTTCAGGAAGAAGGGCAAACTCAGCCCTAGGTATATTGTTCCATTTGAGATTCTGGACCGAGTGGGAGGGGTGGCTTACAGACTAGCTCTGCCACCTAGTTTATCAGCCGTGCATCCAGTTTTTCATGTATCTATGCTTCGGAGGTACCACGACGACCCCACGCATGTGTTAGACTTCTGTACTGTCCAATTGGACAATGATTTATCCTACGAGGAGGAGCCGATGGCCATTCTAGACCGGCAGGTTCAATAGTTGAGGTCGAAGAGTTATCTTTCTGTGCGTGTTCAGTGGAGAGGTCAGCCTCCTGAGGCATCAACCTGGGAGTCCGAGTCTGATATGCGGAGCCGCTACCCACATTTGTTCCCCGACTCAGGTACTTCCTTCTCTTGTCTGTTCGAGGACGAACAGATATTTTAGAGGTGGAGGATGTGATACGACCCAAAAGGTTGTCACCTATTTTCCTCAGTTGTTCCGCACTTTCGAGGCCTTGAAAACCTTATTTTATGTTGCCTCAATTTACGTGCATGATCCGAGCATGTAGCCGGAAGATTTTGTGATATAATATGTGAATTCTATGAGAATGTTTTAGAAAAATGATATTAATATTGATATAGTTGACTTCAGTCAACATTTTTGGTAAATGGACCCGAACCCGAGATCGGACGGTCCCGGAAGGTCCGTAGGAAAATATGGGACTCGAACCTGTGTCCGGAGTCGAATTCGGAGGCCTAGAGCCTAAGATATGAATTTTTCTGTTAAATTGTTTTTGCTGAAATTATTAAAGGAAAATGAATTAAATGACCTTGGTATCGGGCTCATGTTTTGGTTCTAACGCCCGGTACAAGTCTTAAATATTATATTCGTGCTTTCTGCAAAGTTTGGTGACATTTGGATGTCTTTTGATGTGTTTTGAACCTTGAGTTCTAAATTTGAAAGTTATGAAACTAAAAGAATGATAATCATGAACTTGAGGCTTGATTTGATGAAAACGATGTTATATTGGCGATGTGATCGCACGAGAAAGTTTGTAATATGTTTCTGATGTTGTGTACATGTTTGGTTTGGAGCCCGGGGGGCTCGGGTCAAGATTTGATAGGCCGTAGGAGCAATTTATGAAAAATAACACAGCTGGTTTTTCACCCAGCTGGTGTCTTCGCAAATGCGAAGAATTCATCGCAAATGAGAAGGGGGCAGCCAAGGCAATGTTCGCAAATGCGAACCACTGATCGCAAATGTGATGATGCCCAGGAATGCTTGGGTTCGCAAATACGAACTAAACCTCACAAATGCGAGGCCTTCAGAAGATCAGTCAATGTTCGTAAATGCGAACATATTGTCGCAAATGCGATAATCCCAGTGACCCAGCCCAGTTCGTAAATGCGAAGCTTTTGTCGAAAATGCGAGAGCCACAGACCCCAGACCTGATGTGTTCACAATTGCGAACAAATGATCATAATTGCGATATCCGCAGCTGTGCAAATTTATACTTAAACAAATTTTTAAGCTCTTTTCTTCATTCTTTCAAAACCCAACACACCACACACGAACCCTCAAGAGCAAATTAACTCCAAAGAACTTGTAAGTCACTTTTTACTTAATTCTTTCAATTCCTAAAATCATTAAACATGTTTTCCAAGAGAAATCAAAGGTTTTCATGGTAGAAATTCTTGTTTTTGGGTAGAACCAAGGGTTTTCATGAATTGGGGAATTGGACCTCGAATTGAGGTCCAATTTTGAAACTAATCATATATTTGAACTCGTGAGGGAATGGATAACCGGATTTTGGTCCGAACCCCGAGTTCCGACCATGTGGGCCAGGGGCATTTTGGGAAATTTTGGGGTAAACTTTGAGAAAACCATTTATAAGCATCCAATCTAAGTTATATAGTATTTATTAATGTAATGGAATCAATTGTGAATAGATTCGAGCAAGTTGAAAGCAGAAATTCGAGGTAAAGCCATAGTTGAAGGATAATTTGGACATCAAGGCTAGAGGTAAGTGTTTGATCTATCCTAGCTTGAGGGAATATGATTATGTGCTATGTTCTATGTGATCGAGTGCAGTGTATGGGCTGTGGTGATGAGCATCCATACACTAGCGTCTAGCATGACCGTGAGTCATTGTTGATACTTGTTGTGAGGTGTTTTAAAGATGAATTATTGAACCCTTGCCGGGTTGTGGAATTGTACAATGTTTTCTCTTGCCGGGACTTATTGTAAAGTGAGTTATTGTTTTCCCTTGCCGGGACCTTGTTATGATGATTGTTGTGTCCCTTGCCGGGACGGTTCATGATTATTGTTTCCATTCTTTGCCCTTAACTGTGATTGTTATTTGGGTGAGGAAGAGTGATAATGCACGAAGGGTGATGCCGTGCCTTGTTTACTGTTTTTGCACGAAGGTTAATGTCGTGCCTTATATTATTGATTATGCACGAAGGATAATGCCGTGCCTTGTTATTGATTATGCACGAAGGATCTTGTCGTGCCTTGTGATATTGATTATGCACGAAGGGTAATGCCGTGCCTTGTTATTGAACCATGCACGAAGGATCATGCCGTGCCATGGATTGTGAGGATGAGAGTAAAAGCACGAAGGGTGATGCCGTGCACTTTTATTTGCTTATTTGGTGAGGATGAGAGTAAAAGCACGAAGGGTGATGCCGTGCAGTTTTATTTGCTTATTTGGTGAGGATGAGAGTAAAAGCACGAAGGGTGATGCCGTGCAACTATTTTCTATTCCTTGTTTTGATATTAACTGTTTCCATTATACTCCGATTTCCATTGTTGATTTAATAATTGTTGCTAACTGTTGAGCTTCCCTTCTTATGATATTTCTTGTTGAATTTGTTATTTGATATTTCTTGTTATCCTTGTGGTGTACATATATATATAGAACTGTACAGGTTTAAGTGAGTGTCTGGTCCTAGGCTTGTCACTACTTCGCAGGGATATGCCAGTCACTTACCAGCACATGGGGTCGGATTGTGCTAATACTGCACTTCTGTGTGTTTTTGCACAGGTCCGGGTTTTGAGCAGGAGCAGC
>JASVEL010009281.1:0-82872 GCA_032618575.1 Nicotiana noctiflora | reverse complement strand
GTAGTAATTGGACCTTCCGGTTATATATCGTGGTTGTTATTTAGTAATTGACTGTGAATGAATATGATTTCATTCATATACTAGGACGCATCGGCCTACGACAACCACATAAGTCCATTTGACTAATACAATTGTAATCATAACAGATTGGGAGTAATGTAATATGATTGTAGTAGGATGTATCGGCCTAGGACAACCACATAAGTCCATTTGACTAAGACGATTGTCGTCATAACAGATTGGGAGTAATGTAATACGATTGTAGTAGGACGCAACGGCCTACGACAACCACATACTAGGACGCATCGGCCTACGACAACCACATACTAGGACGCATCGGCCTACGACAACCACATAAGTCCATTTGACTAATACGATTGTAGTCATAACAGATTGGGAGTAATGTAATACGATTGTAGTAAGACGCATCGGCCTACGACAACCACATAAGTTCATTTGACTAATACGATTGTAGTAAGACGCATCGGCCTACGACAACCACATAAGTTCATTTGACTAATACGATTGTAGTAATAGGACCTTCCGTTTATATATCATGGTTGTTATTTAGTAATTGACCATCTATGAATATTATTTCATTCATATACTAGGATGCATCGGCCTACGACAACCACATAAGTCCATTGGACTATTATGATTGTTGTCAAAGGAACTTCCGTTTATATATCTTGGTTGTTATTTAGTAATTGACCGTGACTGAATATGATTTCATTCATATACTATGACGCATCGGCCTACAACAATCACATAAGTCCATTTGACTAATACGATTGTAGTAATAGGACCTTCCAGTTATATATCGTGGTTGTTATTTAGTAATTGACTGTGAAAGAATATGAATTCATTCATATACTAGGGTGCATCGGCCTACACAACCACATAAGTCGATTTGACTAATATGATTGTAGTCATAACAGATTGGGAGTAATGTAATACGATTGTAGTAGGACGTATTGGCCTACAACAACCACATAAGTCCATTTGACTAATATGATTGTAGTAATAGGACCTTCCGTTTATATGTCGTGGTTGTTATTTAGTAACTCACCGTGAATGAATATCATTTCATTCATATACTAGGATGCATCGGCCTACGACAACCACATAAGTCCATTTGACTAATACAATTGTAGTCATAACATATTGGGAGTAATGTAATACGATTGTAGCAGGACGCATCGGCCTACGACAACCACATAAGTACATTTGACTAATACGATTGTAGTCATAGGACCTTCCGTTTATATATCATGGTTGTTATTTAGTAATTGACCGTGAATGAATATGATTTCATTCATATACTAGGACGCATCGGCCTACGACAACCAGATAAGTCCATTTTACTAATACGGATGTAGTCATAACAGATTGGGAGTAATGTATTACGATTGTAGTAGGACGCATCGGGGTACGACAACCTATTAAGTTCATTTGACTAATACGATTGTAGTAATAGGACCTTCCGTTTATATATCGTGGTTGTTATTTAGTAATTGACCATCTATGAATATTATTTCATTCATATACTAGGACGCATCGACCTACGACAACCACATAAGTCCATTTGACTAATACGATTGTAGTCATAGGACCTTCCGTTTATATATCATGGTTGTCATTTAGTAATTGACCATGAGTGAATATGATTTCATTCATATACTAGGACGCATCGGCCTACGACAACCACATAAGTCCATTGGACTAATACGATTGTAGTCATAACAGATTGGGAGTAATGTAATACGATTATAGTAGGACGCATCGGCCTACGACAACCATATAAGTCCATTTGACTTATACGATTGTAGTCATAACAGATTGGGAGTAATATAATACGATTGTAGTAGGACGCATCGGCCTACGACAACCTCATAAGTCCATTTGACTAATACGATTGTGGTAATAGGACCTTTCGTTTATATATCGTGGTTGTTATTTAGTAATTGACCATCTATGAATATTATTTCATTCATATACTAGGACGCATCGGCCTACGACAACCACATAAGTCCATTGGACTAATACGATTGTAGTCATAGGAACTTCCGTTTATATATCTGGTAGTTATTTTGTAATTGACCGTGAATGAATATGATTTCATTCATATACTAGGACGCGTCGGCCTATAACAATCACATAAGTCCATTTGACTAATACGATTGTAGTCATAGGATCTTCCGTTTATATATCATGGTTGTTATTTAGTAATTGACCGTGAATGAATATGATCTCATTCATATACTAGGACGCATCGGCATACGACAACCACATAAGTCCATTTTACTAATACGGATGTAGTCATAACAGATTGGGAGTAGTGTATTACGATTGTAGTAGGACGCATTGGGGTACGACAACCTATTAAGTCCATTTGACTAATACGATTGTAGTAATAGGACCTTCCGTTTATATATCGTGGTTGTTATTTAGTAAATGACCATCTATGAATATTATTTCATTCATATACTAGGACGCATCGGCCTACGACAACCACATAAGTCCATTGGACTAATACGATTGTAGTCATAGGACCTTCCATTTACATATCGTGGTTGTTATTTAGTAATTGACCGTGAATGAATATGATTTCATTCATATACTAGGACGCATCGGCCTACGAAAACCACATAAGTCCATTTGACTAATACCATTGTAGTCATAACAGATTGGGAGTAATGTAATACGATTATAGTAGGACGCATCGGCCTACGACAAACACATAAGTCCATTTGACTAATACGTTTCTAGTCAAAACAGATTGGGAGTAATGTAATACGATTGTAGTAGGAAGCATCGGCCTACGTCAACCATATAAGTCCATTGGACTAATACGATTGTAGTCATAGAAGATTAGGAGTAATATAATACGATTGTAGTAAGACGCATCGGCCTACGACAACCACATAAGTCCATTTGACTTATAGGATTGTAGTCATAACAGATTGGGAGTAATATAATACGATTGTAGTAGGACGCATCGGCCTACGACAACCACATAAGTCCATTTGACTGATACGATTGTAGTAAAAGGACCTTCCGTTTATATATCGTGGTTGTTATTTAGTAATTGACCATCTATGAATATTATTTCATTCATATACTCGGACACATCGGCCTACGACAACCACATAAGTCCATTTGACTAATACGATTGTAGTCATAACAGATTGGGAGTAATGTAATACGATTGTAGTAGGACACATCGGCCTACGACAACCACATAAGTCCATTTGACTAATACGATTGTAGTCATAACATATTGGGAATAATGTAATACGATTGTAGTAGGACGCATCGGCCTACGACAACCACATAAGTCCATTTGACTAATACGATTGTAGTCATAACAGATTGGGAGTAATGTAATACGATTGTAGTAGGACGCATCGGCCTACGACAACCACATAAGTCCATTTGACTAATACGATTGTAGTCATAACAGATTGGGAGTAATGTAATACGATTGTAGTAGGACGCATCGGCCTACGACAACCACATAAGTCCATTTGACTAATACGATTGTAGTCATAACAGATTGGGAGTAATGTAATACGATTGTAGTAGGACACATCGGCCTACGACAACCACATAAGTCCATTTGACTAATACGATTGTAGTCATAACATATTGGGAATAATGTAATACGATTGTAGTAGGACGCATCGGCCTACGACAACCACATAAGTCCATTTGACTAATACGATTGTAGTCATAACAGATTGGGAGTAATGTAATACGATTGTAGTAGGACACATCGGCCTACGACAACCACATAAGTCCATTTGACTAATACGATTGTAGTCATAGGACCTTCCGTTTATATATCGTGGTTGTTATTTAGTAATTGACCGTGAATGAATATGATTTCATTCATATACTGGGACGCATTGGCCTACGACAACCACATAAGTCCATTGGACTAATACGATTGTAGTCATAACAGATTGGGAGTAATGTAATACGGTTGTAGTAGGACGCATCGGCCTACGACAACCACATAAGTCCATTTGACTTATACGATTGTAGTCATAACAGATTGGGAGTAATATAATACGATTGTAGTAGGACGCATCGGCCTACGACAACCACATACCATTGGACTAATACGACTGTAGTCATACGAACTTCCGTTTATATATCATGGTTGTTATTTTTAGTAATTGACCGTGAATGAATATGATTTCATTCATATACTATGACGCATCGGCCTACGACAATCACATAAGTCCATTTGACTAATACGATTGTAGTAATAGCACCTTCCGTTTATATATCGTGGTTGTTATTTAGTAATTGACCGAGAATGAATATGATATTATTCATATACTAGGATGCATCGGCTAACGACAACCACATAAGTCGATTTGACTAATACGATTGTAGTCATAACAGATTGGGAGTAATGTAATACGATTGTAGTAGGACGTATCGGCCTACGACAACCACATAAGTCCATTTGACTAATACAATTGTAGTCATAACAGATTGTGAGTAATGTAATACGATTGTAGCAGGACGCATCGGCCTACGACAACCAAATATGTCCATTTGACTAATACGATTGTAGTCATAGGACCTTCCGTTTATATATCATGGTTGTTATTTAATAATTGATCGTGAATGAATATGATTTCATTCATATATTAGGACGCATCGGCCTACGACAACGACATAAGTCCATTTGAGTAATATGATTGTAGTCATAACAGATTGGGTGTAATGTAATATGATTGTAGTACGACACATCGGCCTACTACAACCACATAAGTCCGTTTGACTAAGACGATTGTCGTCATAACAGATTGGGAGTAATGTAATACGATTGTAGTAAGGCGCATCGGCCTACGAAACCCTCATAAGTCCATTTGACTAATACGATTGTAGTCATAACAGATTGGGAGTAACGTAATACGATTGTAGCAGAAAGCATCAGCCTATGACAACCACATAAGTGCATTTGACTAATACAATTGTAGTCGTAACAGATTGGGAGTAATGTAATACGATTGTAGTAGGACGCATCGGCCTACGACAACCACATAAGTCCATTTGACTAATACGATTGTAGTCATAACAGATTGGGAGTAATGTAATACGATTGTAGTAGGACACATCGGCCTACGACAACTACATAAGTCCATTTGACTAATACGATTGTAGTCATAACATATTGGGAATAATGTAATACGATTGTAGTAGGACGCATCGGCCTACGACAACCACATAAGTCCGTTTGACTAATACGATTGTAGTCATAACAGATTGGGAGTAATGTAATACGATTGTAGTAGGACACATCGGCCTACGACAACCACATAAGTCCATTTGACTAATACGATTGTAGTCATAGGACCTTCCGTTTATATATCGTGGTTGTTATTTAGTAATTGACCGTGAATGAATATGATTTCATTCATATACTAGGACGCATTGGCCTACGACAACCACATAAGTCCATTGGACTAATACGATTGTAGTCATAACAGATTGGGAGTAATGTAATACGGTTGTAGTAGGACGCATCGGCCTACGACAACCACATAAGTCCATTTGACTTATACGATTGTAGTCATAACAGATTGGGAGTAATATAATACGATTGTAGTAGGACGCATCGGCCTACGACAACCACATACCATTGGACTAATACGACTGTAGTCATACGAACTTCCGTTTATATATCATGGTTGTTATTTTTAGTAATTGACCGTGAATGAATATGCTTTCATTCATATACTATGACGCATCGGCCTACGACAATCACATAAGTCCATTTGACTAATACGATAGTAGTAATAGGACCTTCCGTTTATATATCGTGGTTGTTATTTAGTAATTGACCGAGAATGAATATGATATTATTCATATACTAGGATGCATCGGCTAACGACAACCACATAAGTCGATTTGACTAATACGATTGTAGTCATAACAGATTGGGAGTAATGTAATACGATTGTAGTAGGACGTATCGGCCTACGACAACCACATAAGTCCATTTGACTAATACAATTGTAGTCATAACAGATTGTGAGTAATGTAATACGATTGTAGCAGGACGCATCGGCCTACGACAACCAAATATGTCCATTTGACTAATACGATTGTAGTCATAGGACCTTCCGTTTATATATCATGGTTGTTATTTAATAATTGATCGTGAATGAATATGATTTCATTCATATATTAGGACGCATCGGCCTACGACAACGACATAAGTCCATTTGAGTAATATGATTGTAGACATAACAGATTGGGTGTAATGTAATATGATTGTAGTACGACACATCGGCCTACTACAACCACATAAGTCCGTTTGACTAAGACGATTGTCGTCATAACAGATTGGGAGTAATGTAATACGATTGTAGTAAGGCGCATCGGCCTACGAAACCCTCATAAGTCCATTTGACTAATACGATTGTAGTCATAACAGATTGGGAGTAACGTAATACGATTGTAGCAGAAAGCATCAGCCTATGACAACCACATAAGTGCATTTGACTAATACAATTGTAGTCGTAACAGATTGGGAGTAATGTAATACGATTGTAGTATGACGCATCGGCCTACGACAACCACATAAGTCCATTTGACTAATACGATTGTAGTCATAACAGATTGGGAGTAATGTAATACGATTGTAGTAGGACACATCGGCCTACGACAACTACATAAGTCCATTTGACTAATACGTTTGTAGTCATAACATATTGGGAATAATGTAACACGATTGTAGTAGGACGCATCGGCCTACGACAACCACATAAGTCCATTTGACTAATACGATTGTAGTAATAGGACCTTTCGTTTATATATCGTGGTTGTTATTTAGTAATTGACCGTGAATGAATATGATTTCATTAATATACTAGGACGCATTGGCATACGACAACCACATTAGTCCATTGGACTAATACGATTGTAGTCATAGCAGATTGGGAGTAATGTAATACGGTTGTAGTAGGACGCATCGGCCTACGACAACCACATAAGTCCATTTGACTTATACGATTGTAGTCATAACAGATTGGGAGTAATATAATACGATTGTAGTAGGACGCATCGGCCTACGACAACCACATAAGTCCATTTGACTAATACGATTGTAGTCTTAGGACCTTCCGTTTATATATCGTGGTTGTTATTTAGTAATTGACCGTGAATGAATATGATTTCATTCATATACTAGGACGCATCGGCCTACGACAACCATATAAGTCCATTTTACTAATACGGATGTAGTCATAACAGATTGGGAGTAATGTAATACGATTGTAGTAGGACGCATCGGGGTACGACAACCTATTAAGTCCATTTGACTATTACGATTTTAGTCATAACAGATTGGGAGTAATATAATACGATTGTAGTAGGACGCATCGGCCTACGACAACCACATAAGTCCATTTGACTAATACGATTGTAGTCATAGGACCTTCCGTTTATATATCGTGGTTGTTATTCAGTAATTGACCGTGAATGAATATGATTTCATTCATATACTAGGACGCATTGGCCTACGACTAATACGGATGTAGTCATAACAAATTGGGAGTAATATAATACGATTGTAGTAGGACGCATCGGCCTACGACAACCACATAAGTCCATTTCACTAATACGATTCTAGTCATAACAGATTGGGAGTAATGTAATACGATTGTAGTAGGACGCATCGGCCTACGACAACCACATACTACGACGCATCGGCCTAGCACAACTACATAAGTCCATTTGACTAATATGATTGTAGTCATAACAAATTGGGAGTAATGTAATACGATTGTAGTAGGACGCATCGGCCTACAACAACCACAGAAGTCCATTTGACTAATACGATTGTAGTAATAGGACCTTCCGTTTATATATCGTGGTTGTTATTTAGTAATTGACCGTGAATGAATATGATTTCATTAATATACTAGAACGCATTGGCCTACGACAACCACATTAGTCCATTGGACTAATACGATTGTAGTCATAGCAGATTGGGAGTAATGTAATACGGTTGTAGTAGGACGCATCGGCCTACGACAACCACATAAGTCCATTTGACTTATACGATTGTAGTCATAACAGATTGGGAGTAATATAATACGATTGTAGTAGGACCATCGGCCTACGACAACCACATAAGTCCATTTGACTAATACGATTGTAGTCTTAGGACCTTCCGTTTATATATCGTGGTTGTTATTTAGTAATTGACCGTGAATGAATATGATTTCATTCATATACTAGGACGCATCGGCCTTCGACAACCATATAAGTCCATTTTACTAATACGGATGTAGTCATAACAGATTGGGAGTAATGTAATACGATTGTAGTAGGACGCACCGGGGTACGACAACCTATTAAGTCCATTTGACTATTACGATTGTAGTCATAACAGATTGGGAGTAATATAATACGATTGTAGTAGGACGCATCGGCCTAGGACAACCACATAAGTAGATTTGACTAATACGATTGTAGTCATAGGACCTTCCGTTTATATATCGTGGTTGTTATTTAGTAATTGACCGTGAATGAATATGATTTCATTCATATACTAGGACGTATCGGCCTACGACAACCATATAAGTCCATTTTACTAATACGGATGTAGTCATAACAGATTGGGAGTAATGTAATACGATTGTAGTAGGACGCATCGGCCTACGACAACCACATAAGTCCATTTCACTAATACGATTCTAGTCATAACAGATTGGGAGTAATGTAATACGATTGTAGTAGGACGCATCGGCCTACGACAACCACATACTACGACGCATCGGCCTACCACAACTACATAAGTCCATTTGACTAATATGATTGTAGTCATAACAAATTGGGAGTAATGTAATACGATTGTAGTAGGACGCATCGTCCTACGACAACCAAATAAGTCCATTTGACTAATACGATTGTAGTCATGACAGATTGGGAGTAATGTAATACGATTGTAGTAGGACGCATCGGCCTACGACAACCACATAAGTCCATTTGACTATTACGATTGTAGTAATAGAACCTTCCGTTTATATATCGTGGTTGTTATTTAGTAATTGACCATCTATGAATATTATTTCATTCATATACTAGGACGCATCGGCCTATGACAACCACATAAGTCCATTGGACTAATACAATTGTAGTCACAGGACCATCCGTTTATATATCGTGGTTGTTATTTTGTAATTGAGCGTGAATGAATATGATTTCATTCATATACTAGGGCGCATCGGCCTACGACAACCACATAAGTCCATTTTACTAATACGGATGTAGTCATAACAGATTGGGAGTAATGTAATACGATTGTAGTAGGACGCATCGGCCTACGACAACCACATAAGTCCATTTCACTAATACGATTCTAGTCATAACAGATTGGGAGTAATGTAATACGATTGTAGTAGGACGCATCGGCCTACGACAACCACATACTACGACGCATCGGCCTACGACAACCACATAAGTCCATTTGACTAATATGATTGTAGTCATAACAAATTCGGAGTAATGTAATACGATTGTAGTAGGACGCATCGTCCTACGACAACCAAGTCCATTTGACTAATAAGATTGTAGTCATGACAGATTGGGAGTAATGTAATACGATTGTGGTAGGACGCATCGGCCTACGACAACCACATACGTCCATTTGACTAATACGATTGTTGTAATAGGACCTTCCGTTTATATATCGTGGTTGTTATTTAGTAATGGTCATCTATGAATATTATTTCATTCATATACTAGGACGCATCGGCCTACGACAACCACATAAGTCCATTGGACTAAAACGATTGTTGTCATACGAACTTCCGTTTATATATCAAGGTTGTTATTTTGTAATTGACCGTGAATGAATATGATTTCATTCATATACTATGACGCATCGGCCCACGACAATCACATAAGTCCATTTGACTAATACGATTGTAGTAATAGGACCTTCCGTTTATATATCGTGGTTGTTATTTAGTAATTGATCGAGAATGAATATGATTTCATTCATATACTAGGATGCATCGGCCTACGACAACCACATAAGTCGATTTGACTAATACGATTGTAGTCATAACAGATTCGGAGTAATGTAATACGATTGAAGTAGGACGCATCGGCCTACGACAACCACATAAGTCCATTTGACTAATATGATTTTTGTAATAGGACCTCCCGTTTATATATCGTGGTTGTTATTTAGTAATTGACCGTGAATGAATATGATTTCATTCATATACTAGGATGCATCGGCCTACTACAACCACATAAGTACATTGGACTAATACAATTGTAGTCATAACAGATTGGGAGTAATGTAATACGATTGTAGCAGGACACATCGGCCTACGACAACCACATAAGTCCATTTGACTAATACGATTGTAGTCATAGGACATTCCGTTTATATATCATGGTTATTATTTAGTAATTGACCGTGAATGAATATGATTTCATTCATATACTAGGACGCATCGGCCTACGACAACCACATTAGTCCATTTGACTAATACGATTGTAGTCATAACAGATTGGGAGTAATGTAATACGATTGTAGTAGGACGCATCGGCCTACGACAACCACATAAGTCCAATTGACTAATACGATTGTAGTCATAACAGATTGGGAGTAATGTAATACGATTGTAGTAGGACGCATCGGCCTACGACAACCACATAAGTCCATTTTACTAATACGATTGTAGTCATAACAGATTGGGAGTAATGTAATACGATTGTAGTTGGACGCATCGGACTATGACAACCACATAAGTCCATTTGACTAATAAGATTGTAATCATAACAAATTGGGAGTAATGTAATACGATTGTAGTAGGACGCATCGGCCTACGACAACCACATAAGTCCAATTGACTAATACGATTGTAGTCATAACAGACTGGGAGTAATGTAATACGATTGTAGTAGGACGCATCGGCCTACGACAACCACATACTAGGACGCATCGGCCTACGACAACCACATAAGTCCATTTGACTAACACGATTGTAGTCATAACAGATTGGATGTAATGTAATACGATTGTAGTAGGACGCATCAGCCTACTACAACCACATAAGTCCAATTGACTAATACGATTGTAGTCATAACAGATTGGGAGTAAAGTAATACGATTGTAGTAGGACGCATCGGCCTACGACAACCACATAAGTCCATTTGACTAACACGATTGTAGTCATAACAGATTGGGAGTAATGTAATACGATTGTAGTAGGACGCATCGACCTACGACAACCACATTAGTCCATTTGACTAATACGATTGTAGTCATAACAGATTGGGAGTAATGTAATATGATTGTAGTAGGACGCATCGGCCTACGACAACCACATAAGTCCATTTTACTAATACGATTGTAGTCATAACAGATTGGGAGTAATGTAATACGATTGTAGTTGGACGCATCGGCCTATGACAACCACATAAGTCCATTTGACTAATAAGATTGTAATCATAACAAATTGGGAGTAATGTAATACGATTGTAGTAGGATGCATCGGCCTACGACAACCACATAAGTCCATTCGACTAATACGATTGTAGTCATAACATATTGGGAATAATGTAATACGATTGTAGTAGGACGCATCGGCCTACGACAACCATATAAGTCCATTTGACTAATACGATTGTAGTCATAACAGATTGGGAGTAATGTAATACGATTGTAGTAGGACGCATCGGCCTACGACAACCACATAAGTCCAATTGACTAATACGATTGTAGTCATAACAGACTGGGAGTAATGTAATACGATTGTAGTAGGACGCATCGGCCTACGACAACCACATAAGTCCATTTGACTAACACGATTGTAGTCATAACAGATTGGGAGTAATGTAATACGATTGTAGTAGGA
Organism: Nicotiana noctiflora; assembly: GCA_032618575.1. Classification (NCBI taxonomy): domain Eukaryota; kingdom Viridiplantae; phylum Streptophyta; class Magnoliopsida; order Solanales; family Solanaceae; genus Nicotiana; species Nicotiana noctiflora. The sequence continues at coordinate 70,969 of JASVEL010009281.1, read as the reverse complement.
CGCATCAGCCTACTACAACCACATAAGTCCAATTGACTTATACGATTGTAGTCATAACAGATTGGGAGTAATGTAATACGATTGTAGTAGGACGCATCGGCCTACGGCAACCACATACTAGGACGCATCGGCCTACGACAACCACATAAGTCCATTTGACTAACACGATTGTAGTCATAACAGATTGGGAGTAATGTAATACGATTGTAGTAGGACGCATCGGCCTACGACAACCACATAAGTCCATTTGACTAATATGATTTTAGTAATAGGACCTCCCGTTTATATATCGTGGTTGTTATTTAGTAATTGACCGTGAATGAATATGATTTCATTCATATACTAGGATGCATCGGCCTACCACAACCACATAAGTACATTGGACTAATACAATTGTAGTCATAACAGATTGAGAGTAATGTAATACGATTGTAGCAGGACGCATCGGCCTACGACAACCACATAAGTCCATTTAACTAATACGATTGTAGTCATAGGACCTTCCGTTTATATATCGTGGTTGTTATTTAGTAATTGACCGTGAATGAATATGATTTCATTCATATACTAGGACGCATCGGCCTACGACAACCATATAAGTCCATTTAACTAATATGGATGTAGTCATAACAGATTGGGAGTAATGTAATACGATTGTAGTAGGACGCATCGGCCTACGACAACCACATATGTCCATTTCACTAATACGATTCTAGTCATAACAGATTGGGAGTAATGTAATACGTTTGTAGTAGGACGCATCGGCCTACGACAACCACATACTACGACGCATCGGCCTACGACAACCACATACTACGACGCATCGGCCTACGACAACCACATAAGTCCATTTGACTAATATGATTGTAGTCATAACAAATTGGGAGTAATGTAATACGATTGTAGTAGGACGCATCGTCCTACGACAACCAAATAAGTCCATTTGACTAATACGATTGTAGTCATGACAGATTGGGAGTAATGTAATACGATTGTAGTAGGACGCATCGGCCTACGACAACCACATAAGTCCATTTCACTAATACGATTCTAGTCATAACAGATTCGGAGTAATGTAATACGATTGTAGTAGGACACATCGGCCTACGACAACCACATACTACGACGCATCGGCCTACGACAACCACATAAGTCCATTTGACTAATATGATTGTAGTCATAACAAATTGGGAGTAATGTAATACGATTGTAGTAGGACGCATCGTCCTACGACAACCAAATAAGTCCATCTGACTAATACGATTGTAGTCATGACAGATTGGGAGTAATGTAATACGATTGTAGTAGGACGCATCGGCCTACGACAACCACATACGTCCATTTGACTAATACGATTGTTGTAATAGGACCTTCCGTTTATATATCGTGGTTGTTATTTAGTAATTGACCATCTATGAATATTATTTCATCTATATACTAGGACGCATCGGCCTACGACAACCACATAAGTCCATTGGACTAAAACGATTGTAGTCATACGAACTTCTGTTTATATATCAAGGTTGTTATTTTATAATTGACCGTGAATGAATATGATTTCATTCATATACTATGACGCATCGGCCCACGACAATCACATAAGTCCATTAGACTAATACGATTGTAGTAATAGGACCTTCCGTTTATATATCGTGGTTGTTATTTAGTAATTGATCGAGTATGAATATGATTTCATTCATATACTAGGATGCATCGGCCTACGACAACCACATAAGTCGATTTGACTAATACGATTGTAGTCATAACAGATTCGGAGTAATGTAATACGATTGTAGAAGGACGCATCGGCCTACGACAACCACATAAGTCCATTTTACTAATATGATTTTAGTAATAGGACCTCCCGTTTATATATCGTGGTTCTTATTTAGTAATTGACCGTGAATGAATATGATTTCATCCATATACTAGGATGCATCGGCCTACCACAACCACATAAGTACATTGGACTAATACAATTGTAGTCATAACAGATTGAGAGTAATGTAATACGATTGTAGCAGGACGCATAGGCCTACGACAACCACATAAGTCCATTTGACTAATACGATTGTAGTCATAGGACCTTCCGTTTATATATCGTGGTTGTTATTTAGTAATTGACCGTGAATGAATATGATTTCATTCATATACTAGGATGCATCGGCCTACCACAACCACATAAGTACATTGGACTAATACAATTGTAGTCATAACAGATTGAGAGTAATGTAATACGATTGTAGCAGGACGCATCGGCCTACGACAACCACATAAGTCCATTTAACTAATACGATTGTAGTCATAGGACCTTCCGTTTATATATCGTGGTTGTTATTTAGTAATTGACCGTGAATGAATATGATTTCATTCATATACTAGGACGCATCGGCCTACGACAACCATATAAGTCCATTTAACTAATATGGATGTAGTCATAACAGATTGGGAGTAATGTAATACGATTGTAGTAGGACGCATCGGCCTACGACAACCACATATGTCCATTTCACTAATACGATTCTAGTCATAACAGATTGGGAGTAATGTAATACGTTTGTAGTAGGACGCATCGGCCTACGACAACCACATACTACGACGCATCGGCCTACGACAACCACATACTACGACGCATCGGCCTACGACAACCACATACTACGACGCATCGGCCTACGACAACCACATAAGTCCATTTGACTAATATGATTGTAGTCATAACAAATTGGGAGTAATGTAATACGATTGTAGTAGGACGCATCGTCCTACGACAACCAAATAAGTCCATTTGACTAATACGATTGTAGTCATGACAGATTGGGAGTAATGTAATACGATTGTAGTAGGACGCATCGGCCTACGACAACCACATAAGTCCATTTCACTAATACGATTCTAGTCATAACAGATTCGGAGTAATGTAATACGATTGTAGTAGGACACATCGGCCTACGACAACCACATACTACGACGCATCGGCCTACGACAACCACATAAGTCCATTTGACTAATATGATTGTAGTCATAACAAATTCGGAGTAATGTAATACGATTGTAGTAGGACGCATCGTCCTACGACAACCAAATAAGTCCATCTGACTAATACGATTGTAGTCATGACAGATTGGGAGTAATGTAATACGATTGTAGTAGGACGCATCGGCCTACGACAACCACATACGTCCATTTGACTAATACGATTGTTGTAATAGGACCTTCCGTTTATATATCGTGGTTGTTATTTAGTAATTGACCATCTATGAATATTATTTCATCTATATACTAGGACGCATCGGCCTACGACAACCACATAAGTCCATTGGACTAAAACGATTGTAGTCATACGAACTTCTGTTTATATATCAAGGTTGTTATTTTATAATTGACCGTGAATGAATATGATTTCATTCATATACTATGACGCATCGGCCCACGACAATCACATAAGTCCATTTGACTAATACGATTGTAGTAATAGGACCTTCCGTTTATATATCGTGGTTGTTATTTAGTAATTGATCGAGTATGAATATGATTTCATTCATATACTAGGATGCATCGGCCTACGACAACCACATAAGTCGATTTGACTAATACGATTGTAGTCATAACAGATTCGGAGTAATGTAATACGATTGTAGAAGGACGCATCGGCCTACGACAACCACATAAGTCCATTTTACTAATATGATTTTAGTAATAGGACCTCCCGTTTATATATCGTGGTTCTTATTTAGTAATTGACCGTGAATGAATATGATTTCATCCATATACTAGGATGCATCGGCCTACCACAACCACATAAGTACATTGGACTAATACAATTGTAGTCATAACAGATTGAGAGTAATGTAATACGATTGTAGCAGGACGCATAGGCCTACGACAACCACATAAGTCCATTTGACTAATACGATTGTAGTCATAGGACCTTCCGTTTATATATCGTGGTTGTTATTTAGTAATTGACCGTGAATGAATATGATTTCATTCATATACTAGGACGCATCGGCCTACGACAACCATATACCATTTTACTAATACGAATGTAGTCATAACAGATTGGGAGTAATGTAATACGATTGTAGTAGGACGCATCGGCCTACGACAACCACATATGTCCATTTCACTAATACGATTCTAGTCATAACAGATTGGGAGTAATGTAATACGATTGTAGTAGGACGTATCGGCCTACGACAACCACATAAGTCCATTTCACTAATACGATTCTAGTCATAACAGATTCGGAGTAATGTAATACGATTGTAGTAGGACGCATCGGCCTACGACAACCACATACTACGACGCATCGGCCTACGACAACCACATAAGTCCATTTGACTAATATGATTGTAGTCATAACAAATTGGGAGTAATGTAATACGATTGTAGTAGGACGCATCGTCCTACGACAACCAAATAAGTCCATTTGACTAATACGATTGTAGTCATGACAGATTGGGAGTAATGTAATACGATTGTAGTAGGACGCATCGGCCTACGACAACCACATAAGTCCATTTGACTATTACGATTGTAGTAATAGAACCTTCCGTTAATATATCGTTGTTGTTATTTAGTAATTGACCATCTATGAATATTATTTCATTCATATACTAGGACGCATCGTCCTACGACAACCACATAAGTCCATTGGACTAATACGATTGTAGTCACAGGACCATCCGTTTATATATCGTGGTTGTTATTTTGTAATTGAGCGTGAATGAATATGATTTCATTCATATACTAGGACGCATCGGCCTACGACAACCACATAAGTCCATTTGACTAATACGATTGTAGTCATAACAGATTTGGAGTAATGTAATACGATTGTAGTAGGATGCATCGGCCTACGACAACCACATAAGTCAATTTCACTAATACGATTCTAGTCATAACAGATTGGGAGTAATGTAATACGATTGTAGTAGGACGCATCGGCCTACGACAACCACATACTATGACGCATCGGCCTACGACAACCACATAAGTCCATTTGACTAATATGATTGTAGTCATAACGAATTCGGAGTAATGTAATACGATTGTAGTAGGAGGCATCGTCCTACGACAACCAAATAAGTCCATTTGACTAATACGATTGTAGTCATGACAGATTGGGAGTAATGTAATACGATTGTAGTAGGACGCATCGGCCTACGACAACCACATACGTCCATTTGACTAATACGATTGTTGTAATAGGACCTTCCGTTTATATATCGTGGTTGTTATTTAGTAATGGTCATCTATGAATATTATTTCATTCATATACTAGGACGCATCGGCCTACGACAACCACATAAGTCCATTGGACTAAAACGATTGTTGTCATACGAACTTCCGTTTATATATCAAGGTTGTTATTTTGTAATTGACCGTGAATGAATATGATTTCATTCATATACTATGACGCATCGGCCCACGACAATCACATAAGTCCATTTGACTAATACGATTGTAGTAATAGGACCTTCCGTTTATATATCGTGGTTGTTATTTAGTAATTGATCGAGAATGAATATGATTTCATTCATATACTAGGATGCATCGGCCTACGACAACCACATAAGTCGATTTGACTAATACGATTGTAGTCATAACAGATTCGGAGTAATGTAATACGATTGTAGTAGGACGCATCGGCCTACGACAACCACATAAGTCCATTTGACTAATATGATTTTAGTAATAGGACCTCCCGTTTATATATCGTGGTTGTTATTTAGTAATTGACCGTGAATGAATATGATTTCATTCATATACTAGGATGCATCGGCCTACCACAACCACATAAGTACATTGGACTAATACAATTGTAGTCATAACAGATTGAGAGTAATGTAATACGATTGTAGCAGGACGCATCGGCCTACGACAACCACATAAGTCCATTTAACTAATACGATTGTAGTCATAGGACCTTCCGTTTATATATCGTGGTTGTTATTTAGTAATTGACCGTGAATGAATATGATTTCATTCATATACTAGGACGCATCGGCCTACGACAACCATATAAGTCCATTTAACTAATACGGATGTAGTCATAACAGATTGGGAGTAATGTAATACGATTGTAGTAGGACGCATCGGCCTACGACAACCACATATGTCCATTTCACTAACACGATTCTAGTCATAACAGATTGGGAGTAATGTAATACGATTGTAGTAGGACGCATCGGCCTACGACAACCACATACTACAACGCATCGGCCTACGACAACCACATACTACGACGCATCGGCCTACGACAACCACATAAGTCCATTTGACTAATATGATTGTAGTCATAACAAATTGGGAGTAATGTAATACGATTGTAGTAGGACGCATCGTCCTACGACAACCAAATAAGTCCATTTGACTAATACGATTGTAGTCATGACAGATTGGGAGTAATGTAATACGATTGTAGTAGGACGCATCGGCCTACGACAACCACATAAGTCCATTTCACTAATACGATTCTAGTCATAACAGATTCGGAGTAATGTAATACGATTGTAGTAGGATGCATCGGCCTACGACAACCACATACTACGACGCATCTGCCTACGACAACCACATATGTCCATTTGACTAATATGATTGTAGTCATAACAAATTCGGAGTAATGTAATACGATTGTAGTAGGACGCATCGTCCTACGACAACCAAATAAGTCCATTTGACTAATACGATTGTAGTCATGACAGATTGGGAGTAATGTAATACGATTGTAGTAGGACGCATCGGCCTACGACAACCACATACGTCCATTTGACTAATACGATTGTTGTAATAGGACCTTCCGTTTATATATCGTGGTTGTTATTTAGTAATTGACCATCTATGAATATTATTTCATCCATATACTAGGACGCATCGGCCTACGACAACCACATAAGTCCATTGGACTAAAACGATTGTAGTCATACGAACTTCCGTTTATATATCAAGGTTGTGATTTTGTAATTGACCGTGAATGAATATGATTTCATTCATATACTATGACGCATCGGCCCACGACAATCACATAAGTCCATTTGACTAATACGATTGTAGTAATAGGACCTTCCGTTTATATATCGTGGTTGTTATTTAGTAATTGATCGAGAATGAATATGATTTCATTCATATACTAGGATGCATCGGCCTACGACAACCACATAAGTCGATTTGACTAATACGATTGTAGTCATAACAGATTCGGAGTAATGTAATACGATTGTAGTAGGACGCATCGGCCTACGACAACCACATAAGTCCATTTGACTAATATGATTTTAGTAATAGGACCTCCCGTTTATATATCGTGGTTGTTATTTAGTAATTGACCGTGAATGAATATGATTTCATTCATATACTAGGATGCATCGGCCTACCACAACCACATAAGTACATTGGACTAATACAATTGTAGTCATAACAGATTGAGAGTAATGTAATACGATTGTAGCAGGACGCATCGGCCTACGACAACCACATAAGTCCATTTAACTAATACGATTGTAGTCATAGGACCTTCCGTTTATATATCGTGGTTGTTATTTAGTAATTGACCGTGAATGAATATGATTTCATTCATATACTAGGACGCATCGGCCTACGACAACCATATAAGTCCATTTAACTTATACGGATGTAGTCATAACAGATTGGGAGTAATGTAATACGATTGTAGTAGGACGCATCGGCCTACGACAACCACATATGTCCATTTCACTAATACGATTCTAGTCATAACAGATTGGGAGTAATGTAATACGATTGTAGTAGGACGCATCGGCCTACGACAACCACATACAACAACGCATCGGCCTACGACAACCACATACTACGACGCATCGGCCTAAGACAACCACATAAGTCCATTTGACTAATATGATTGTAGTCATAACAAATTGGGAGTAATGTAATACGATTGTAGTAGGACGCATCGTCCTACGACAACCAAATAAGTCCATTTGACTAATACGATTGTAGTCATGACAGACTGGGAGTAATGTAATACGATTGTAGTAGGACGCATCGGCCTACGACAACCACATAAGTCCATTTCACTAATACGATTCTAGTCATAACAGATTCGGAGTAATGTAATACGATTGTAGTAGGATGCATCGACCTACGACAACCACATACTACGACGCATCTGCCTACGACAACCACATATGTCCATTTGACTAATATGATTGTAGTCATAACAAATTCGGAGTAATGTAATACGATTGTAGTAGGACGCATCGTCCTACGACAACCAAATAAGTCCATTTGACTAATACGATTGTACTCATGACAGATTGGGAGTAATGTAATACGATTGTAGTAGGACGCATCGGCCTACGACAACCACATACGTCCATTTGACTAATACGATTGTTGTAATAGGACCTTCCGTTTATATATCGTGGTTGTTATTTAGTAATTGACCATCTATGAATATTATTTCATCCATATACTAGGACGCATCGGCCTACGACAACCACATAAGTCCATTGGACTAAAACGATTGTAGTCATACGAACTTCCGTTTATATATCAAGGTTGTGATTTTGTAATTGACCGTGAATGAATATGATTTCATTCATATACTATGACGCATCGGCCCACGACAATCACATAAGTCCATTTGACTACTACGATTGTAGTAATAGGACCTTCCGTTTATATATCGTGGTTGTTATTTAGTAATTGATCGAGAATGAATATGATTTCATTCATATACTAGGATGCATCGGCCTACGACAACCACATAAGTCGATTTGACTAATACGATTGTAGTCATAACAGATTCGGAGTAATGTAATACGATTGTAGTAGGACGCATCGGCCTACGACAACCACATAAGTCCATTTGACTAATATGATTTTAGTAATAGGACCTCCCGTTTATATATCGTGGTTGTTATTTAGTAATTGACCGTGAATGAATATGATTTCATTCATATACTAGGATGCATCGGCCTACCACAACCACATAAGTACATTGGACTAATACAATTGTAGTCATAACAGATTGAGAGTAATGTAATACGATTGTAGCAGGACGCATCGGCCTACGACAACCACATAAGTCCATTTAACTAATACGATTGTAGTCATAGGACCTTCCGTTTATATATCGTGGTTGTTATTTAGTAATTGACCGTGAATGAATATGATTTCATTCATATACTAGGACGCATCGGCCTACGACAACCATATAAGTCCATTTAACTAATACGGATGTAGTCATAACAGATTGGGAGTAATGTAATACGATTGTAGTAGGACGCATCGGCCTACGACAACCACATATGTCCATTTCACTAACACGATTCTAGTCATAACAGATTGGGAGTAATGTAATACGATTGTAGTAGGACGCATCGGCCTACGACAACCACATACTACAACGCATCGGCCTACGACAACCACATACTACGACGCATCGGCCTACGACAACCACATAAGTCCATTTGACTAATATGATTGTAGTCATAACAAATTGGGAGTAATGTAATACGATTGTAGTAGGACGCATCGTCCTACGACAACCAAATAAGTCCATTTGACTAATACGATTGTAGTCATGACAGATTGGGAGTAATGTAATACGATTGTAGTAGGACGCATCGGCCTACGACAACCACATAAGTCCATTTCACTAATACGATTCTAGTCATAACAGATTCGGAGTAATGTAATACGATTGTAGTAGGATGCATCGGCCTACGACAACCACATACTACGACGCATCTGCCTACGACAACCACATATGTCCATTTGACTAATATGATTGTAGTCATAACAAATTCGGAGTAATGTAATACGATTGTAGTAGGACGCATCGTCCTACGACAACCAAATAAGTCCATTTGACTAATACGATTGTAGTCATGACAGATTGGGAGTAATGTAATACGATTGTAGTAGGACGCATCGGCCTACGACAACCACATACGTCCATTTGACTAATACGATTGTTGTAATAGGACCTTCCGTTTATATATCGTGGTTGTTATTTAGTAATTGACCATCTATGAATATTATTTCATCCATATACTAGGACGCATCGGCCTACGACAACCACATAAGTCCATTGGACTAAAACGATTGTAGTCATACGAACTTCCGTTTATATATCAAGGTTGTGATTTTGTAATTGACCGTGAATGAATATGATTTCATTCATATACTATGACGCATCGGCCCACGACAATCACATAAGTCCATTTGACTAATACGATTGTAGTAATAGGACCTTCCGTTTATATATCGTGGTTGTTATTTAGTAATTGATCGAGAATGAATATGATTTCATTCATATACTAGGATGCATCGGCCTACGACAACCACATAAGTCGATTTGACTAATACGATTGTAGTCATAACAGATTCGGAGTAATGTAATACGATTGTAGTAGGACGCATCGGCCTACGACAACCACATAAGTCCATTTGACTAATATGATTTTAGTAATAGGACCTCCCGTTTATATATCGTGGTTGTTATTTAGTAATTGACCGTGAATGAATATGATTTCATTCATATACTAGGATGCATCGGCCTACCACAACCACATAAGTACATTGGACTAATACAATTGTAGTCATAACAGATTGAGAGTAATGTAATACGATTGTAGCAGGACGCATCGGCCTACGACAACCACATAAGTCCATTTAACTAATACGATTGTAGTCATAGGACCTTCCGTTTATATATCGTGGTTGTTATTTAGTAATTGACCGTGAATGAATATGATTTCATTCATATACTAGGACGCATCGGCCTACGACAACCATATAAGTCCATTTAACTTATACGGATGTAGTCATAACAGATTGGGAGTAATGTAATACGATTGTAGTAGGACGCATCGGCCTACGACAACCACATATGTCCATTTCACTAATACGATTCTAGTCATAACAGATTGGGAGTAATGTAATACGATTGTAGTAGGACGCATCGGCCTACGACAACCACATACAACAACGCATCGGCCTACGACAACCACATACTACGACGCATCGGCCTAAGACAACCACATAAGTCCATTTGACTAATATGATTGTAGTCATAACAAATTGGGAGTAATGTAATACGATTGTAGTAGGACGCATCGTCCTACGACAACCAAATAAGTCCATTTGACTAATACGATTGTAGTCATGACAGACTGGGAGTAATGTAATACGATTGTAGTAGGACGCATCGGCCTACGACAACCACATAAGTCCATTTCACTAATACGATTCTAGTCATAACAGATTCGGAGTAATGTAATACGATTGTAGTAGGATGCATCGACCTACGACAACCACATACTACGACGCATCTGCCTACGACAACCACATATGTCCATTTGACTAATATGATTGTAGTCATAACAAATTCGGAGTAATGTAATACGATTGTAGTAGGACGCATCGTCCTACGACAACCAAATAAGTCCATTTGACTAATACGATTGTAGTCATGACAGATTGGGAGTAATGTAATACGATTGTAGTAGGACGCATCGGCCTACGACAACCACATACGTCCATTTGACTAATACGATTGTTGTAATAGGACCTTCCGTTTATATATCGTGGTTGTTATTTAGTAATTGACCATCTATGAATATTATTTCATCCATATACTAGGACGCATCGGCCTACGACAACCACATAAGTCCATTGGACTAAAACGATTGTAGTCATACGAACTTCCGTTTATATATCAAGGTTGTGATTTTGTAATTGACCGTGAATGAATATGATTTCATTCATATACTATGACGCATCGGCCCACGACAATCACATAAGTCCATTTGACTAATACGATTGTAGTAATAGGACCTTCCGTTTATATATCGTGGTTGTTATTTAGTAATTGATCGAGAATGAATATGATTTCATTCATATACTAGGATGCATCGGCCTACGACAACCACATAAGTCGATTTGACTAATACGATTGTAGTCATAACAGATTCGGAGTAATGTAATACGATTGTAGTAGGACGCATCGGCCTACGACAACCACATAAGTCCATTTGACTAATATGATTTTAGTAATAGGACCTCCCGTTTATATATCGTGGTTGTTATTTAGTAATTGACCGTGAATGAATATGATTTCATTCATATACTAGGATGCATCGGCCTACCACAACCACATAAGTACATTGGACTAATACAATTGTAGTCATAACAGATTGAGAGTAATGTAATACGATTGTAGCAGGACGCATCGGCCTACGACAACCACATAAGTCCATTTAACTAATACGATTGTAGTCATAGGACCTTCCGTTTATATATCGTGGTTGTTATTTAGTAATTGACCGTGAATGAATATGATTTCATTCATATACTAGGACGCATCGGCCTACGACAACCATATAAGTCCATTTAACTAATACGGATGTAGTCATAACAGATTGGGAGTAATGTAATACGATTGTAGTAGGACGCATCGGCCTACGACAACCACATATGTCCATTTCACTAATACGATTCTAGTCATAACAGATTGGGAGTAATGTAATACGATTGTAGTAGGACGCATCGGCCTACGACAACCACATACTACAACGCATCGGCCTACGACAACCACATACTACGACGCATCGGCCTACGACAACCACATAAGTCCATTTGACTAATATGATTGTAGTCATAACAAATTGGGAGTAATGTAATACGATTGTAGTAGGACGCATCGTCCTACGACAACCAAATAAGTCCATTTGACTAATACGATTGTAGTCATGACAGATTGGGAGTAATGTAATACGATTGTAGTAGGACGCATCGGCCTACGACAACCACATAAGTCCATTTCACTAATACGATTCTAGTCATAACAGATTCGGAGTAATGTAATACGATTGTAGTAGGATGCATCGGCCTACGACAACCACATACTACGACGCATCTGCCTACGACAACCACATATGTCCATTTGACTAATATGATTGTAGTCATAACAAATTCGGAGTAATGTAATACGATTGTAGTAGGACGCATCGTCCTACGACAACCAAATAAGTCCATTTGACTAATACGATTGTAGTCATGACAGATTGGGAGTAATGTAATACGATTGTAGTAGGACGCATCGGCCTACGACAACCACATACGTCCATTTGACTAATACGATTGTTGTAATAGGACCTTCCGTTTATATATCGTGGTTGTTATTTAGTAATTGACCATCTATGAATATTATTTCATCCATATACTAGGACGCATCGGCCTACGACAACCACATAAGTCCATTGGACTAAAACGATTGTAGTCATACGAACTTCCGTTTATATATCAAGGTTGTGATTTTGTAATTGACCGTGAATGAATATGATTTCATTCATATACTATGACGCATCGGCCCACGACAATCACATAAGTCCATTTGACTAATACGATTGTAGTAATAGGACCTTCCGTTTATATATCGTGGTTGTTATTTAGTAATTGATCAAGAATGAATATGATTTCATTCATATACTAGGATGCATCGGCCTACGACAACCACATAAGTCGATTTGACTAATACGATTGTAGTCATAACAGATTCGGAGTAATGTAATACGATTGTAGAAGGACGCATCGGCCTACGACAACCACATAAGTCCATTTGACTAATATGATTTTAGTAATAGGACCTCCCGTTTATATATCGTGGTTCTTATTTAGTAATTGACCGTGAATGAATATGATTTCATCCATATACTAGGATGCATCGGCCTACCACAACCACATAAGTACATTGGACTAATACAATTGTAGTCATAACAGATTGAGAGTAATGTAATACGATTGTAGCAGGACGCATAGGCCTACGACAACCACATAAGTCCATTTGACTAATACGATTGTAGTCATAGGACCTTCCGTTTATATATCGTGGTTGTTATTTAGTAATTGACCGTGAATGAATATGATTTCATTCATATACTAGGACGCATCGGCCTACGACAACCATATACCATTTTACTAATACGGATGTAGTCATAACAGATTGGGAGTAATGTAATACGATTGTAGTAGGACGCATCGGCCTACGACAACCACATATGTCCATTTCACTAATACGATTCTAGTCATAACAGATTGGGAGTAATGTAATACGATTGTAGTAGGACGCATCGGCCTACGACAACCACATACTACGACGCATCGGCCTACGACAACCACATACTACGACGCATCGGCCTACGACAACCACATAAGTCCATTTGACTAATATGATTGTAGTCATAACAAATTGGGAGTAATGTAATACGATTGTAGTAGGACGCATCGTCCTACGACAACCAAATAAGTCCATTTGACTAATACGATTGTAGTCATGACAGATTGGGAGTAATGTAATACGATTGTAGTAGGACGCATCGGCCTACGACAACCACATAAGTCCATTTGACTATTACGATTGTAGTAATAGAACCTTCCGTTAATATATCGTTGTGGTTATTTAGTAATTGACCATCTATAAATATTATTTCATTCATATACTAGGATGCATCGTCCTACGACAACCACATAAGTCCATTGGACTAATACGATTGTAGTCACAGGACCATCCGTTTATATATCGTGGTTGTTATTTTGTAATTGAGCGTGAATGAATATGATTTCATTCATATACTAGGACGCATCGGCCTACGACAACCACATAAGTCCATTTGACTAATACGATTATAGTCATAACAGATTTGGAGTAATGTAATACGATTGTAGTAGGATGCATCGGCCTACGACAACCACATAAGTCCATTTCACTAATACGATTCTAGTCATAACAGATTGGGAGTAATGTAATACGATTGTAGTAGGACGCATCGGCCTACGACAATCACATACTACGACGCATCGGCCTACGACAACCACATAAGTCCATTTGACTAATATGATTGTAGTCATAACAAATTCGGAGTAATGTAATACGATTGTAGTAGGACGCATCGTCCTACGACAACCAAATAAGTCCATTTGACTAATACGATTGTAGTCATGACAGATTGGGAGTAATGTAATACGATTGTAGTAGGACGCATCGGCCTACGACAACCACATACGTCCATTTGACTAATACGATTGTTGTAATAGGACCTTCCGTTTATATATCGTGGTTGTTATTTAGTAAGGGTCATCTATGAATATTATTTCATTCATATACTAGGACGCATCGGCCTACGACAACCACATAAGTCCATTGGACTAAAACGATTGTTGTCATACGAACTTCCGTTTATATATCAAGGTTGTTATTTTGTAATTGACCGTGAATGAATATGATTTCATTCATATACTATGACGCATCGGCCCACGACAATCACATAAGTCCATTTGACTAATACGATTGTAGTAATAGGACCTTCCGTTTATATATCGTGGTTGTTATTTAGTAATTGATCGAGAATGAATATGATTTCATTCATATACTAGGATGCATCGGCCTACCACAACCACATAAGTACATTGGACTAATACAATTGTAGTCATAACAGATTGGGAGTAATGTAATACGATTGTAGCAGGACGCATCGGCCTACGACAACCACATAAGTCCATTTGACTAATACGATTGTAGTCATAGGACATTCCGTTTATATATCATGGTTATTATTTAGTAATTGGCCGTGAATGAATATGATTTCATTCATATACTAGGACGCATCGGCCTACGACAACCACATTAGTCCATTTGACTAATACGATTGTAGTCATAACAGATTGGGAGTAATGTAATATGATTGTAGTAGGACGCATCGGCCTACGACAACCACATAAGTCCATTTTACTAATACGATTGTAGTCATAACAGATTGGGAGTAATGTAATACGATTGTAGTTGGACGCATCGGCCTATGACAACCACATAAGTCCATTTGACTAATAAGATTGTAATCATAACAAATTGGGAGTAATGTAATACGATTGTGGTAGGACGCATCGGCCTACGACAACCACATAAGTCCATTCGACTAATACGATTGTAGTCATAACATATTGGGAATAATGTAATATGATTGTAGTAGGACGCATCGGCCTACGACAATCATATAAGTCCATTTGACTAATACGATTGTAGTCATAACAGATTGGGAGTAATGTAATACGATTGTAGTAGGACGCATCGGCCTACGACAACCACATAAGTCCAATTGACTAATACGATTGTAGTCATAACAGATTGGGAGTAATGTAATACGATTGTAGTAGGACGCATCGGCCTACGACAACCACATACTAGGACGCATCGTCCTACGACAACCACATAAGTCCATTTGACTAACACGATTGTAGTCATAACAGATTGGGAGTAATGTAATACGATTGTAGTAGGACGCATCGGCCTACGACAACCACATAAGTCCAATTGACTAATACGATTGTAGTTATAACAGATTGGGAGTAATGTAATACGATTGTAGTAGGACGCATCGGCCTACGACAACCACATACTAGGACGCATCGGCCTACGACAACCACATAAGTCCATTTGACTAACACGATTGTAGTCATAACAGATTGGGAGTAATGTAATACGATTGTAGTAGGACGCATCGGCCTACGACAACTACATAAGTCCAATTGACTAATACGATTGTAGTCATAACAGATTGGGAGTAATGTAATACGATTGTAGTAGAACGCATCGGCCTACGACAATCACATAAGTCCATTTGACTAATACGATTGTAGTCATAACATATTGGGAATAATGTAATATGATTGTAGTAGGACGCATCGGTCTACGACAACCACATAAGTCCATTTGTAGTCATAGGACCTTTCGTTTATATATCGTGGTAGTTATTTAGTAATTGACCATCTGTGAATATTATTTCATTCATATACTAGGACGCATCGGCCTACGACAACCACATAAGTCCATTGGACTAATATGATTGTAGTCATAGGAACTTCCGTTTATATATTGTGGTTGTTATTTAGTAATTGACCGTGAATGAATTTGATTTCATTCATATACTATAACGCATCGGCCTACGACAATCACAAAAGTCCATTTGACTAATACAATTGTAGTAATAGGACCTTCCGTTTATATATCGTGGTTGTTATTTAGTAATTAACCGTGAATGAATATGATTTCATTCATATACTAGGATGCATCGGCCTACGACAACCACATAAGTCGATTTGACTAATACAATTGTAGTCATAACAGATTGGAAGTAATGTAATACGATTGTAGTAGGACGCATCGGCCTACGACAACCACATAAGTCCAATTGACTAATACGATTGTAATCATAACAGATTGGGAGTAATCTAATACGATTGTAGTAGGACGCATCGGCCTACGACAACCACATAAGTCCAATTGACTAATACGATTGTAGTCATAACAGATTGTGAGTAATGTAATACGATTGTAGTAGGACGCATCGGCCTACGACAACCACAGAAGTCCATTTGACTAATACGATTGTAGTCATAACAGATTGGGAGTAATGTAATACGATTGTAGTAGGACGCATCAGCCTACGACAACCACATACTAGGACGCATCGGCCTACGACAACCACATAAGTCTATTTGACTAATACGATTGTAGTCATAACAGATTGGGAGTAATGTAATACGATTGTAGTAGGACGCATCGGCCTACGATAACTACATAAGTCCAATTGACTAATACGATTGTAGGCATAACAGATTGGGAATGTAATACGATTGTAGTAGGACGCATCTGCCTACGACAACCACATAAGTCCATTTGACAAATACGATTGTTGTCATAACATATTGGGAATAATGTAATACGATTGTAGTAGGACGCATCGGCTACGACAACCACATAAGTCCATTTGACTAATACGATTGTAGTCATAGGACCTTTCGTTTATATATCGTGGTTGTTATTTAGTAATTGACCATCTGTGAATATTATTTCATTCATATACTAGGACGCATCGGCCTACGACAACCACATAAGTCCATTGGACTAATATGATTGTAGTCATAGAAACTTCCGTTTATATATCGTGGTTGTTATTTAGTAATTGACCGTGAATGAATATGATTTCATTCATATACTATGACGCATCGGCCTACGACAATCAAATAAGTCCATTTGACTTATACAATTGTAGTAATAGGACCTTCCGTTTATATATCATGGTTGTTATTTAGTTATTGACCGTGAATGAATATGATTTCATTCATATACTAGGATGCATCGGCCTACGACAGCCACATAAGTCCATTTGACTAATACAATTGTAGTCATAACAAATTGGGAGTAATGTAATACGATTGTAGCAGGATGCATCGGCCTACGATAACCACATAAGTCCATTTGACTAATACGATTGTAGTCATAGGACCTTCTGTTTATATATCATGGTTGTTATTTAGTAATTGACCGTGAATGAATATGATTTCATTCATATACTAGGACGCATCGGCCTACGACAATGACATAAGTCCATTTGACTAATATAATTGTAGTCATAACAGATTGAGAGTAATGTAATATGATTGTTGTAGGACGCATCGGCCTACTACAACTACATAAGTCCATTTGACTAAGACGATTGTTGTCATAACAGATTGGGAGTAATGTAATAGGATTGTAGTAGGACGCATCGGCCTACGACAACCACATACTTGGACGCATCGGCCTACGACAACCACATAAGTCCATTTGACTAATACAATTGTAGTCATAACAGATTGGGAGTAATGTAATACGATTGTAGCAGGAGGCATTGTCCTACGACAAACACATAAGTCCATTTGACTAATACGATTGTAGTCATAACATATTAGGAATAATGTAATACGATTGTAGTAGGACGCATCGGCCTACGACAACCACATAAGTCCATTTGACTAATACGATTGTAGTCATAGGACCTTCCGTTTTATATCGTGGTTGTTATTTAGTAATTGACCAAAATCCAGTTACCCATCCCCCCACGAGTTCAAGTATATGATTTGTTTCAAAATCGGACCTCAATTCGAGGTCTAATTTCCCAATTTATGAAAAACCATATATTCTACCAAAAACAAGAAATTCTACCATGAAAACCTTTGATTTCTATTGAAAAACATGTATAATGATGTTAAGAATTGAAAGAATTAAGTAAAAAGTGACTTACAATTGTTTTGAAGAAGAAGGAATCCGTGAAGAATCACAAATGGGTGTTTTTGGGTTGTGAAATGTGTGAAGAATGAAGCTGGAAATCGTGATTTACAGGTCTCTGTGTTCGCATTTGCGAACATGGGTTCGCAATTGCGAACCCCGATCAATTTCTGGAGTTTGAAAAATAAGCTAAGGATGGGAAGTTCGCATTTGCGAACTTTTGTTCGCATTTGCGAAGCCAAGGCAAAACTGGGAAGTTCGCATTTGCGAACACAAGCTAAATATTGTCGAGTTCGCATTTGTGAACTATTGTTCGCATTTGCGAACACAGGCACAATAGGGGGGAGTTCGCATTTGCGAACTATTGTTCGCATTTGCGAACTCTGCAGAATAGTGGGGAGTTCGCATTTACGAACTATTGTTCGCATTTGCGAACTCTGCAGACCAGTTGCTGACAGCAACTTCTAACATGAAAAATTGATCTCATGGCCTGTCCAAAGTTCACCCGAGCCCTCGGGGCTCCAAACCAAATGTGCACACTGACTTAAAAACATCATACGAACTTGCTCGCGTGATCAAATCGCCAAAATAACATCAAAAATCAATAATTCACATCGAATTCAAGCCTAAATTTCTTAAACTTTCCGAATTGCACATTCGATCTAAAACCCGACCAAACGACGTCCGAATGACCTGAAAATTTACGAACATATCCAAAATCACATAACGAAGCTGCAGAAATTGTCGGAATTCCATTCCGACCCCCGGATCAAAATCTCACCTATCGTTCGGATTTGCCAAAATTTCAACCTTCGGCATTTCAAGCCTAATTGAGCTAAGGACCTCCAAAATACATTCCGAACGCGCTCCCAACCCCGAAATCACCCAACGGAGCTAATGGAACCATCGGATTTCCGTTCCGAGATCGTCTTAACACCGTTCCGGTTACGGACCATTTTTTATCTTTAAAGCTCTCATTTAGGGACTAAGTGTCCCAAAATACTTCAAATTTCAGGGCCGACTCTCCCGGCAAACCACAATAGCAGAAATGTACTTAGGGAAACAGTTAAATTAGGGATTGGGGCGTAATTTTCTAAAACGACCGGCCGGGTCGTTACAATTTTATATCTTATTATCATAATTATTCCTCCTATAATTATTTCTTTTTCTGCTATTTCTTCACTAGTTATCATTCCTTTAGGTAATTCGGGGTATAATTTTTCACTAGTTAGTATTTCGTCTTCTGTGATTAATTCTCTTGTTATATAGTTTTCTTCTTGTCCTGTATTTATTAGTATTAAGTATTTTCTTCCATTCATTACTCCTGTTATGTAATAATGATGATGTTTTATTTCTCCTGGTAATTGCTCTATAAGTTTAGGTATTTTATATCCTACCTTATCTGATTTGCTTGTTTTATTTGATGATGTTTGTCCTACTTCAAAACTTAATCTTTTTGATGTGCTTAATCTTTCTTTTACTATGTCTAAATCTTCTTCTATGTCTAATTCATTATAACTATATTCATTGTTATCTATAACTTTAACTATTCTTTCAAAAGGATTTTCTATCTTTATTTTGTTTATTTTATTTCTTGCCATTATCTTATGTTTAGTTGTTAATACATATAGATTTTTGCATCTTGCTGTAAATATCTTACTACCTGGGGTTAATTCTATTCCTGACATTTTCCTGTATAATACAAGTGATTTATCTATATTTTTATCATTTATCGCTACTGAATAGTTCGCACTTATTATGAACTTAAATTTTTGGTATATCAAATTTCCTCGTACTGCACTTATTATACTTTTTTCTATAGGTTGTATAATTCTATCATCTGCTAGATAAATTTCTATTGGTGTATCTATCCCTTCTCTAAAATATGCCTTAATTAATATCTCTGTTCCTCCTAAAAGTACATGTTTAATTGGGTTTTTTGCCCTTAAATCCCGTATTTCTTTATTTATTATACGTTTATTTATTATTGGTATTTTAGCTTTTCCTTTGGTGTATTTACAGTCTATTATGTGTTCTCTTTGGCTAATTACATAGTATTCTTCTTTACTTCTTTTGAACCAATTTTTCATTTTTGGTATATCTAATATTTTTTCTACACTTTAGTCTAATTCCTTTCCTTTTATTTGTTCAAATATATTTTCATCAAATATTACTTTTTGTTCCGTAGATTCTTCATCTTGGTATTCTTCTTGGGTTATTATATTTATTTCTTTTTCAGTCATCTGTTAATTCATTGTCTTCATTATCCGATTCTATTATTAATTTATTTTCTAATTCATTTTCTGATAATTCATATATACTATCATTGCTTTCTAATGCATAGTCTATGTATTCCATTTGTACGTATTCTTCGTCGTTTATTATTATTTCTGATACTTGCTTAGTTCTTTGATTTTTAGGTATTTTGCAATCTTTTGCTAAATGTCCTAGTTTTCCGCAATTATAACATTTACATTCTGATAATTTTTTCTTAGGTCGGTACTGCCTTTTGTTATTAAATTTCTTTACATAATATCTTCGTCTAGGTTTTTTATACTTAAACTTTGACTTATACTTTTTGTATTTCTTAATTTTATTATGATTTTTGTTATAGTATCTTTTATTACATCCAAACTGGGGTGTTGTTTTATCTTTACAACATGCTAAATTTTTTATTAACGTTTTTTCTATTTTAATTTCTTCTTTATGTTTTTCACATAATTCTGCAAACCAATTTTGTAAATATTTAATTCTTGCTCCTAAAGTATCTTGTAATGCTGCATTATTCCAATCTTTTAATATTTTTGAACCAAATGGTTCTGGTAATTTTGAAAAATATAATTTTCTTATTTCTTTACTTTTCTCTATACTATATATTCCTGTGGGTAGGGCGGGAGGTTTGGGTGGGGAGAGGTTAAAGGACGCTCAGAGATTGAGGATCGGGTCGTGGAACGTAGGCACACTAACGGGTAAGTCCATTGAGTTGGCAAAGATTCTCCAGAAGAGGAGGGTCAACATAGCATGTGTGCAAGAAACTAGGTGGAAAGGGACGAAGGCGAGGGATGCAGATGAGTTTAAGTTGTGGTACTCTGGGGTTGAGAGGGGTAAGAATGGAGTACGTATCTTAGTGGATAGGGACCTTCGGGAGTCCGTGGTCGAGGTTAGGCGAGTGGATGATAGGTTAATGTCTATTAAGTTGGTTATAGGCGGGTGCATCCTCAATATCATCAGCGCTTACGCGCCCCAAGCAGGATTAGAGGAGGAGGTTAAGAGGCATTTTTGGGAGGGCTTGGATCAGTTGGTGAGTAGTATTCTCCAATCTGAGAAGTTAGTTATTGGAGGGGACTTTAATGGTCATATTGGGGCGAGGCTGGTGGTTACAGTGAGGTGCATGGCGGATTTGGCTTTGGGGTTAGGAACGGAGGGGGCACTTCGCTGCTTGATTTCGCTAGGGCTTCGGAGCTTTTGATCGCGAACTCGTCATTTCAGAAGAGGGAGGAGCATTTGGTTACTTTCAAAAGTTCCACGGCGAGGACTCGGATTGATTACCTCCTCCTCAGAAGGAGCGATAGAGGGTTGTGCAAGGATTGCAAGGTTATTCCGGGAGAGTCCCTTTCAACTCTTTATAGACTCCTAGTGATGGATGTAGGTCTCTGGGTGAAGAGGAAGAGGAGGGGTTCTCGGGGCCGACCGCGGATTAGATGGGGAACTTTGACTAAGGAGAAAGCCCGGGAGCTGGAGAGGAAGCTAGTTGATGGGGGAGCTTGGAGTAGCTCTGGGGAAGCGGACGCAATGTGGTCAGTGACGGCGAACTTGGTTAGGGAGGCCGCGCGAGATGTGCTTGGGGTAGCCAAGGGCTATTCAGGCAGGCACCAAGGTGACTGGTGGTGGAATGAGGTAGTCCAAGGAAAAGTGGAGGCGAAGAAGGCGGCGTTTGCTAAGTTGTCAGGGAGATCAAGCGAAGAAGAAAGGAGAGCGAACAAGGAGAACTACAAGGTGGCGAGGAAGGAAGCGAAACTGGCGGTCACGGAAGCGAAAAATGCAGCGTTTGGGCGTATGTACGAGGAATTGGGGGAGAAAGGCGGGGACAGAAAGTTATTCCGGTTGGCTAAGGTGAGGGAGAGGAAGGCGCGGGATCTAGACCAAGTTAGGTGCATCAAGGACGAGGATGGTAGGGTTCTGACGGGGGAGTCGCAAGTCAAGCGGAGATGGCAGGAATACTTTCGAGACCTGCTTAACGAAGAGGGGGATCGAGTCTTAGAGCTAGGGGAGCTGGGGCATTCATAGTGTCCTAGAGACCTCGGGCACTGTGCAGGCGCATTAAGGAGGAGGAGGTCTTGAGGGCGTTGCGTAGGATGAGTAGGGGTCGAGCGACTGGGCCAGACGAAATCCCGGTGGAGTTTTGGAAATGCATGGGTAGGTCAGGAGTGGAGTGGTTGTCCAGGTTGTTCAATGTGATCTTTAGGACCAAGAGGATGCCGGAGGAGCGGAGATGGAGTACAGTGGTTCCCTTGTACAAAAACAAAGGGGATATCCAGTGTTGCAACAACTATAGGGGTATCAAATTAATAAGTCACACCATGAAGGTCTGGGAGAGGGTGATCGAGGCGAGGGTGAGGGAGATGTCATCTATATCCGTGAACCAGTTTGGTTTCATGCCGGGTCGCTCTACTACAGAAGCTATCCACCTTGTGAGGAGGGTGGTGGAACTGTTCAGGGATAAGAGGAAGGACCCGCATATGGTGTTTATCGACTTGGAGAAGGCGTACGATAAGGTCCCTAGAGAGGTTCTGTGGAGATGCTTGGAGGCGAAGAGCGTGCCAGAAGCCTACATCAGAGTGATCAAAGACATGTATGATGGAGCCAAGACTAGGGTTAGGACGGTGGCGACTCGGACCATTTTCCGGTGGTTATGGGGCTACATCAAGGATCTGCGCTAAGCCCTCTCTTATTTGCCTTGGTAATGGATGCTCTAACTCGCCATATTCAAGGGGATGTGCCATGGTGTATGCTCTTTGCCGACGACATAGTCTTGATAGACGAGACGAGGGCTGGTGTTAATGCGAGGTTGGAGGTCTGGAGACAGACCCTCGAGTCTAAGGGTTTTAAACTAAGCAGGTCTAAGACAGAATATCTAGAGTGCAAGTTTAGCGCCGAGTCGAGCGAAGTAGGCTGGGACGTGAAGCTGGGATCTCAGGTCACAGCCAAGAGGGACAGTTTCAGATATCTTGGATTAGTGATTCAAGGGGACGGAGAGATTGACGGGGATGTCACTCACTGTATAGGAGCGGGGTGGTTGAAGTGGAGGCTCGCATCAGGAGTCTTGTGTGACAAGAAAGTTCCACAGAAACTCAAGGGGAAGCTTTATAGAGCGGTGGTTAGACCTGCCATGTTGTATGGGGTGGAGTGCTGGCCTGTGAAGAACTCTCATGTCCAGAGAATGAGAGTTGCGGAGATGAGGATGCTCAGGTGGATATGCGGGCTCACCAGATTAGATAAGATTAAGAATGAAGTTATTCGGGAGAAGGTGGGGGTGGCCCCAGTGGATGAGAAGATGCGAGAAGCGAGACTCAGGTGGTTTGGGCATGTGCGGAGGAGAAGCCCTGATGCACCGGCGAGGAGTTGTGAGCGACTGGCGGTGGTTGGCGCGAGTCGAGGCAGAGGGAGGCCTAAGAGGTATTGGGGTGAGGTGATTAGGCAGGATATGGCTAGAATGGGGATTTCCGAGGACATGACCCTTGATAGGAAAGTTTGGAGGTCTAGTATTAGGGTTGTAGGGTAGGGCCTTCTAGAATTCGTAGTACTTCTGTTAGGGGCTGAGTGGGGTTTGGTAGCGATCTCTATAGTTAATTAATGTATTGTATTGTGCCTCTTATGGTAGTAACCGATTGGTATTATTGCATGTCATTCTACTTTTGGTTTTATGTTTAGATAATTATTTATTTGATTTATCCCGGATTTACTAACATTGTTTTGTTTTGTTTTGTTTGTTGATTTTCTCTCTCTTTTTCTGAGCCGAGGGTCGGCCGGAAACAGCCTCTCTACCCTTTCGGGTAGGGGTAAGGCCTGTGTATGTATTACCCTCCCCAGACCCCACTTTGTGGGAACATACTGGGTAGTTGTTGTTGTTGTTGTTGTTCTCTATACTATATATTCCTTTATAGTAAAATTCTTTAAATGCACATGTATATTCGTGTATGTAACACATATTACATATTGCTAATTTTGACATTAGATTTCTATTTAATATTTTTTCTCTATGTTGTTCTACTACTTCTGTTTCTGCACTACTAAATTCATTTCTTATAGTTGTTTCATATTTATGCAAAATTTCTATAGCTGTTGTAGCTTTTTCACCATCTAGTTTTTTATCATTTCTTAATACTCCTAAGGCATCTTTAGTTATATTTTGTAACCATAACTTAGTTGTTCCTATTAACGTTCTTTCTATGTATTCTGGTACATCTGATATTCCTATTTTATTGTCTATAATCTGTTTCGTCATGTATCCTACCCATAACTGGATTGTCTTATTTATATCTTTTACATAGTCTAGATCTAAAAAATTATTTTGTATTGTTGTTGGTATTTGTGTTGGAATCCATTTTGTATATCTTGGTTCTCTATCATTTCTATATGTTTTCTTATAATTATTTTCATAATTTATATAACTTTTTTGCTCTAATTGTGTATCTTTTGTTCCTGATGTACTAGGTTTTTCATCTATTATAGCATTTATTTCTATACGATCATTTCTACCTTCTTCGTTTTGTTCTACTTGTGCTATATTTTCTAAAAGCTCCGTATATGTTTCGCTTGTTTCTGAATAATTTTCTAAGTCATTATTATTATTTGGTTCATTTATTTCTTCTGTTCTAATTATTTCTAATTTTTCTTCTTGTAATTGTTCTTTGAATCTATTTATCTCAAGTTGCAATTTATTTTCTTGTTCTTTTACTTTTTGTCTAGCTTCGTATAGTTCTTTTAACATGTTTAATTCTTTTTCTAATTCTATTATTTTAGCATTTTTTGTTTCTTCTATTTGCTTTATTTCTCTTTTTGATTATTGTTTAATTTTTTCTATCTCATATTTTCGATCTATTTCTTCATTTTCTCTTGTTATTCTTACTAAAGCAGTTAAGCTATCTTCTAATTTTAGTGATTCTTTTTCTAACATTAGATATAAGTTGTCTCCTATTTTCTTATATTTTCTTCCTATATTGGAAAATACAATTTTTATTTTTAGTCCTTCTGGGTTTTCATATGTTTTTTCGTCTACTGCAAATTCCACTTTATTTATTTTTTAAGTTGTATAATTAGTTTCCATTCTAATTCTGAAATTATATCTATAAGTTGTTCTAGTCTATCATTATTATTTTTAGAGATTTTTAAGTAATTAAATTCACAATATAATCCATATAATTCATTTTTAACTCTATCTGCTTCTTTTAATCTGTCTTGTTTATTACTAATATTATAACTGGTATTATTACTTTTTTCAGTTCTAGATCTGATACCAAATTGGGGGTTTGGGTCGGGTATAGCTCCGATTAGCTCTGTCATAGGTCGTTTAGATTGATTAGGTATTAACTGTGTTGGTAATTGATTAGATTTTTGATTCATTGCTGGTTAAAAGCTAAATTATAATTTTCTTTAGCTAAAGTTTTTAATAACAGTAATTTTTCTATATGTTTATTTAATGACTCTATGTGTGTGATTTTTTTAGTTTGCATATAATTATCTAAATCATTTTTCATATTTTGTTCGGTTTTAGCTATTTCAAGCATAGTTTATGTCCAATAATTTAAATATTCGTAATTTATCATATTTTAGTCTGTTTCGGGTCCTGAATCCCATGTATTTGTATAGTCATAATTATATACTCTTTCTAGTTCGTCATTGTTATATGCTTCTTCTAGTTCTTCACTCCATTCCTGGTTAATTATTTCTGTTAAAACTAGATTTTCGTATTCTTGAATTTGATTCCATATATTTTTTCTAATTTCAGGTTCGGTTATCTTTCTAAGTACATAAAAGATTAATATCTTGTAATTATCTGCCATCTCGTCTAGTAGGTATGTTATCATTATTTTATGTGTTGCTATTATTCTTATGATTATTCCTTCTAATCTTCTTACTTTACTATCATATTCATCATATAATAATAGGATATAAAAAACAATTTTTCTGGTCACTACCATGGCCCTTTGCTTTAATAATTTACCCTAGCAATGTCCTCAACTGCGGTACTCCCCTAAACGGCATCTCCTCGCCTCACCGGTTTCCCATTAGGAGTGACTTAGCCTAGGTTATTACTTACAGCATACTTCCATGGCAAACTTGCTCAAATTATTTTTTATAGCATTATTATAACATGATGAAAACTATAGTATTATAAGATGATTATTAGGAATATAAGAATTTAGCTATGCATAATCATAAATGATTTTACCTGACTTTGTATCTCCTTTGAGTTTGACATATTTTGTTGAATCTTATAGCTTGTTTTTAGAGAGTGTTTATGTTTTTTTTTTTTAGCAAAATATACCACTAGGCATTGTACCTAGTGGCTAATATATAAATACACGAATAAAATCCCAATCCGGGTCCAAAAGGATACAATTTGTCCTGCTACTACCAGTAGACTATGAAATAAATCTATGTAAACATAGAATCTAATCAGAAAAAACTAATATCATCTATAACATGAAGTCTAAATGAATATTTCCATGTCCTGCAGCTATGATTGACTTCTCCTGCCCATTTCAAGTACCATGTAGCACCACTCAAGCTCTCACCAGGTGCCAAGGTATGCGGAGTATAGGCAATGATCAAGTCGATCCAAGAGTACCACAGTATAGGAATTCACTGCAATGAAAAGCTATTGTCTCAATCACCTTTAGTATATGTTGCCCTCGTACATTGTATACTACTATGTCACCTCCAGAATGAGTGTGGAACCACACTAATACCACTGAAAAATGACATAATAATATCCAATATATTCCAAACACATAAATAAGCCATATCTAGCTAATACTATCTCCATTCCCATGCCAAAACAAATGATCCTGCAAATAATGCTCATGATGTTCCTGCATGTATTGCTTTCATATATAGCTTGTTTTTAGAGAGTGTTTATGAAAGAGAATTTTTATTGTATTTGTAATTTTCCGATATTGATCCTTTCTTTGTAGATGAACTTCCTGCAGCTGTAACCGAACAAACGTTATGGGTTTTTAGGTGTTTCCCAACGTCACCTTGTAGCTCTGGAATTTTATAGTCTTCCGATTGACTTATATCCGCATCTTTAGAGTCATGCTGCTGACTTAGATTTTTGGCATCTTCTAGCTTTTGTCATTGCTAAGCCAGCCTGACCAATCAATAACAATAACGGAGCTAGAAGCTCTCTTTAGCCCATTTAAGCATATCAAGTCATAAACAACAATGATATATATATATCAAACAGGGAACCAAGTCCCAAAACGTACCAACTCCCATAGACCGAAGGGTCAAGAGTCATGAGCCTCTACGGAATATACAAGTGTAAATAGTAAATATAACTGTGCACAAGTGTGGGATGATAAGAACACAATATAGACAAACCGGAGAATCAGGTCCTGCGAACGCTGGCAGCTACCTCGACTGTCCAATAGCACTCCCGAGCCGCAATAGAATCAGCTTTGCTGTAATGTACCTGGATCTGCACACAAGGTGCAGGGAGTCGGGTGTGAGTACTTCCAACTCAGCGGTAATAAAAGTAAATAATGCTGAAGGGAAGAAAACCACGTAAGGCACTATCTCTTGCTACACAATGCCGAACTATCATTAAACTTCAAAACACTATCATCTTATTCCTTTTCAGCATATGTGAGTAGATTATTTAGAAATCTCAATTTTTAGCTACCTTTCATAATAATATACCAATACCTGGATACCATCTCAAGCAGTGCAAGTCAGCACTCAAATCAGCCTCTCGGACTCAGCACTCCTTACCAATTTATACCAGGAAATCTGGTCAATAAAGCAACAAATGTATGTGTGCCAGTAATGTATGAGTGCTGAATGTTATGCCACGCAGTACACATAAACTAATGTATGTAT
Organism: Nicotiana noctiflora; assembly: GCA_032618575.1. Classification (NCBI taxonomy): domain Eukaryota; kingdom Viridiplantae; phylum Streptophyta; class Magnoliopsida; order Solanales; family Solanaceae; genus Nicotiana; species Nicotiana noctiflora. The sequence continues at coordinate 41,775 of JASVEL010009281.1, read as the reverse complement.
GCCATGCAATGCATATGATCGCTACGGCGTGTAGCCCGATCCAATTTGGGTACCCGTGCTTATTGTGGGGGTTCAGACTCCGGAGGGGCTCCTACAGCCCAAGCACAATATTAATATCACACCTGCTGCGGCGCGCAGCCCGATCCATATACCACTGCAGCGTGCAGTCCGATCCATGCATGTGTATGCATATGCTCACATGAAATGTCATGCCCTAACATATGGCCCTCGGCCCAATCAGTCTAACAAATAATCAAGAAAGCCCTACGGGCAACAATATCATATTAGCTCACAGCTAAAATATTATTAAGACCTTGTTCAAGTTTTTTCATAACCTTATAAGAATGCTGAATAGCAAAATACCATTTGAAACCTAAAATTTAGAATAAAATATGCACAGTGTTATCAAAACAGTGATACTAATCCCTGAAGGATTCAAACAATTGGCACGAAGCCCAAACATGATAATTAGTCCAATTCATTTTCAACAATTAGGTATTATTATTATTACGCGGGACGGACCAAGTCACGATCCCCAATGGTGCTCTACCCCACGCCCGTTATTCGGCGTGCAAATCACCTCAACACAGCACTAAGATGTGCAAGTCCGGGGTTAACTAACCCTCAGCACATCATTTACAAGTATTACCCACCTCGAACCGACGAAAGCTTATGCCCGCGACGCCTTAGCTCCTCGAACCGGCATCCACGCACGTCAAAACTAGCACAAATCAGCACAAATATATCAAAATAGGCTAATGGAACATAACCCAATCGAAAGAACTCGAAAAATATCAATAATCACGAAATTTGCAAAACCCGAGCCCCGGGCCCACTTCTCGAAAAATTTCGAAACTCATATTTCCAGAACCCTCGTCTCGCCACGAGTCCATACATATAAAATTTACCAAAATCGGAGTTCGATTGGCCTTTCAAAACCCAAATTTTCGTTTTCAATATCTAGGCCACAATCCTTCACAAAATCTACCCAAAGTCATGAAGATTGATGTTAATTCTACCATAAAATGATGTTTTTGAGTCAAGAAACTTACCTCCGATGAATACCCGATGATTTCCCAGCGTTTTTCCGTGATTTCTTCTCTCTAGGGCTCAAAAATGGTGTTTTGGGAATATGAACCCGTAAGTGAAATGTTTCTGGTTTTAACTTCACTGCCTGGAACCTTTGCTCTACGCGTTCGCGTGACTCCACTCGCGTTCGCGATGCCCAGCATCATTTTACTCTTCGCGTTCGCGTTAACTACCACGCGTCCGCGATGCACTGATCCATTTTCCCTTCGCGAGCGCGACATGCCCCCACTCGTTCGCGATGCACATTTCTTCAGCCATCCGGAGGTCCTTCTACGCGAACGCGGCCTCCATCCATGCGAACGCGATTGTCACGACCCCAAATCCGGTCGTGATGGCGCCCAGCACACTGCTAGGCCAGCCCGACCAATTAACAACAATCACGGAGCCATAAGCTCACTTTATCCAATTTAAGCATACGGAAATAATTCAACAGTGATAGATACATATTAAAAACAGGGAACCAAGTCCCAACACGTGCCAACTCCCATGGACCGAAGGGTCAAGAGTCATGAGCCTCTACAGAGTATACAAAGTGTAAATAGTGAACATAACTGTGCACAAGTGTGGGATGATTAGAACAAAATACAGACAGACTGGAGAATCAGGTCCTGCGAACGCTGGCAGCTACCTCGACTGTCCAAAAGTACTCCCGAGCCGCAATAGAATCAGCTCCACTGTGATGTACCTGGATCTGCACACAAGGTGCAAGGAGTTGGGTGTGAGTACTTCCAACTCAGCAGTAATAAAAGTAAATAATGCTGAATGGAAGAAAACCACGATAGGCACTACCTCATGCTACACAATACAGGACTATCTTTTTATTCCTTTCAAGCATATGTGACTAGATTATTTAGAAATCTTAATTTTAACTACTTTCTTTCATAATAATAAAACAATACCTGGATACAATCTCAAGCAGTGCAAGTCCGCACTCAAATCAGCCCCTCGGGCTCAGCACTCCTTATCAATTTACACCAGGAGATCCGGTCAATAAGGCAACTAATGCATGTGTGCCAGTAATGTATGAGTGCTGAATGTTATGCCACGTAGTACACGCAAACCAATGTATGTATGCCATGCAACGCATATGACCGCTACGGCGTGTAGCCCGATCCAATTTGGGTACCCGTGCTCGCTGTGGGGGTTCAGACTCCGGAGGGGCTCCTACAGCCCAAGCACAATATCAATATCACACCTGCTGCGGCGCGCAGCCCGATCCGTATACCACTGCGGCGTGCAGTCCGATCCATGCATGTGTATGCATATGCTCACATGAAATGTCATGCCCTAACATATGGCCCTCGGCCCAATCAGTCTAACAAATAATCAAGAAAGTCCTACGGGCAACAATATCATATTAGCTCACAGCTAAAATATTATTAAGACCTTGTTCAAGTTTTTCATAACCTTATAAGAATGCTGAATAGCAAAATACCATTTTAAAACTTAAATTTAGAATAAAATATGCACAGTGTTATCAAAATAGTGATACCAATCCCCGAAGGACTCAAATAATTGGCACGAAGCCCAAACATGATAATTAGTCCAATTCATTTCAACAATTAGGTGTTATTATTTATTACGCAGGACGGACCAAGTCACAATCCCCAATGGTGCCCTACCCCACGCCCATTATCCGGCGTGCAAGTCACCTCAACACAGCACTAAGATGTGCAAGTCCGGGGTTTACTAACCCTCAGGACATCATTTACAAGTATTACCTACCTCGAACCGACGAAAACTCATGCCCGCGACGCCTTAGCTCCTCGAACCGGCATCCACGCACGTCAAAACTAGTCAAAATCAGTACAAATATATCAAAATAGGCTAATGGAACATAACCCAATCGAAAGAACTCGAAAAATATCAAAAATCACGAAATTTGGCAAAACCCGAGCCTCGGGCCCACATCTCGAAAAATTTCGAAACTCATATTTTCGGAATTCTCGTCTCTCTACGAGTCCGTACATACCAAGAACTCCCAAATTGGACCACAAATGGCCCTTCAAATCCTAAATTTTCGTTTTTGAAAAGTTTATAAATTTTCTCCGATTTCTTCCATTTGATTCACTAATACTTGATGAAACTAACCATGGAATCATTAAATATAATCACTTTTGGATAGAGAACACTTACCCCCATCCATATGGTGAAAATCGCTTCGAAAATCGCTTCAATCCGAGCTCCATAGCTCAAAAAATGAAGAAACATCTCGGACTGCCCCAAATTAAATGTCCAGCGATTTTCGCATCTGCAGTTACTGTTCACCGCAGGTGCGATTTCACTTTTCATCGCTTCTGCGGAACTGTTCATCGCAGAAGCGTAAAATCACTGTTCACCCGCTTATGCGGGTACTGTTCATCGCAGAAGCGAAAATACCAGATTTGCCCCAGAAAATTGCAGCAACTTTTTATTTCACTAAACATGCTATGACTCAATCATACGAACTCGGAATTCGACGATTCTTTTTCCTATGACTCCGTAATTTTGATACAGATCCAGTGGTTCAAACAAAACTGAATTTGGATCTCATTTGCTAAGTGCAACATCAATTTTGCTCGTAAAAATATTAACTCATGTTTCGCCTAAAAAACCCAATCGCGACTTGATGAAATTAAACCAAATTTTCCGGATCAGTCCTATAATTCATTATTTAAATTCTCAAAGTCTCAAAATCAAATTTGGATCTCTAGAACTAAAAATAGACCTTTGGATCATTACATTTATGCTCAAAACGGCAAAAATCTTCCAAAATGACCCGTTGGGCATCCGAATTTACCCCGAAGCCTCCGGGACCTCAACCAAAAGTACTAACACCTCTTATAACATCATTCAAACTTGTTCCAATCATCAAAACTCTATCGTTAACATCAAAATCGTCCTTTTCAACAAATTCAAGCTTAAGTTCCTTCAGAACTTCCAAATTACACATCCCATCAAAAACCCGACCAAACGACGTCCGAATGACCTGAAATTTTGCAGGCACATCCAAAATCACCTAACGGAGCTACTACAACTGTCGGAATTCCATTCCGACTCCCGGATCAAAATCTCACCTATCGATCGGATTTCGCCAAAATTCAACCTTAGCCTATTCAAGCCTATTTCTACACCGGATCTCCAAATTCAATTCCGATTGCTCTCCTAAGTCATAAATGATCCCTCGAAACTAGTCGAATCATCATAATCCGATTCCGAGCACTCTAACTCGATAGTCAACTCTAGGTTGACTTTCCATATTCAAACTTCCTTCAAACATGCTATTTGCTTCATTTTCAATTCAATTCACTCCTAACTTACCCGATAGGCTCTAACACTGATATAAAAGCATAAAACATGTAATTGCAACATGACGAGGTGGTAAATTCCCATAACGACGGGCCGGGTCGTTACATTCTCCCCAACTTAAACAAACGCTCGTCCTCGAGCGGACTCAGAGTTGTACTAGAAGCCACCCAATAGCTGAATGACCTTACCAAGCATAATTTCAAGCGATCATACGTCACCCTATCTCACATAAGTCCGAAAACACCATGTAGTCAAAATTTCACAGACCATCTGAACTATAAATCACATTGTACTTTCTGAAATCATATGCCCAATGCAAATCCCATGCATATACTCAGGATACACTCGAATCCACTGCAATAACCCATATTCACTACTCCGGGTGAGATCATATGATGTATCGACAACCCATTCACTCGAGACGATAGTCTCTAATCACAACAACTAGCCACAATAACCAAATACTAGCTAGAATCACATGTACTCACACTCATTATTGGCTCCAACGATCATTTCGATGATAACACACCGCACTGGTGATATGACACCTCAACACCGGCCTAAGCCACGACGAGCACAACATAGGCTCCAATAGAAACGCCTGAACACACTCGAATCATGACAGCTCAAATCATGATAATTGTCTCCAGCAAAAGAGCTGCAATTCAATTTCTCTGTGATATCATAACAAAGAACTGAGATCGCGTCTCGCATTATAGAATTAGAGTACCTGAATCCATCTCGAGAGGTAATAACATCACGTGGCCTTGCCAAGACTCGTGATTCTATCCCAACATTATTACTCATGAAGCACCTCAAGCCACTAAGCTCAAACGGTTAGCCACGCACAGATCTAGGTCTTGAACCCAAGAAATCAACCTCACCCACGGTGAAACAATTAACGTATGCTATTAAATCCCGAAAGGACACAACCGATGTGCCATTCGCCAAGCGATACTCAAAACGGACTTTTCCTCAAAAGCGAGGAAGTAGTGTATACCAGGTAGCATATAACTAACTATATTTTCACTTGCGGCGTGCAACCCGTTCCAATGACATACCCGTGGCGGCGTGCCACCCGATCCAGATACCATACCTGTGGCGGCGTGCCACCCGATCCAAATAACCCGTGGCGGCGTGCCACCCGATCCACGCATAAATCTCGCAAAAGAAAATGCATATCGAGTCAAATTTTCACATTATAGCAAACATATATATATATATAGCCTCAATCTCGGCCACATGAAACGCATCTGACAACGTTTCTCAATACTGGAACTGAATCAATGGTAGATACCTCTACACTGACATCCGCCACTAAGGTCCAACCGACAAAGCAATGCCTACCAGCCGTCCGTTGGTCCTGTGTACAACTACTCTGTTGGAGCATACTCTGATGCTCTCTGCTACGCAATTTGTGCCATTTTCCGACATAGTCCATATCACATTAGTCTAGACAATCTGACCCATGACAACCAGTCAGCAATCAAGTATCATAATTCGAATTCGTCTTATCAAGTTAAGAGAGAGCCACTAGGGCTTCCGATTTCCAATAATCACAAAACGGTGCCGATACACGCGATATACAACCACTGCATAGGCGGATTACGAGAACTTCTAGTCTCCAACACATATATAACACATGAATCGCTATACATGGTTCCACACTCCATCGTACGAATACATAACGCACATCAAGCATCCATTCATACCACGACGGCCATTCGGAAATTTCACTATGCCATCAACGATTCAGTTATTATAGTCGATCCAACAAGAGAATACCACCATACAACTGGATATCATCATTTTACATTACCTTGTCCTTTTTGGATCATATTCCCTGCCAAGTTAATAGAATAGCAGTACCATTTTCTTAAATTATCAGAAAGATCGATTCTTAATTCACCTGCAGCTGTCCGCGCTGCTCAATAATTTTATTGACTTCCCATATATAATGAACTGATTTCAAAACCTAGAATATACCATTATCAACTTTTTCATAACACATCGCATATACAATACCATACTAAGATAACATGGAAATTCTTATCCCTTTCCTACGCCGCAAACATCGACGCACTCAACTAGTCAAGGACTTTTATGATCCCATATAGAGAAAACTCATTACACATTCCAAGCTTTGCATACCAACAGGAAATACACTCATTTTTCAAACCACATTAAAACACATCATAAACTCTTTCTCCCAATCACATTGCATAAGTTAAACTGCCAGGACTGAGTCCTTATACCCATATCGGGTTACACGACTGCCAACACTCAAAAGCTTTATTGCACAATATCTGCAACACTCATTACTTCAACCACATACCAGGAATTAGTCGTATTCTTTATCATACCGCTTCGGTTTATTAACAAGTTGTTCCATTTACCCAGTTTCCTTTCTGATTCATCTTTGATTTAATATTAGCCATTACTGTAGCACCATAATACATCAACTCATTCCACACGAGACTCGTACATAAGACCACACGGTCTAAGACATATAGGCCACCGAGACTCGTACATAAGACCACACGGTAAGGATCACATCCTACAATACTTTATTTTGAAGAACCTCTTGCGATTTGAATTCGTTATCATTACCTTCCAATACGGATTACATAGAATCCCATCATTCACATAATATAACACAAGTACCGATCTCTTCTAACGAAACCACCATCTTTAGCCACATGCACAATCTTAAGACACCCGACTGTTACAAGTAAAATCTTGAACACCGTAAACAATTCTCGGGCGTCAGTCATCCTTATTCAGCTGTAATTCAACTGTCTTATTGAACAGAACCACTCGTGCCTTGTTAGAACTCTGACACTGCAGATCATGATTACATACGGATACAATTATGTAACGAAACCACCATCTTTAGCCACATGCACAATCTTAAGACACCTGACTGTTACAAGCAAAATCTTGAACACCGTAAACAATTCTCGGGCATCAGTCATCCTTATTCAGCTGTAATTCAACTGTCTTATTGAACAGAACCACTCGTGCCTTGTTAGAACTCTGACACTGCAGATCATGATTACATACGGATACAATTAGCTATCTTTCTTTTCTATACACCGAACATTCCTTACCAACATAAGTTCACAACATCCTAGTATTTTTTCACATCTACGAAGCACCATAACCCTTACCAGAATTTCCCAACATACTTAGAGACAGAATTAACATAGCACAATGCAATTCGTTAATCAATAGCAACCTCCCCAACTTAGCTCGAAGCCATTCATCAAAGCACTTTCAACCACTCATATCATTATTACTCAAGTGATGCTGAAATGTTAAGATGAGATTAAACTCAAGTCATTTACAAGCCTTGACAGAGACTCGAATCATCAGAGACCTTAGCTCTTCTGCAATTCTTGCAGATATACATGCACCACCAATAAGCCCACTCTCTTTAGGTGACAGAAATCTTTCTAAGTCCCAAATTTTCCAAAAAATTCGGCAGAGTTTCCTTTGTAAATTGGCCTATCCACCCGCCAGAGAATCACCAAACCATTCTAACAATACATCCACAACTCAACAAGATATCACAATGTATTTCAACAACATTAAATCTCAATACTATACGAATCATATTATCATATTTGGTACATGAAAATGCGTTGTACCTGCTCGAATCATAACACATATCAACTACCTTTCAATTACACATGAGAACCAATCCACCTATCTCGCCTCAATTTAGCATTTCAGCATAATAACTTCCACCAGGACACACATAGCATAATCATTTGTCTTCCTCAGTTTGAACTCGTTCCACTACACATAAGGCACTTATATTACCGAGCGCTCGATGCGTACACATACGTGCGGAAGGAATTTCAAAAGCATATCTCAAGCTCGAATCAAGTGCGCACGATAAGAATTCCAAGAAATGTGAAGTGTTTCCTAAAGGTTCGCAGCCTCTCGAGGATAAGTACAGCGTCCCCGTACCGATCCACAAGACTCTACTAACCGGCTCAAGACTCACGAGGCCTAGTAAACCTAGGCTCTGATACCAACTTGTCACGACCCCAAATCCGGCCGTGATGGCGCCCAACACACTGCTAGGCCAGCCCGACCAATTAACAACAATCACGGAGCCATAAGCTCACTTTATCCAATTTGAGCATACGGAAATAATTCAACAAAGTGATAGATATATATTAAAAACAGGGAACCAAGTCCCAACACGTGCCAACTCCCATGGACCGAAGGGGTCAAGAGTCACGAGCCTCTACAGAGTATACAAAGTGTAAATAGTGAACATAACTCGTGCACAAGTGTGGGATGATTAGAACAAAATACGTACAGACCGAGAATCGATGCCCTGCGAACGCTGGCACCTACCTCGACCGTCCAAAAGCACTCCCGAGGCTCAATAGAATCAGCTCCACCGTGATGTACCTGGATCTGCACACAAGGTGCAAGGAGTCGGGTGCGAGTACTTCCAACTCACCGGTAATAAAAGTAAATAATGCTGAAAGGAAGAAAACCACGATAGGCACTACCTCATGCTACACAATACAGGACTATCCTTTTATTCCTTTCAAGCATATGTGAGTAGATTATTTAGAAATCTTAATTTTAACTACTTTCTTTCATAATAATATACCAATACCTGGATACAATCTCAAGCAGTGCAAGTCCGCACTCAAATCAGCCCCTCGGGCTCAGCACTCCTTATCAATTTACACCAGGAGATCCGGTCAATAAGGCAACTAATGCATGTGTGCCAGTAATGTATGAGTGCTCGAATGTTATGCCACGTAGTACACGTAAACCAATGTATGTATGCCATGCAATACATATGACCGCTACGGCGTGTAGCCCGATCCAATTTGGGTACCCGTGCTCACCGCGGGGGTTCGTACTCCGGAGGGCTCCTACAGACCCAAACACAATATTAATATCACACCTCCTGCGCGCGCGTAGCCCGATCCGTATACCACCGCGGCGTGCGATCCGATCCATGCACGTGTACGCATATGCTCACATAAAATGTCATGCCCTAACATACGGCCCTCGGCCCAATCAGCCTAACAAATAATCAAGAAAGCCCTACGGCAACAATATCATATTAGCTCACAACTAAAATATTATTAAGACCTTGTTCAAGTTTTTCATAACCTTATAAGAATGCTCTGAATAGCAAAATACCATTTAAAACCTTAAATCTAGAATAAATATGCACAATATTATCAAAATAGTGATACCAATCCCCGAAGGACTCAAATAATTGGCACGAAGCCCAAACATGATAATTAGTCCAATTCACTTCAACAATTATGTGTTATTATTTATTACGCGAGACGGACCAAGTCACAATCCCCAATGGTGCTCTACCCCACGCCCATTATCCGGCGTGCAAGTCACCTCAACACAACACTAAGATGTGCAAGTCCGGGGTTTACTAACCCTCATGACATCATTTACAAGTATTACCCACCTCGAACCGACGAAAACTCATGCCCGCGACGCCTTAGCTCCTCGAACCGGCATCCATGCACGTCAAAACTAGTCAAAATCAGTACAAATATATCAAAATAGGCTAATGGAATATAACCCAATCGAAAGAACTCGAAAAATATCAAAAATCACGAAATTTGGCAAAACCCGAGCCCCGGGCCCACATCTCGAAAAATTTCGAAACTCATATTGTCGGAATTCTCGTCTCTCTACGAGTCCGTACATACCAAGAACTCCCAAATTGGACCACAAATGACCCTTCAAATCCTAAATTTTCGTTTTTGAAAAGTTTATAAATTTTCTCCGATTTCTTCCATTCGATTCACTAATACTTGATGAAAATAACCATGGAATCATTAAATATAATCACTTTTGGATAGAGAACACTTACCCCCATCCATATGGTGAAAATCGCTTCGAAAATCGCTTCAATCCGAGCTCCATAGCTCCAAAAATGAAGAAACATCTCTGATTGCCCCAAATTAAATGTCCAGCGATTTTCGCATCTGCGGTTACTGTTCACCGCAGGTGCGATTTCACTGTTCATCGCTTCTGCGGAACTGTTCATCGCAGAAGCGTAAAATCACTGTTCACCCGCTTCTGCGGGTACTGTTCATCGCAGAAGCGAAAATACCAGATTTGCCCCAGAAAATTGCAGCAGCTTTTTATTTCACTAAAAATGCTATAACTCAATCATACGAACTCGGAATTCGACGATTCTTTTTCATATGACTCCGTAATTTTGATACGGATCCAGTGGTTCAAACAAAACTGAATTTGGATCTCATTTACTAAGTGCAACATCAATTTTGCTCGTTAAACAATTAACTCATGTTTCGCCTCAAAAACCCAATCGCGACTTGATGAAATTAAACCAAATTTTCCGGATCAGTCCTATAATTCATTATTTAAATTCTCAAAGTCTCAAAATCAAATTTGGATCTCTAGAACTAAAAATAGACCTTTGGATCATTACATTTATGCTCAAAACGGCAAAAATCTTCCAAAAATGACCCGTTGGGCATCCGAATTTACCCCGAAGCCTCCGGGACCTCAACCAAAAGTACTAACACCTCTTATAACATCATTCAAACTTGTTCCAATCATCAAAACTCTATCGTTAACATCAAAATCGTCCTTTTCAACAAATTCAAGCTTAAGTTCCTTCAAAACTTCCAAATTACACATCCCATCAAAAACCTGACCAAACGACGTCCGAATGACCTGAAATTTTGCAAGCACATCCAAAATCACCTAACGGAGCTACTACAACTGTCGGAATTCCATTCCGACTCCCGGATCAAAATCTCACCTATCGATCGGATTTCGCCAAAATTCAACCTTAGCCTATTCAAGCCTATTTCTACACCGGATCTCCAAATTCAATTCCGATTGCTCTCCTAAGTCATATTTGATCCCTCGAAACTAGTCGAATCATCAGAATTCGATTCCGAGCACTCTAACTCGATAGTCAACTCTAGGTTGACTTTCCATATTCAAACTTCCTTCAAACATGCTATTTGCTTCATTTTCAATTCAATTCACTCCTAACTTACCCGATAGGCTCTAACACTGATATAAAAGCATAAAACATGTAATTGCAACATGACGAGGTGGTAAATTCCCATAACGACGGGCCGGGTCGTTACAGCGATGCTTCGCTATTTCCTCTTACGCGATCGCGACTAACCCCATCGCGAACGCGATGCTTCCCAGATTCCTTCTACGCGAACGCGATGACCAAAGTGCCCCAGCCTACGCGAACGCGGGCCTTGACCTCGCGAACGCGAAGGCTTAGCATTCTGCACAGTGATCTGCAATTTACAGCAGATTTTTCCAAGTTCAAAATGCCCGGATGATGGTCCGGATTCACCCCGGGACCCTAACGAAAACCACCAACATACTCCAAAACACGATACGAATTTGTTCCAATCATAAAAACACCATCCTAAACATCAAAATCACCAATTACACACGGATTCAAGCCTAAGTTTCTTCAAAACTTCCAAATTACACATTCCATCAAAAACCCGACCAAACGACGTCCGAATGACCTGAAATTTTGCAGGCACATCCAAAATCACCTAACGGAGCTACTACAACTGTCGGAATTCCATTTCGACTCCCGGATCAAAATCTCACCTACCGTTCGATTTTCACCAAAATTCAACCTTAGCCAATTCAAGCCTATTTCTACATCGGGCCTCCAAATTCAATTCCGATTGCTCTCCTAAGTCATAAATGATCCCCCGAAACTAGTCGAATCATCAGAATCTGATTCCGAGTACTCTAACTCGATAGTCAACTCTAGGTTGACTTTCCATATTCAAACTTCCTTCAAAACATGCTATTTGCTTCATTTTCAATTCAATTCACTCCTAACTCACATGATATGTTCTAACACTGATATAAAAGCATAAGATATGTGAATGCAACATGACGGGGTGGTAATTCCCGTAACGACGGGCCGGGTCGTTACATTCTCCCCAACTTAAACAAACGCTCGTCCTCGAGCGGACTCAGAGTTGTACTAGAAGCAACCCAATAGCCGAATGACCTTACCAAGCATATATCCGGGTGATCATACGTCACCCTATCTCACATAAGTCCGAAAACACCATATAGTCAAAATTTCACAGACCATCTATATCATAAATCACATTGCACCTTCTGAAATCATATGCCAAATGCAAATCCCATGCCTATACTCAAGATACACTCGAATCCACTGAAATAACCATATTCGCTACTCCGGATGAGATCATATGATGTATCGACAACCCCATCACTCGAGACGATGGTCTCTAATCACAACAACTGGCCACAATAACCAAAATACTAGCTGATAACCTCTTTCATTAGATAGAGTCTGATTCCAACACCTCCATACCCTGCCCACGGCAGCTGAAGCACGAGATATACCGAACCCATCTCTCAGGTTAACCATTCGTGAATCCATTTCCCTTTTAAAACTGATAACACAATAGGTTTCGGAGCCAAACCTCGATTTTTTTTACCTTTCTAACAAGCTAAGATCCAATATGCTCGTATTCATTAATAACTCCAACGGTCATTTCGATTATAACACACCGCACTGGTGATAAGACACCTCAACACCGACCTATGCCACGACGAGAACAACATAGGCCCCAATAGAAACGTCTGAACACACTTGAATCATGACAGCTCAAATCATGACAACTGTCTCCAGCAAAAGAGCTGCAATTCAATTCCTCTGTGCCATCATAACATAGAACTGAGATCGCGTCTCGCATTATAGAAATAGAGTACCTGAATCCTCCTCGAGAGGTCATAACATCACGTGGCGTTGCCACGATTCGTGATTCTATCCAAACACTATTACTCATGAAGCACCTCAAGCTACCAAGCTCAAAACGGTTAGCCACGCACATATCTAGGTCTTGAACCCAAGCAATCAACCTCACCCACGGTGAAACAATTAACGTATGCTATTAAATCCTGAAAGGACACAACCGATGTGCCACTCGTCAAGCGATACTCAATACGGACTTTTCCTCAGAAGCGAGGAAGTATTGTATACCAGGTAGCATATAACTAACTATATTTTCACAATATTCCGTTGCGGCGTGCAACCCGCTCCAATGACATACCCGTGGCAGCGTGCCACCCGATCTAGATACCATACCTGTGGCGGCGTGCCACCCGATCCAAGCATAAATCTCGCAAAAAGGAAATGCATATCGAGTCAAATTTTCTCATTACAGCAAACATATATATATATATATATATATATATATATATATATATATATATATATATATATATATATATATATATATATATATATAGCCTCAAGCTCGGCCACATGAAACGCATCTAAAAATGTTTCTAAGTACTGGAACTGAATCAATGGTAGATCTCTACACTAACATCTGCCCCTAAGGTTCAACTGACAAAGCAATGCCTACCAGCCGTCCGCTGGTCCTGGGTACGACTGCTCTGTTGGAGCATACTCTGATGTTTTCTACTACGCAATTTGTGCCATTTTCCGACATAACCCATATCACATTAGTCTAGACAATCTGACCCATGACAACCAGTCGGCAACCAAGTATCATAATTCGAATTCGTCTTATCAAGTTAAGAGAGAGCCTCTAGGGCTTACGATCTCCAATAATCACAAAACGGTGCCGATGTACACGATATACAACCACTGCATAGGCGAATTAATGAGAACTTCAAGTCTCCTACACATATACAACACATGAATCACTATGTGTGGTTCCGTATTCCACCGTACGAATACATAACGCACATCAGGCGTCCATTCATACCACGAAAGCCATTCAGAAATTTCCTTATGCCATTTACAACTCAATCATCAATGTCAATCCAACAAGAGGATACCACCACACCACTAAATATTATCGGTTTATATTACCTAGCCCCTTTTGGACCATATTCCCTGCCAAATTACGAGAATAGTAGTACCATTTTCTTAAATTATCGGAAAGATCGATTCTTAATTCACCTGCAGCTGTCCGCGCTGCTCAATAATTTTATTGACTTCCCATATATTATGAACTGATCTCAAAACCTAGAATATACCATTATCAGCTTTCCATAACACATCGTGTATACCATATTACACTACGATAGCATGGAGATTCATATTCCTTTCCTACGCCGCAAACATCGGCGCACTCAACTAGTCAAGGCTTTCATGATCCCATATAGAGAAAACTCATTACATATTCCACGCTCCGCATATCGACAAGAATATACTCATTTTCAAACCATGATGAAACACATCATAAACTCTTTCTCCCAATTACATTGCATAAGTTAAACTGCCAAGACTGAGTCCTTATACCCATATCAAGTTACACAACTGTCAGCACTCAAGAGCTTTGCTCCACAATGTCTGCAAGACTCATTACTTCAACCACATACCAGGAATCAATCGTATTCCTTTTTATACCATTCTGGTTTATTAACAATTTGTTCCATTTACCCAGTTTTCTTTCTGATTCATCTCTAATTTCATATCAGTCTTTACTATAGCACGACAATGCCTCAACCCTTTTTAACCACACAAGACTCGTATACAAGACCACACGGTCTAAGACCCATAGGCCACTGAATACTCTCTCAGTGTTCCCAGAAGTACCACATTCCACCACACTTTATTTGAAGAACTTCATGCGATTCCTTTAAATTTGTTATCATTACTTCCCAATACGGATACATAAAATTCCTTCACATGATATAACACAAGCCTTGATCTTTTCTAACGAAACCACCGCCTTTTACCACATACACAATTCTTAGGGCACCTGACTGTTACAAGCAAAATCTTGAACACTGCAAACCATTCTCAGGCGTCATTCACCCTTATTCAATTATAATTCAACTGTCTTATTGAACAGAACCACTCGTGTCTTGTAAGAATTCTGACATCGCAGAACATGATTACTTACAGGTACAATTAGCTATCTTTCTTTTCTATACACCGAACATTCTTTACCAACATAAGTTCACAACATCCTAGTATTTCTTCACATCTACGAAGCACTATAACTTTTATTAGAATTTTCCCAACATACTCAGAGACAGAGCCAACACAACACACAACAGTGCAATCAGTTAACCAATAACAACCTCCCCAACTTGGCTCGGAGCCATACATCAAAGCACTTTTAGCTACTCATAGCATTCTTACTCAAATGATGCCACAAAGTTCTAGTTAGATTAAACTCAAGTCATTTACAAGCTTCGGCTGAGATTCGAATCATCAGAAATATTAACTCTTTTGCAATTCTTGCATTCATTCACACACAACAGTTACGCCCACTCTTTAGGTGGCAATCTTTTCTAAGTCCCAAATTTTCCAAAAATTTCGGTAGAGTTTCCTTTGTAAATTGGCCTATCCACCTGCCAGAGAATCACCAAACCATCCTAGCAATACTTCGACAACTCAACAAGATATCACAATGTATTTCAACAACATTAAATCTCAATACTACACGAATTATATTATCACAATTTATACTTGAACCTGCGCTGTACCTGCTCGAATCATAACACATATCAAAATCACTTTAGTCTTCCTGAGTTTAAACTCGTTCCACTACACATAAGGCACTTTACCTTCCAATTACGAGATATGATAATTATTTCTCACGCCCATAGCTAGGGCTACATATCAAATCACAATAAGAACTCAATACCTTACAGCTCTCCCATTATCAAACTGCCATTTGCACAATAAGGATTAGTACCGATCGTATGAACTTCATAATACCGACTCGCAAAATTAATACCTTGGTGCTTAAGCCATAGACAAGGATCCGGCCTCAAGTCCTCCCGACTGGCCCAACATAAATTCATAGAGATTACTTCTCGCCCCTCGACCGGGGAATCGCAAGCCATAAGGCAATTACATTACTGAGCGCTCGAAGCGTACACAGACGTGTGGAAGGAATTTCAAAAGTTATATCACAAGCTGAATCAAGTGCGCACGATAAGAATTCCAAGAAATGTGAAGTGTTTACTAAAGGTTCGCAGCCTCCCAAGGATAAGTACAGGCGTCCCCGTACCGATCCACAAGACTCTACTAACCGGCTCAAGACTCATGAGGCCTAGTAAACCTACGCTCTGATACCAACTTGTCACGACCCCAAATCCGGCCGTGATGGCGCCCAGCACATTGCTAAGCCAGCCTGACCAATCAATAACAATAATGGAGCTAGAAGCTCTCTTTAGCCCATTTAAGCATATCAAGTCATAAACAACAATGATATATATATATCAAACAGGGAACCAAGTCCCAAAACGTACCAACTCCCATAGACCGAAGGGTCAAGAGTCATGAGCCTCTACGGAATATACAAGTGTAAATAGTGAATATAACTGTGCACAAGTGTGGGATGATAAGAACACAATATAGACAAACAGGAGAATCAGGTCCTGCGAACGCTGGCAGCTACTTCGACTGTCCAATAGCACTCCCGAGCTGCAATAGAATCAGCCCTGCTGTGATGTACCTGGATCTGCACACAAGGTGCAGGGAGTCGGGTGTGAGTACTTCCAACTGAGCGGTAATAAAAGTAAATAATGCTGAAGGGAAGATGTCACGCCCCAAATCTAGGAACATGACCGGCGCCTGACCGGGTTGCCCCAGTCAAGCGGACCTGGGTGCCTTTCATTCCCACGCGTTACCCCTGTGATGACTGTTTCTCATTAACCAAATATATTACTAACCATAATTGATTTCACATTAAACAAATAAAACGATACGAGTGATTCATTAACTAGATTTCAATTTTTACAACGCCCGACATAACACAATATATACATAAGACTGGAGTCCCACAGCTTACATGTCTACAGAGCCTCTAGGATACAAAAGGGAAATACAATACTTGCCGGTAACAAGGCTCCGGCTATACCTTACAAAACCAAAATGAAAATCTAAACCGAAGTGGCAAGAACCACACAAGGCCCCGAGGAAGAAAGGGGCCCACCAAAACGGGCAGTGGAAGGAGAAGGATACTACTGCCGATGAGCTGAAGTGCCTGCTATTGATCCACCTACAATCATGACACGAATGTAGCGCCCCCGGCAAAAGGGACGTCAGTACACTTAAATTGTACTGGTATGTATGGACAAACTTTGTCCCAAGTAAACTCAAGCCATTAAATTACATTAAAACTAATCAAGCCAACCAACCATGTTTTCCACCTTTTACTCATTTCAGATAAGCCTCAACACAAGCACATTCAATGTCAACAAATGGAACAACGACCAATCAACAACATAAATTGCAAGTAGTCAAACATAGGAGCAATCAGTGCTCCCCAGGTTGCAAACTCTCCTGCTGTCTCCTTTCACAATTTCACATTATTGATTTTTGTATCAATTTTCAATAGCGATTTCGATCGCTTTCCATCCTTATTGCCCCTGACCACCCTTATTACCTCGGCCACCCTTATCACCCCAACCCAAACCTTATTTCACCACGTTGCGGCGCGCAACACGACCCCGCCTTACAGCTGAAAACACAACAATTTCAAACAGCAGATAAGGTACTACACACAATTTCAACAAGTTCAAATAAGCAACTTACACATTTGGTTCATGTTCTCAATTTCTTCTCAATTCAATATCACAACCATGTTACAAGTATTCCAAAATCGAAAATGCCCACATAATCATGTTCAACAATTCACCACAATTAAGGTGTTTCAAAGTCTTTCCACAATAAGCCAATTATGCCATCACAATGGTTGTTCCCAATTCTTTACCAACCTCGATTACCTTTTTATCTTTCAATTCATATTTCATACCACACTACATGTAGTTCAATCATCAATTGTATACCCAACAATGATATCGAAAAAAAATCACATAAAATCTCTCAAATTAACACATGCCAAACAATTTCACACATATGGGCGATTTTACAAGAATCAAAATTAGCCATACATACCTGGTGATGATTTTTCCTCCTACTTTATGCTTACCCAAGATATCCTACTCTTTCCAACCTTGTTCTTGAAGACTCTTACTTCTACTCACTTCTTTTTACTAGAAATCAAGTTCAATAATCATGCATGAGTGTAAAAATTCTATTTTTAAAAGCTATTATATGCAAACCTCTCTTTACCCAATTAAAACTGAAAATCAAAGAAAATAGTTAGGGTTTTTACCTTGAAAATATTGGGGAAGTTGAATCCTTGCCCTAGGATCCCTTGGAATTAAATAGTTGGAACAATCTTTGAAGATGAAAGATTTCTCTCTCTAAAAACCCTCTCTTCTCTCTCTAATTTTAGTGAGGTGATATGATAAAATGAAGAAGAAAGGTGTTATATTAAAGAAGAGATCGGGTCAAAATGTTACAAAAATCGGGGCCGGGGTCAAATATGCGGTCACTATGCGACCGCAGAATCCACATGCGGTCCGCAAAGTGACCGCAAAAATGGCCTCAAAGTTATGCAGGTTCTGTTAAGGAATGCGGTCACTATGCGGACCGCATGTTGATTCTGCGGTCGCAAAAGTGCACCGCAGATTTGACATGCGATCGCATATCGACTGCACTTTTGACACGATTTTACGGGGCCTTACATCCTCCCCCCCTTAAGATCATTCGTCCTCGAATGAGGATTTTGAACTAAATGAGTTGGTTTTGAAAGACATGATATGCAACCATCAAAATTTTGACTAACTCTTATATTTTAGAAAAATTTCGCCGGAGTTTCCTTTGTATTATGGACATATCCACCTGTCAGAGGGCCCCCGAAACACATTACCAAACAACAATACACAAATACAACACCTTTCACAACTGGGTATACACTTTCTTACCTCAACGAATGCACATATTCTATCACATTGTTACAATTGCACATAACTAGTCACTTCAATGAATTTTCACCTTATTTAACCATTTTAACACACCATGTACACTTAACAAACCATTACCAATCTACACTTACTATTAGTTGTTTATTAAACACGTAAATCTTTATAAGGCTTTCATTTATCAAGAACGGTTCAAGTGACCCAAGGTAACAACACATTTAACTCATTACAAAATGAAGGGGACTTTACTAATACTAAGAGGGAAACAACTTAGACAAGATGACAGCTACTAGGAGTAGAGGGTCACCTAATTTCTTCTAGGCTTGATCAAACAAATGGGGGTACTTTTCCTTCATCTCTTTTTTCGCTTCCCATGTGGCCTCCTCAACTTGTTGACTTCGCCACAATACTTTAACAGAGGCAACTTCCTTATTTCTCAACTTACGGACTTGCCTATCAAGAATGGCGACCGGAACTTCTTCATATGACAAATCTTCATTAACCTCTATAGCCTCGACTGGCATGATGGTGGATGGATCTCCAATCACTTTCTTCAACATGGACACATGGAATACCGGATGCACTGATGACATCTCAGGAGGCAACTCTAGCCTATAAGCAACTTGACCAATCCTTTGAATGATCCGATATGGCCCGACATACCTAGGACTCAATTTCCCTTTCTTTCCGAACCGCATGACTCCCTTCATAGGAGATACCCTCAAGAACACCCAATCGTCGACTCGAAACTCCAAATCCCTTCGACGAACGTCTGCATAGGACTTTTGACGACTTTGTGCTGTTTTCATTCTCTCCTGAATAACCTTGACCTTTTCCATAGCTTCGTACACCATGTCTGGCCCTAGCAATTCCGCTTCACCTACCTAAAACCACCCGATTGGCGATCTACATCTTCTCCCGTATAATGCCTCAAACGGGGCCATTTGAATGCTAGCATGATAGCTGTTATTGTAAGCAAATTCTATAAGTGGCAAGTTTTCATCCCAATTACCTTTAAAATCTAAGACACAAGCCCGCAACATATCTTCAAGCGTCCGAATAGTCCGTTCGGCCTGACCGTCGGTCTACGGATGAAATGTTGTGCTGAGATTCACCTGAGTTCCCAAACCTTGCTGAAACTTCTTCCAAAAGTTAGCGGTGAACTGAGCCCCGCGATCTGAGATGATAGAAAGTGGAGTGCCACGAAGCCTTACTATCTCTTTGATGTACAATCTTGCATATTGCTCCGCAGTATCAGTGGACTTGACAGGCAGGAAGTGAGCTGATTTGGTGAGTCGATCCACTATCACCCATATTGAGTCAAACTTACGCCGAGTGCGAGGTAACCCCACCACGAAATCCATATTGATCATCTCCCATTTCCACCTTGGTATTTCTATAAGTTGAGTTAATCCACCGGGTCGTTGATGCTCGGCCTTCACTTGTTGACAGTTCGGACATTTAGCTACAAAGCCTGCTACATCCCTTTTCATACCGTTCCACCAATAATTCTCCTTGAGATCGTGATACATTTTTGTTGAACCAGGGTGCACGAATACCCGGAAGTATGAGCCTCTGCCATCACTCTTTCCCCAAGCTCGCCACATCCCGAACACATAGCCTATCTTGACACCGCAATATACCATCTTCGCCGCCGAGTACAAATGTCGAGGTTTTGTAGTTCATGATCGCTTCCTTCATCCGAACCAATGCCGGATCCATGAACTCGTTTTTCCTTGATTTCCGCGACCAATGACGATTCTCGCTCCATTATGCACCAAGATATCCCCCTCGTCCGACGCCGAGATACGAACCCCCAAACTGGGCTAATTGGTAAACCTCTCGAGCCAGGGGTCTCCGATCCACACCCAAATGAGCCAAACTACCCATGGATTTCCGACTAAGAGCGTCGGCTACCACATTTGCCTTCCCTGGATGGTACAATATGTCCATATCATAGTCCTCGAGTAATTCTAACCACCGCCGCTGTCTCAGATTTAGCTCTCTTTCTGCTTGAACAAATACTGGAGGCTCTTGTGGTCCGAAAACACATCTACATGAACCCCATAAAGATAGTGTCGCCATATTTTCAAGGCAAACACAACAACTGCAAGTTCCAAATCATGCGTCGGATAATTCTTCTCATGGTTCTTGAGTTGTCCGGAAGCATAAGCTATAACCTTTCCGTGCTGCATCAATACACATCCCAAACCGACTCTGGAGGCATCACAATAGACTACAAATCCCTCTGTGCCTTCTGGCAAGGCCAATACTGGTGCCGAGGTCAATCTTGACTTCAATTCTTGGAAACTTTTCTCACATGCTTCGGACCACTGGAACTTAACTGCTTTTTGCGTCAATTTAGTCAATGGGGAGGCGAGGGTTGAGAATCCCTCTACAAACCTCCGATAGTACCCTGCCAGACCCAAAAAGCTGCGAATCTCTGTCGGGGTCGTGGGTCTAGGCCAATCTTTCACTGCCGCAATCTTCTGAGGATCCACCATAATTCCCTCACTGGAAATAACATGCACTAGAAAAGCTACGGACTCCAACCAAAACTCACATTTTGAGAACTTGGCATACAATTGATGCTGAAGAAGGGTCTGCAATGCTGCTCTGAGGTGAACGGCATGATCTTCCCTGTTCCGAGAGTAGATGAGAATATCGTCAATGAATACAATCACAAAGGAATCTAGGAATGGCTTGAAAACCCGATTCATAAGGTCCACGAAAGCTGCTGGGGCATTGGTTAGCCCAAAAGACATGACCAAAAACTCGAAGTGACCATAACGAGTTCTGAAGGCGGTCTTAGGAACATCCTGCTCCCTGATTTTCAACTGGTGGTACCCAGACCGTAAATCAATCTTTGAGAAGAACCTCGCTCCCTGCAATTGGTCAAACAGATCATCCACTCGAGGCAATGGATATTTATTCTTAATGGTGACTTTGTTAAGTTGGCGATAATCAATACACATTCGAAGTGACCCATCCTTCTTTCTGACAAAGAGAACCGGAGCACCCCATGGCGACACACTCGGTCGTATGAACCCTTTCTCTAATAAATCCCTCACCTGCTCCTTTAACTCCCTTAACTCTGCTGGCGCCATTCTGTATGGTGGAATGGATATTGGCTGAGTATCTGGCATTACATCAATTCCGAAATCAATCTCCCTATCCGGCGGGATGCCTGGAAGCTCATCTGGAAACACTTCAGGAAATTCATTCACAATTGGCACGGACTCGAGGGTAGGCACCTCTGAGGTGGTGTCCGTTACCCGAACCAGGTGATAGATACACCCCTTCTTAATCATCTTCGAAGCCTTAAGGTAGGAAATAAACCTACCCCTTGGCACTACACCATTTCCTCTCCATTCAATGATTGGCTCGTTAGGGAACTCGAGCCTCATAACTCTCGTTCGACAGTCAAGTTTGGCAAAGCACGAATAGAGCCAATCCATCCCCATAATTACATAAAAATCTACCATCCCAAGCTCAATAAGATCGGCTGTGGTATCACGACCACCCACCGTAACAACACAATTCCTATAGACTCGTGAGGCTGTAATAGAATCACCAACCGGAATCGACACAGAGAACTGCTCACGAAGCTGTTCGGGTTCTATCCCAAAACTTGAAGCAATGAATGGAGTAACATAAGACAAGGAGGACCCCGGATCAATAAGGGCATAGCAATCAATAGTCCGAACAGACAGGATACCTGTAACAATATCTGGAGAAGCCTCGGTATTTTGGCGGCCACTCAATGCATAGAATCGGCTAGGTCCACCCCTACCCCGAGCTCCACCCCTAGCTGCACCACGCCCTGCTGATGCTGGAGTACGCGCTGATGATGTAGCAGCTAAAGAACCGGATGACTGAGCAGATCCCCTACCTATACCCTGACGGGGTGCACGGCAGCCCCGCTGAATGTGACCTCTCACCCCGCACCCGAAACACACTGGAAGGTCAAGGTAGCAAGTTTCTGTATGAAATCTCCCACACTTGGGGCATGTAGGTCTCCCCTGCTGCTGGGATCTCACCCAGGACGACCAGACTGACGAGACCTCCTGCTGTCTAAACCGGGTCTCGAGTAACTGCCCTGCTGATGACCGTGCATAGAGGGCGGTGTACTCGCGGAGGACTGAGCATATGACTGGGATGGCCCTGATGACCCTCTCCCTGGAAGTGATCTCCCTGAATGACCCATTGACCGGGCCCTGCTGCTACTTTCTCTTTCTGCACGAATCTTCAATTTCCTGGCCTCTGTGGCCTGAGCAAATCCCACAATCCTCCCATAGTTCATGTCTGAGTGCAAAGCGGCTGTGGCGGCCTCATTCACTACCAAAGGGCTAAGGCCCTGAACAAACCGTCGAACCCGGCATCCATGGTCGACACTAAATGAGGAGCGTACTTGGACAACCTTACGAACTCCATGTGATACTCCCAAACACTCATACCGCCCTGTTTGAGAACCTCGAACTCAGTGGCACGGGCTGCCATTGCCTCAGCAGGTAAGAAGTGGTCTATGAATGCATCTACGAACTCATCCCATCTGGCCGGAGGGCTCCCTTCCTCACGGGAATCCTCCCACATTTCGAACCATGAACGTGCCGCTCCCTTCGGCCTGTAAGAGGCCAACTCTACCCCCTCTATATCTGTAGCCTTCATCACTCTGAGGGTCTTGTATATCTCATCAAGGAATTCCTCTGGGTCAGCCTCTGGATCGGTACCTGAAAATTCTGGAGGGGCCAATCGCAAGAACTGGTGGACTCTGGAGCCAAAGGAATCTCCCTGTCCGCTGGAGGATGCATCTCTGGGCCTGGGCCTGTGCGGCCACTAGCTGTGTTAACATATGGATGGCTCCCCTAAGTTCTTCATTAGAGATACCAGAGCCCGAAGCGGGAACTGTATCTGAGTCAGGAACACCGGCAGGAGGAATGGTGGCATCCTCTGCCGCGGCTGGAATAGGGACACTTGGGTTTTGAACAGATGGGCCATGCAAATTCGGGACCGGTGGGTCATTCTCTCCCACGGCATCGGGTACATGATTAACAGCTGCACTTGGGTCGGCATTGGCCCTAAGGCCAAGTCTAGCCTTCTTCTTAGGTGCCATATTCTGAAAATTTGGGAACAAGGCACGAATTAGACACGGATATTTCCACATTGCACTTTACCGCACGACATAGATTAACAAAGAAATAGGTAAATTCCTAAATGCCCGTGTAGCCCCCTACTTATATGATGTGGTCGACAACACACCTATAAGAAGGGCACTACTAGACACGGCTCCGAGACATCCTAGGACACTTTAAAACCTTAAGCTCTGATACCAAGTTTGTCACGCCCCAAATCGAGGAACATGACCGGCGCGTGACCGGGTTGCCCCAGTCAAGCGGACCTGGGTGCCTTTCATTCCCACGCGTTACCCCTGTGATGACTGTTTCTCATTAACCAAATATATTACTAACCATAATTGATTTCACATTAAACAAATAAAACGATACGAGTGATTCATTAACTAGATTTCAATTTTTACAACGCCCGACATAACACAATATATACATAAGACTGGAGTCCCACAGTTTACATGTCTACAGAGCCTCTAGGATACAAAAGAGAAATACAATACTTGCCGGTAACAAGGCTCCGGCTATACCTTACAAAACCAAAATGAAAATCTAAACCGAAGTGGCAAGAACCACACAAGGCCCCGAGGAAGAAAGGGGCTCACCAAAACGGGCAGTGGAAGGAGAAGGATACTACTGCCGATGAGCTGAAGTGCCTGCTACTGATCCACCTACAATCATGACACGAATGTAGCGCCCCCGGCAAAAGGGACGTCAGTACACTTAAATTGTACTGGTATGTATGGACAAACTTTGTCCCAAGTAAACTCAAGCCATTAAATTACATTAAAACTAATCAAGCCAACCAACCATGTTTTCCACCTTTTACTCATTTCAGATAAGCCTCAACACAAGCACATTCAATGTCAACAAATGGAACAACGACCAATCAACAACATAAATTGCAAGTAGTCAAACATAGGAGCAATCAGTGCTCCCCAGGTTGCAAACTCTCCTGCTGTCTCCTTTCACAATTTCACATTATTGATTTTTGTATCAATTTTCAATAGCGATTTCGATCGCTTTCCATCCTTATTGCCCCTGACCACCCTTATTACCTCGGCCACCCTTATCACCCCAACCCAAACCTTATTTCACCACGTTGCGGCGCGCAACACGACCCCGCCTTACAGCTGAAAACACAACAATTTCAAACAGCAGATAAGGTACTACACACAATTTCAACAAGTTCAAATAAGCAACTTACACATTTGGTTCATGTTCTCAATTTCTTCTCAATTCAATATCACAACCATGTTACAAGTATTCCAAAATCGAAAATGCCCACATAATCATGTTCAACAATTCACCACAATTAAGGTGTTTCAAAGTCTTTCCACAATAAGCCAATTATGCCATCACAATGGTTGTTCCCAATTCTTTACCAACCTCGATTACCTTTTTATCTTTCAATTCATATTTCATACCACACTACATGTAGTTCAATCATCAATTGTATACCCAACAATGATATCGAAAAAAAATCACATAAAATCTCTCAAATTAACACATGCCAAACAATTTCATACATATGGGCGATTTTACAAGAATCAAAATTAGCCATACATACCTGGTGATGATTTTTCCTCCTACTTTATGCTTACCCAAGATATCCTACTCTTTCCAACCTTGTTCTTGAAGACTCTTACTTCTACTCACTTCTTTTACTAGAAATCAAGTTCAATAATCATGCATGAGTGTAAAAATTCTATTTTTAAAAGCTATTATATGCAAACCTCTCTTTACCCAATTAAAACTGAAAATCAAAGAAAATAGTTAGGGTTTTTACCTTGAAAATATTGGGAAGTTGAATCCTTGCCCTAGGATCCCTTGGAATTAAATAGTTGGAACAATCTTTGAAGATGAAAGATTTCTCTCTCTAAAAACCCTCTCTTCTCTCTCTAATTTTGGTGAGGTGATATGATAAAATGAAGAAGAAAGGTGTTATATTAAAGAAGAGATCGGGTCAAAATGTTACAAAAATCTGGGCCGGGGTCAAATATGCGGTCACTATGCGACCGCAGAATCCACATGCGGTCCGCAAAGTGACCGCAAAAATGGCCTCAAAGTTATGCAGGTTCTGTTAAGGAATGCGGTCACTATGCGGACCGCATGTTGATTCTGCGGTCGCAAAAGTGCACCGCAGATTTGACATGCGATCGCATATCGACCGCACTTTTGACACGATTTTGGGCAACTCTCCGGAACGATTTGCGGTCAGAATGCGGTCCGCATGTCAGGTTTGCGGTCGCATTCTTGACCGCATATTTGACACTTTTTCGGAAAAATTATTTCTCTACATTTTTGAAACTTAAATCACTACCAAGGGTCCGAACTGCGGCTCGCAAGCTCGCCGCGAAGAATTCTACGCATTCCTAACACATCATTCGGACCATGACACCACATCTACTAGGTTTTATGCACAAAAATTTTACGGGGCCTTACATCCTCCCCCCCTTAAGATCATTCGTCCTCGAATGAGGATTTTGAACTAAATGAGTTGGTTTTGAAAGACATGATATGCAACCATCAAAATTTTGACTAACTCTTATATTTTAGAAAAATTTCGCCAGGGTTTCCTTTGTATTATGGACATATCCACCTGTCAGAGGGCCCCCGAAACACATTACCAAACAACAATACACAAATACAACACCTTTCACAACTGGAATACACTTTCTTATCTCAACGAATGCACATATTCTATCACATTGTTACAATTGCACATAACTAGTCACTTCAATGAATTTTCACCTTATTTAACCATTTTAACACACCATGTACACTTAACAAACCATTACCAATCTACACTTACTATTAGTTGTTTATTAAACACGTAAATCTTTATAAGGCTTTCATTTATCAAGAACGGTTCAAGTGACCCAAGGTAACAACACATTTAACTCATTACAAATAAAGGAGACTTTACTAATACTAAGAGGGAAACAACTTAGGCCAGATGACAGTTACTAGGAGTAGGAGGGTCACCTAATTTCTTCTAGGCTTGATCAAACAAATGGGGGTACTTTTCTTTCATCTCTTTTTCTGCTTCCCATGTGGCCTCCTCAACTTGTTGACTTCGCCACAATACTTTAACAGAGGCAACTTCCTTATTTCTCAACTTACGGACTTGCCTATCAAGAATGGCAACTGGAACTTCTTCATATGACAAATCTTCATTAACCTCTATAGCTTCGACTGGCATGATGGTGGATGGATCTCCAATCACTTTCTTCAACATGGACACATGGAATACCGGTGCACTGATGACATCTCAGGAGGCAACTCTAGCCTATAAGCAACTTGACCAATCCTTTGAACGATCCGATATGGCCCGACATACCTAGGACTCAATTTTCCTTTCTTCCCGAATCGCATGACTCCCTTCATAGGAGATACCCTCAAGAACACCCAATCATCGACTTGAAACTCCAAATCCCTTCGACGAACGTCTGCATAGGACTTTTGACGACTCTGTGCTGTTTTCATTCTCTCCTGAATAACTTTTGAAGAATTCTACGCATTCCTAACACATCATTCGGACCATGACACCACATCTACTAGGTTTTATGCACAAAAATTTTACGGGGCCTTACATGAAAACCACGTAAGGCACTATCTCTTGCTACACAATACCGAACTATCATTAAACTTCAAAACACTCTCATCTTATTCCTTTTCAGCATATGTGAGTAGGTTATTTAGAAATCTCAATTTTTAGCTACCTTTCATAATAATATACCAATACCTGGATACCATCTCAAGCAGTGCAAGTCAGCACTCAAATCAGCCTCTCGGGCTCAGCACTTCTTAACAATTTATACCAGGAGATCTGGTCAATAAAGCAACTAATGCATGTGTGCCAGTAATGTATGAGTGCTGAATGTTATGCCACGTAGTACACATAAACCAATGTATGTATGCCATGCAATGCATATGACCACTACGGCGTGTAGCCCGATCCAATTTGGGTACCCGTGCTCACTGTGGGGGTTCAGACTCCGGAGGGGCTCCTACAGCCCAAGCACAATATTAATATCACACCTGCTGCGGCGCGCAGCTGATCCATATACCACTGCGGCGTGCAGTCCGATCCATGCATGTCGCATATGCTCACATGAACTGTCATGCCCTAACATATGGCCCTCGGCCCAATCAATCTAACAAATAATCAAGAAAGCCCTACGGGCAACAATATCATATTAGCTCACAGCTAAAATATTATTAAGACCTTGTTCAAGTTTTTTCATAACCTTATAAAAATGCTGAATAGCAAAATACCATTTGAAACCTTAAATTTAGAATAAAATATGCACAGTGTTATCAAAACAATGATACTAATCCCTGAAGGATTCAAACAATTGGCACGAAGCCCAAACATGATAATTAGTCCAATTCATTTTCAACAATTAGGTATTATTATTATTACGCGGGACGGACCACATCACGATCCCCAATGGTGCTCTACCCCACGCCCGTTATTCGGCGTGCAAGTCACCTCAACACAGCACTAAGATGTGCAAGTCCGGGGTTAACTAACCCTCAGCACATCATTTACAAGTATTACCCACCTTGAACCGACGAAAGCTTATGCCCGCGACGCCTTAGCTCCTCGAAGCGGCATCCACGCACGTCAAAACTAGCACAAATCAGCACAAATATATCAAAATAGGCTAATGGAACATAACCCAATCGAAAGAACTCGAAAAATATCAATAATCACGAAATTTGCAAAACCCGAGCCCCGGGCCCACTTTTCGAAAAATTTCGAAACTCATATTTCCAGAACCCTCGTCTCGCCACGAGTCCATACATATAAAATTTACCAAAATCGGAGTTCGATTGGCCTTTCAAAACCCAAATTTTCGTTTTCAATATCTAAGCCACAATCCTTCACAATTTCTACCCAAATTCATGAAGATTGATGTTAATTCTACCATAAAATGATGTTTTTGAGTCAAGAAACTTACCTCCGATGAATACCCGATGATTTCCCAGCTTTTCCCGTGATTTCTTCTCTCTAGGGCTCAAAAATGGTGTTTTGGGTATATGAACCCGTAAGTGAAATGTTTCTGGTTTTAACTTCACTGCCTGGAACCTTTGCTCTATGCGTTCGCGTGACTCCACTCGCGTTCGCGATGCCCAGGATCATTTTACTCTTCGCGTTTGCGTTAACTACCACGCGTCCGCGATGCACTGATCCATTTTCCCTTCGCGAACGCGACATGCCCCCACACATTCGCGATGCACATTTCTTCAGCCATCCGGAGGTCCTTCTACGCGAATGCGGCCTCCATCCACGCGAACGCGATGCTTCGCTATTTCCTCTTACGCGATCGCGACTAACCCCATCGCGAAAACGATGCTTCCCATATTCCTTCTACATGAACGGGGCCGTCCTCCTCGCGAACGCGATGACCAAAGTGCCCCAGCCTATGCGAACGCGGGCCTTGACCTCGCGAACGCGAAGGCTTAGCCTTCTGCACAGTGATTTGCAATTTACACCAGATTTTTCCAAGTTCAAAATGCCCGGATGATGGTCCGGATTCACCCCGAGGCCCCCGGAACCCCAACGAAAACCACCAACATACTCCAAAACACAATACGAATTTGTTCCAATCATAAAAACACCATCCTAAACATCAAAATCACCAATTACACACGGATTCAAGCCTAAGTTTCTTCAAAACTTCCAAATTACACATTCCATCAAAAACCCGACCAAACGACGTCCGAATGACCTGAAATTTTGCAGGCACATCTAAAATCACCTAACGGAGCTACTGCAACTGTTCGGAATTCCATTTCGACTCCCGGATCAAAATCTCACCTACCGTTCGGTTTTCGCCAAAATTCAACCTTAGCCAATTCAAGCCTATTTCTACACCGGGCCTCCAAATTCAATTCTGATTGCTCTCCTAAGTCATAAATGATCCCCCGAAACTAGTCGAATCATCAGAATCTGATTCCGAGTACTCTAACTCAATAGTCAACTCTAGGTTGACTTTCCATATTCAAACTTCCTTCAAAACATGCTATTTGCTTCATTTTCAATTCAATTCACTCCTAACTCACATGATATGTTCTAACACTAATATAAAAGCATAAGATATGTGAATGCAACATGACGGGGTGGTAATTCCCGTAACGACGGGCCGGCTCGTTACACTGACTTAGATTTTTGGCATCTTCTAGCTTTTGTATTCTTGTTCCCATATTATCCATTTGAGAGGATAATTTTTCATGGATTGAGATTATATCTTTTGTTGTATCTATTTCTTCCGTTTGTGTAGCTTTGTCTTGATAGGTGACTACCTATCATATTTTTGTTAGTACTAATTACTTCAATTGTAAATGTAAAATTCAGTATATTAAATACAAGCCTTCATATTTCCTTTGTTGTAACTGAATCTTGTATCTTCCTGGTTAGCCACCATTTTACTTGTGTATTATCTGTTCTTATAATAAACTTATTATATACAATATATGGTTCAAATGCCAATAAACATTTATATACTGCATATAATTCTTTTCTATTGATTTCCCATTTTATCTCCGGGTTTGTGAATGTTCCTGAATAATACCTACAATGATGTTCTATTTTTTTCTTTATCATACCTTTATTTTAATACTCCTCCATAGCTTTTTTCACTTGCATCTAATTCTACTATATATGTAAATTTTTTATCTTCATCTGGGAAGTATAGTTTTGGTAGATTTTTACATATTTGTTTAACTTTTCTTACTTGTTTTTCATCTTCTTCACTAAAGTGATACTCTATATCCTTTTTTAAATTTTTCTGCAATGGTTTTTGTCACGACCCCAAATCCGGTCGTGATGGCGCCCAACACATTGCTAGGCCAGCCTGACCAATTAACAACAATCACGGAGCCACAAGCTCACTTTATCCAATTTAAGCATAACAGAATAATTTAACAATGATAGATATATTAAAAACAGGGAACCAAGTCCCAACACGTGCCAACTCCCATAGACCGAAGGGTCAAGAGTCATGAGCCTCTACAGAGTATACAAAGTGTAAATAGCGAATATAACTGTGCACAACTGTGGGATGGTCAGAACAAAATATAGACAAACTGGAGAATCAGGTCCTGCGAACGCTGGCAGCTACCTCGATTGTCCAGAAACACTCCCGAGCCGCAATAGAATCAGCCCTGCTATGATGTACCTGGATCTGCACACAAGGTGCAGGGAGTCGGGTGTGAGTACTTCCAACTCAGCAAGTAATAAAAGTAAATAATGCTGAAGGGAAGAAAACCACGATAGACACTATCTCATGCTACACAATACAGAACTATCTTTTTATCCCTTTCCAGCATATGTGAGTAGATTATTTAGAAATCTCAATTGTTAGATACTTTCTTTTATGATAAAATACCAATACCTGTGTCACGACCCAAATCCGGTCGTGATGGCGCCCAACATTTAAGCTAGGCCAGCCAGACCAACAATTACTTAACACATCGAATATCAGAAACAAATGGACATCCCAATAAGAATATATGAGTTAAAGAACTCCAATAATAATAATAATGAACAAGATATTGACACTCCCAAAGATCTGGAGTCACAAGTCTAGAGCCTCTAACAAAACCCAACAGGAATAGAGAATACTGTATAGAAATACTCAAGTCTGAATACAAAGTACAAAATAACAACTGGAAAGGAGAGGAGAAGCTAGGTTCTGCGAACGTAGGCAACTACCTCAGCAACTCGGTATGACACTGCAAACGCTAGAAATGCCTGTCTACTGCTCCTGAGTACCTGAGTCTGCACACAAAAGGTGCAGGGAGTAGGGGTGAGTACTAAGTACTCAGTGAGTAATAAATATATAAAAGTAGCTGAAAATAGGAAATCCACAGAATATCACATAATGAAGCTAAACTACAGTTCGAACCTCCTACGAACTAGCATCAACAATACAATACAACTACCACAGAGTAATTCAACAAATAAAGATGCAATGCAATGCACATAATCGCTACGGCGTGCAGCCCGATCCATTTAACGTTGATGGCGCTCACTGGGGGTGTGTACAGACTCCGGAGGGGCTCCTACAGCCCAAGCGCAATACTGCTGTGGCGTGCAGCCCGATCCTCATATCAACCACTGCGGCGTGCAGCCCGATCCATTCTCAGTCCACAATAAGCAAATAAGTCACAAAATAGTTCATTTATCTTAATTCCAGTTTCCAGTTCATAATTTATGAAAAATACTTTAACTTTATTTAAATTTGCAAAAGCCGGTGACTTAGCATATCAATGTGATTTCAATTTCCAGGACTGAGATCGGTGATTAAGCAAATATAGCTATCACATAAATATTGTCCTCTAAGGACGCTACAGGTCGGCACAAGGCCCCAAACCAGGCTTATCGCCCACAAATATATCAAATACAGTGTATTTCCAACGGTAATAGCATATTATTTACATCCGGGATGGACCAAGTCTCAATCCCTAGTCACAATCAATCCCGCACCTGCCACATTGTGCGAGCCACGCCCTACTAGCGTCACAATGTGCTAAGCCGGGGTTTCGAACCCTCAGGCTACCATATACACAAACTACTCACCTCTAGCCGATCGTAGATTCGTCCGCGATGCCTTTTCCTTTGAAATTCCCTGCCTCGTGCGTAGAATCTAGTCAAATCACAATAATTATATCAAATACGGGTCAAGGAATCATAACCCATTTCAATTTATATGAAATTCGCATAAATATACTAAGTTGGTAAAACCCGACACCGGGCCCACTGCTCGGAAAAATTTCGAAATTAGTACCAACGCGATCCTCGTCTCGCCACGAGTCCGTGCATATAAAATTTACCAAAATCGGAGTTCAAATGGCCTTCCAAAACTCAAAATCCCGTTTTCAATACCTAGGCCACAATTCTTCAAGATTTCTACCCAATTTCATGAAGATTGATGTTAATTCTACCATAAAATGATGTTTTTGAGTCAAGAATCTTACCTCCGATGAATACCCGATGATTTCTCAGGTGTTTTCCTCGAGTTTTCTTCTCTCTAGGGCTCAAAATCGAGTTTTGGGTTATGAACCCATGAGCCTTCTGTTCTGTGATTTAATTCACTGCCAGACCCGTTTGCTCTACGCGTTCGCGTGAGCTCCCACGCGTTCGTGATGCCCAGTTCCCTTTTACTCTTCGCGAACGCGATGCCTACCACGCGTTCGCGATGCTCAACTTTGGCTTACCCTACGCGAACGCGAACTCCACCATGCGTTCGCGATGAACAAAATTCCCAGCGCCTATTTTCCTTCTACGCGTTCGCGGCACCCCCTCACGCGATCGCGAAGCTTAACTCCCTCTGACCTACGCGAACGCGATGCCCTTGTCGCGAACTCGATGCTTTAGCCCACCTGGCCTTCGCGAACGCGACCCATGTCACGCGAACGCGAAGGTCTAATTGACTGGGCAGAAACCTGCAGTTTTCTGCAGATTTTGCCAAGTCCCATATGCCCGGTTGATGGTCCGAAATCATCCCGAGGCCCCCGGAACCCCAACGAAAACCACCAACATACTCCAAAACATGATTCGGACTTGTTCCAATCATAAAAACACTATCCTAAACATAAAAATCACATTCAAGCCTAAGTTTCTTCAAAACTTTCAAAACTAACATTCAATCCAAAACCCGATCAAACGATGTCCGAATGACCTGAAAATTTGCAGACATATCCAAAATCACATAACGAAGCTACAGAAATTGTCGGAATTCCATTCCGACCCCCGGATCAAAATATCACCTACCATCCGGTTTTCGCCAAAATTCAACCTTCGCCAATTCAAGCCTAAAACTACACCGGACCTCCGAATTCAATTCCGATTGCTCTCCTAAGTCATAAATGATCCCCCGAAACTAGTCGAATCATCGGAATCCAGTTCCGAGCATTTTAACTCAATAGTCAACTCTAGGTTGACTTCCCATTTTCAAGCTTTCTTCAAACATACTATTTGCTTCATTTTCAATCCGAATCACTCCTAACTCACACAATATACTCTAATACTGATATAAAAGCATAAGATATGTAAATGCAAGGTAACGGGGTGGAAATTCCCGTAACGACGGGCCGGGTCATTACATTCTCCCCAACTTAAACAAACGCTCGTCCGCGAGCGGGTTAAGAAACATACCTGGAGTATCAAACAAGTGTGGATATCTGCTTCGCATCTCCTGCTCGGTCTCCCATGTTGCTTCCTCCACGGGACGACCTCTCCACTGCACTTTCACTGAAGCTATCTCCTTGGATCTCAGCTTACGAACCTGACGACCCAAAATAGCTAATGGTTCCACATCATAAGTCAAATCCTCATCTAGCTGTATCGTGCTGAAATCTAACACATGAGACGGGTCTCCGACATACTTCCGGAGCATGGATACATGGAACACCTGGTGAACTCCCGACAAACTGGGTGGCAAAGCAAGCATATAGGCCACCTCCCCAACTTTCCTAAGCACCTCAAAAGGTCCAATGAACCTTGGGCTCAACTTTCCTTTCTTTCCAAACCTCATAACACCCTTCATAGGCGAAACCTTCAGGCAACACCTTCTCACCTACTGAATAAGACACATCTCGGACCTTCCGGTTTGCATAACTCTTCTAACGCGACTGAGTTGTGCGAAGTTTCTCCTGAATCACCTTTACCTTGTCTAAGTCATCTTGGACTAACTCTGTCCCCAACAACCTAGCCTCGCCGGGCTCGAACCAACCGACTGGAGACCTACACCGTCTCCCATATAAAGCTTCATACGGTGCCATCTGAATGCTGGACTGATAGCTATTATTATAAGCAAACTCCGCAAGAGGCAAGTAATCAGTCCATGAACCACCGAAATCAATGACACAAGCACGCAACATGTCCTCCAATATCTGAATAGTATGCTCAGACTGCCCATCCGTCTGTGGATGAAATGTTGTGCTCAGCTCTACCTGTGAACCCAACTCTCGCTGAAATGTCCTCCAGAACTGAGAAGTGAACTGGGTACCTCTGTCTGATATAATAGAAATGGGGACTCCTTGCAATCTCACTATCTCACGGATGAATATCTCTGCCAACCGCTCTGAGGAATAAGTAGTACATATTGGGATGAAGTGAGCTGACTTGGTCAACCTATACACCACCACCCAGACTGAATCAAACTTCCTCGCTGTCCGAGGAAGTCCACTGACAAAGTCCATAGTAATCCTTTCCCACTTCCACTCAGGAATATCAATATGCTGGAATACACCACCAGGTCTCTGATGCTCATACTTGACCTGCTGATAGTTTAGGCACCGAGCCACATGGCTCACAATATCTTTCTTTATCTTTCTCCACCAGTAATGCTGCTTCAAATCCACGAGGATCGCGCATATAAAATTTATCAAAATCGGAGTTCAAATGGCCTTCCAAAACTCAAAATCCTGTTTTCAATACCTAGGCCACATTTCTTCAAGATGTTTACCCAATTTCATGAAGATTGATGTTAATTCTACCATAAAATGATGTTTTTGAGTCAAGAATCTTACCTCCGATGAATACCCGATGATTTCTCAGTGTTTTCCTCGAGTTTTCTTCTCTCTAGGGCTCAAAATCGAGTTTTGGGTTAATGAACCCGTGAGCCTTCTGTTCTGTGATTTAATTCACTGCCAGACCCATTTGCTCTACGCATTCGCGTGAGCTCCCACGCTTTCGCGATGCCCAGTTCCCTTTTACTCTTCGCGAACGCGATGCCTACCACGCGTTCACGATGCTCAACTTTGGCTTACCCTGCGCGAACGCGAACTCCACCACGTGTTCGCGATGAACAAAATTCCCAGCGCCTATTTTCCTTCTACGCGTTCGCGGCACCCCCTCACGCGAACATGAAGCTTAACTCCCTCTGACCTACGCGAACGCGATGCCCTTGTCGCGAACGCGATGCTTTAGCCCACCTGGCCTTCGCGAACGCGACCCATGTCACGCGAACACGAAGGTCTAATTGACTGGGCAGAAACCTGCAGTTTTCTGCAGATTTTGCCAAGTCCCATATGCCCGGTTGATGGTCCGAAATCATCCCGAGGCCTCCAAAACCCCAACGAAAACCACCAACATACTCCAAAACATGATTCGGACTTGTTCCAATCATAAAAACACCATCCTAAACATAAAAATCACCGTTTACACACGAATTCAAGCCTAAGTTTCTTCAAAACTTTCAAAACTAACATTCAATCCAAAATCCGATCAAACGATGTCCGAATGACCTGAAAATTTGCAGACATATCCAAAATCACATAACGAAGCTACAGAAATTGTCGGAATTCCATTCCGACCCCCGGATCAAAATATCACCTACCATCCGGTTTTCGCCAAAATTCAACCTTCGCCAATTCAAGCCCAAAACTACATCGGACCTCCGAATTTTCAATTCCGATTGCTCTTCTAAGTCATAAATGATCCCCCGAAACTAGTCGAATAATCAGAATCCGGTTTCGAGCATTCTAACTCAATAGTCAACTCTAGGTTGACTTCCCATTTTCAAGCTTTCTTCAAACATACTATTTGCTTCATTTTCAATCCGAATCACTCCTAACTCACCCAATATACTCTAATACTGATATAAAAGCATAAGATATGTACATGCAAGGTAACGGGGTGGAAATTCCCGTAGCAACGGGCCGGGTCGTTACAACCTGGATACAATCTCAAGCAGTGCAAGTCCGCACTCAAATCAGCCCCTCGGGTTCAGCACTCCTTATCAATTTGCACCAGGAGATCTGGTCAATAAGGCAACTAATGCATGTGTGCCAGTAATGTATGAGTGCTAAATGTTGTGCCACATAGTACACGTAAACCAATGTATATATGCCATGCAATGCATATGACCGCTACGGCGCGTAGCCCGATCCAATTTGGGTACCCGTGCTCACTGTGGGGGTTCAGACTCCGGAGGGGCTCCTACAGCCCAAGCACAATATTAATATCACACCTGCTGCGGCGCGCAGCCCGGTCCGTATACCATTGCAGCGTGCAGCCCGATCCATGCATGTGTATGCATATGCTCACATAAATTGTCATGCTCTAACATATGGCCCTCGGCCCCAATCAGTCTAACAAATAATCAAGAAAGCCCCACGGGCAACAATATCATGTTAGCTCACAGCTAGAAATGTTATTAAGACCTTGTTCATGTTTTTCATAACCTTATAAAAATGCTGAATAGCAAAATACCATTTTTTTAAATCTTAAATTTAGAATAAAATATGCACAGTGTTATCAAAACAATGATACCAATCCCTGAAGAATTCAAATAATCGGCATGAAGCCCTAGCATGATAATTAGTCCAATTCATTTCAGCAATTAGGTGTTATTATTTATTATGCGGGACGGACCAAGTCACAATCCCCAATGGTGCTCTACCCCACGCCCGTTATCCGGCGTGCAAGTCACCTCAACACAGCACTAAGATGTGCAAGTCCGGGGTTTACTAACCCTTAGGACATCATTTACAAGTATTACCCACCTCGAACCGACGAAAGCTCATGCCCGCGACGCCTTAGCTTCTCGAACCGGCATCCACGCACGTCCAAACTAGCCAACATCAGTACAAATATATCAAAATAGGCTAATGGAACATAACCCAATAGAAAGAACTCGAAAAATATCAAAAATCACGAAATTTGCAAAACCCGAGCCCCGGGCCCACATCTCGAAAAACTTCGAAACTCATATCTCCAGAACCCTCGTCTCGCCACGAGTCCATACATATAAAATTTACCAAAATCGGAGTTCGATTGGCCTTTCAAAACCCAAATTTTCGTTTTCAATATCTAGGCCACAATCCTTCACAATTTCTACCCAAATTCATGAAGATTGATGTTAATTCTACCATAAAATGATGTTTTTGAGTCAAGAAACTTACCTCCGATGAATACCCGATGATTTCCCAGCGTTTTCCCGTGATTTCTTCTCTCTAGGGCTCAAAATTATGTTTTTGGGGTATAAACCCGCGACTACACTGTCTCTGCAATTAAACTCACTGCCTGAACATTTAACCCTACGCGTTCGCGATGTCCCTCACGCGAATGCGATGGCCTGCTCGATTACTTCATCGCGAACGCGACGCCCTATCACGCGTCCGCGAAGTTCATTTCCCCCAGCCGCCGGATTTCTTCTACGCGAACGCATCCCAATTCCACGCGATCGCGATGGCCTCCATCTTTCTCCTACGCGAACGCGTAAGTCCCCACGCGAACGCGAGGCTTCGCCTGTTTCACCTTCGCGAACGCAGCCTTCTCCCACGCGAACGCAATGCATTGCCCTGCCTGGCCTTCGCGAACGCGGGCCTTACCCTCGCGAACGCGAAGGCTAAAATCCTGCCCAGAGATCTGCAATTTACAGCAGACTTTGCCAAGTTCAAAATGCCCGGATGATGGTACGGATTCACCCCGAGGCCCCCGGGACCCCAACGAAAACCATCAACATACTCCAAAACACGATACGAACTTGTTCCAATCATAAAAACACCATCCTAAACATCAAAATCACCAATTTCACACGGATTCAAGCCTAAGTTTCTTCAAAACTTTCAAAACTAACATTCAATCCAAAACCCGATCAAACAACGTCCGAATGACCTGAAATTTTGCAGGCATATCCAAAATCACCTAACGGAGCTACTGCATTTGTCGGAATTCCATTCCGACTCCCGGATCAAAATCTCACCTACCGTTCGGATTTTGCCAAAATTCAACCTTAGCCAATTCAAGCCTAAAACTACACCGGACCTCCAAATTCCATTCTGATTGCTCTCCTAAGTCATAAATGATCCCCCGAAACTAGTCGAATCATCAGAATCTGATTCCGAGCACTCTAACTCGATAGTCAACTCTAGGTTGACTTTCCATATTCAAACTTCCTTCAAACATGCTATTTGCTTCATTTTAAATTCAATTCACTCCTAACTCACCTGATAGGTTCTAACACTGATATAAAAGCATAAGATATGTAAATGCAAGGTAACGAGGTGGAAATTCCCGTAACGACGGTCCGGGTCGTTACATTCTCCCCAACTTAAACAAACGCTCGTCCTCGAGCGGACCAAAGTGGTACTAAAAGCAACCCAATAGCTGAATGACTTTACCAAGCATATATTCGGGGCGATCACACGTCACCGTATCTCACATAAATCTGAAAATGCCATATAGTTGAAATCTCACAGACCATCTGAACCATAAACCACATTGCACTTTCCAAAATCATATACCAAATGCTAATCCCATGCCTATACTTAGGATACACTAGAATCCACTGCAATAAGCCATACTCACCACTCCGGGTGAGATCATATGATGTATCAACAACCCAATCACTCGAGACGATAGTCTCTAATCACAACAATTTCCCACGATAACCAAATACCAACTGAAAAACCTTTTTCATTAGATAGAGTCTCATTCCAACACCTTCATATCATGCCCACGGCAACCGAACACGCGATATATCGAACCCATCTCTCAGGTCAACCATTCATGAATCCATTTCCCTTTTTAACCGATACCACAATAGATTTCGGAGCCGAACCTCGATATTACCTTTCTAACCAACTGAAATCACATATACTCACACTCATTATTGGCTCCAACGATTATTTCGATTATAACACACCGCACTGGTGATATGACACCTCAACACCGGACTAAGCCACGACGAGCACAACACAGGCTCCAATAAGAAACGTCTGAAGATACTCAAATCATGACAACTAACTCAAACAAAAGAGTCGTAATTCAATTCCTCCGTACCATCATAACATAGAACTACGATCGCGTCTCGCATTATAGAAATAGAGTACCCGAATCCTCCTCGAGAGGTCATAACATCACGTGGCCTTGCCACGATTCGTGATTCTATCCCAACGTTATTACTCATGAAGCACCTCAAGCCACTAAGCTCAAAACGGTTAGCCACGCACAGATCTAGGTCTTGAACCCAAGCAATCAACCTCACCCACGGTGAAACAATTAACGTATGCTATTAAATCCTGAAA
The DNA here is from genome assembly GCA_032618575.1 of Nicotiana noctiflora. NCBI lineage: Eukaryota > Viridiplantae > Streptophyta > Magnoliopsida > Solanales > Solanaceae > Nicotiana > Nicotiana noctiflora. Next base: position 1,387 of record JASVEL010009281.1, on the reverse strand, counting down.
GGACACAACCGATGTGCCATTTGCCAAGCGATACTCAAAACGGTCTTTTCCTCAGAAGCGAGGAAGTATTGTATACCATGTAGCATATAACTAACTATATTTTCATAATATTCTGTTGCGGCGTGCAACCCGTTCCAATGACATACCCGTGGCGGCGTGCCACCCGATCTAGATACCATACCTGGGGCGGCGTGCCACCCGATCCAAATAACCCGTGGCGGCGTGCCACCCGATCCACGCATAAATCTCGCAAAAAAGAAATGCATATCGAGTTAAATTTTCTCATTACAGCAAATATATATATATAGCCTCAAGCTCGGCCACATGAATCGCATCTGACAACGTTTTCAATACTAGAACTGAATCAATGGTAGATACCTCTACACTAACATCCGCCCCTAAGGTCCAACTGACAAAGCAATGCCTACCAGCCGTCCGCTGGTCCTGGGTACAACTACTCGGTTGGAGCATATTCCGATGCTCTCTGCTACGCAATTTGTGCCATTTTCCGACATAGTCCATATCACATTAGTCTAGACGACCTGACTCATGCCAACCAGCCTGAAATAAGGTATCATAACCCAAATTCATCATATCAGGCTAAGAGAGAGCCACTAGGGCTTCCGATTTCCAATAATCACAAAATAGTGCCGATACACACGATATACAACCACTGCATAGGCGGATTACGAGAACTTCTAGTCTCCAACACATATATAACACATGAATCGCTATACCTGGTTCCACACTCTACCGTACGAATACATAACGCACATCAAGCGCCCATTCATTCCACGAAAGCCATTCAAGAATTTCATTATGCCATCAACGACTCAATTATTACAGTCGATCCAACAAGGGAATACCACCATGCCATTAGATATTATCAGTTTACATTACCTTGTCCCTTTTGGACCATATTCCCTGCCAAATTACTAGAATAGCAGTACCATTTTCTTAAATCATCAGAAAGATCGATTCTTAATTCACCTGCAGCTGTCCGCGCTGCTCAATAATTTTATTGACTTCCCATATATTATGAACTGATCTCAAAACCTAGAATATACCGTTATCAACCTTCCATAACACATCGTGTATACCATATCACACTAAGACAACATGGAAATTCATATCCCTTTCCTCCGCCTCAAACATCGGCGCACTCAACTAGTCAAGGACTTTCATGATCCCATATAGAGAAAACTCATTACATATTCCACGCTTCGCATATCGACAGGAATATACTCATTTTCAAACCATGACAAAACACCTCATAAACTCTTTCTCCCAATTACATTGCATAAGTTAAACTGCCAGGACTGAGTCCTCATACCCATATCAAGTTACTCAACTGTCAGCACTCAAGAGCTCTGCTGCACAATATCTG
>JASVEL010009280.1:0-129258 GCA_032618575.1 Nicotiana noctiflora | reverse complement strand
AGTTGTTATAAACTTTATTACACTTATGTTCTTTAGAGGCTCATGACTCTTGACCCTTCGGTCTATGGGAGTTAGTATATTTTGGGACTTGGTTTCCCCGCTGTTGGTATAAATATTACTATTGTTTCATATTTTGAAATGCTTAAATGGGTTAAAGAGAGCTTCTAGCTCCTTTGTTGATATTGATTTGTCAGGCTGGCTTAGCAATGTGCTGGGCGCCATCACGACCGGATTTGGGGTCGTGACATTCAACTTAAAAATAACAACCTCCGTTCTAACAGGCGGGCTCCTGACTTCTTCAACTTAAAAATAACAACATCCGTTCTAACAGGCGGGCTCCTGACTTCTTCAATTTGAAAAAACAACCTCCATTCTACAGGCGGGCTCCTGACTTCTTCAACAAAATAACAACCTCCGTTCTAACAGGCGGGCTCTTGACTTCTTCAATTTGAAATAACAACCTCCATTCTACAGGCGGGCTCCTGACTTCTTCAACAAAATAATAACAACCTCCGTTCTAACAAGCGGGCTCCTGATTTCTTCAACTTAATAGTAACAACCTCCGTTCTAACAGGCGGGCTCCTGGTTTGTTCAACAAAATAACAACCTCCGTTCTAACAGGAGGGCTCCTGACTTCTTCAATTTGAAATAACAACCTCCATTCTACAGGCGGGCTCCTGACTTCTTCAACAAAATAATAACAACCTCCGTTCTAACAGGCGTGGTCCTGATTTCTTCAACTTAATAATAACAACCTCCATCCTAACAAGCGGGCTCCTGATTTCTTCAACAAAATAACAACCTCCGTTCTAACAGGCGGGCTCCTGACTTTTTCAATTAGATATAACAACCTCCATTCTACAGGCATGCTCCTGACTTCTTCAACAAAATAATAACAACCTCCGTTCTAACAGGCGGGCTCCTGACTTCTTCAATTTGAAATAACAACCTCCATTCTACAGGCAGGCTCCTGACTTCTTCAACAAAATAACAACCTCCGTTCTAACAGGCGGGCTCCTGACTTCTTCAATTTGAAATAACAACCTCCATTCTACAGGCGGGCTCCTGACTTCTTCAACAAAATAATAACAACCTCCGTTCTAACAGGCGGGCTCCTGATTTCTTCAACTTAATAATAATAACCTCCGTTCTAACAGGCGGGCTCCTGGTTTCTTCAACAAAAATAACAACCTCCGTTCTAACAGGCGGGCTCTTGACTTCTTCAATTTGAAATAACAACCTCCATTCTACAGGCGGGCTCCTGACTTCTTCAACAAAATAATAACAACCTCCGTTCTAACAAGCGGGCTCCTGATTTCTTAAACTTAATAACAACATCCGTTCTCACAGGCGGGCTCTTGATTTCTTCTGCATTAAAATGTCTTGAATTGATTTCCTTGTTTTCTTTGAGAAAATTTTCGACAATGGCGAAAATTTTCTGCCGCAGATTTGGTAATATTCCTTGTGGCATGTTTTTCTTCTATCGTCAACATTTTCTTTTACCTGCTTAAAATCAAAGAAAATTTGTTAGTTTAAAATGCGGTGAATGGCCATGCCACTCCTGCCGGGGATGGCTTTTTCTCTCTCCCTGTTCTAAGTTCTCGAAACTTGTCGGGCATGACGTTATTTGCAGGGAATGATAATTCTGCTAGGGGATGGTTTTTTTCATTTATCCCTTCCACTTTCTATGTTTCAAAACCTGCCGGTGAAACACAAAAATCACTTTCTTCAAAAAGATTTCATTTTCCCTCAATACTGCTGGAGATGCGTCGTTGAGGATAAAACTACAGGGGGTTATTTTGCTTGGGAATGCATTTTCCTTTTTCCTTCCCTACTTGATGTTGTCCGACCATCTTGGGACTTGGTTGATAATCTGTCAGAGTTATTCGCGTATCTTGAAAATCCACTGGGGATTCTTGGTCCGCAATTTTCTTGATTGCATCTTTTTTAGGTTTTCTCAATTTCCTGACATTCCAGACCAATTAGGTCTGTCTTATCCTCGTTCTGCTTCGCACCAATTCGGCAACTGATAGTAAGCTCTGAAAAGTCTTTCTCAAAATAAACTTGGACAAAAATCTTCAAACAAAGAAAATGAAAAAATAGAAAAAGAAGGAAGCTTTCTAAACAAATGTTGAGGAAAAGCAAAAAAGAACTTATCTGAATGGTATAACCGGTCCCAATGATCACGTCGTGCATTCTGGATTAATCAACTCAGTCTATTTGTATCAATCAATCTTTCTGATGGCCTTATTTGCTGAGGATGAACCGGTGCCCGTCCCTTTTTCAAATGCGGATCCTTTCCGCCAATCTATCTTGCCACCTCATAGTGCCCTTTGAGGGGTTTTCACTAATGAGACTCTCTCATTTCTCTCAACTCCCGTCGCTTTAGGGTGCCTGTGAAGGTTTTCACTGATAAGACTCTCTAATTTTTATTTCTTCTCAGCTTTCATCGCCTTATGGTGTCTGTGAAGTTTTCACCGATAAGACTCTCTCATTTTATTTTTTCTTTGTTGGGGAATGGAACGGCACCGATAAGATTCTCTTCACTGGGATTCTTTTGGCTATCAATTCCTTCAGCTTATTCCCTTTCTGTTGGGGATCAACGTGTTACTCTTGGTTTTTACTTGCATGACTTGGCATTTCCCGTATACTGATCGGGAGGTCTTTTTCGGACATCTTATATGGGTTTTTGTGTGGGCTTAAAAGAAAAGAGTATCAAAAATTCAAAACAACTCTAAATGGGTGAAACATTACAACTCTTGGAATTAAAATTCTTTTAATAAAAAATGACATAACTTCTGCCCCAGTTTCTTGTTTGGGGAAGGATTAACTTTTATTTACTCTATGACCGAGCCGTGAGGCGCCTACGTATCCTCTTTGATAAATCAGACCAAATGTAGTTCACTTGATTCCTTTAGATTTCTTATGACTTTTTTTTCCATTATTGATTCCAAGAGAGGGATATGAAAGAATAAATAAGGCTCAAAAAGGGTGAAAGCAAAGGTTAAATTGTTTGGATAGAAGAAAGAATTGCCTCTGTCATTTCATTATCCGACAAACACCAAGTACAAGCAAATAAATGAAACAAAGATTATAATTAAAGAAATTACACGTAATATCTTTGACCGCATCAGAATTGATAGCCATGTCGATACATCTTCCTTTGACATCTGTCAGACATAAAGCGCCGTTGGAAAGCACTCTGGTCACAGTATACGGTCCTTGCCAGTTTGGGGCGAACTTGCCCTTCGCTTCGGCTTGATGTGGCAATATTTGCTTCAGCACCTGTTGTCCCACTTCAAATTTCCTGGGACGCACCTTTTTATTATATGCTCTCGCCATTCTCTTTTGATACAATTGGCCATGACATACTGCTGCCATTCTCTTTTCATCAATTAAGCTCAACTGCTCCAATCGGTTTTTAACCCACCCATCGTCGTCAATTTCAGCTTCAGCGATAATTTGGAGGGATGGAATCTCAACTTCTACTGGTATTACTATAAGGCCCCGTAAAATTTTTGTGCATAAAACCTAGTAGCTATGGTGTCATGGTCCGAATAAATGTGTTAGGAATGCGTAGAATTCTTCGCGGCGAGCTTGCGAGCCGCGGTTCGAACCCTTGGTAGTGATTTAAGTTTCAAAAATGTAGAGAATTAATTTTTCCGAAAAATGTCAAATATGCGGTCAAGAATGCGACCGCAAACCTGACATGCGGACCGCATTCTGACCGCAAATCGTTCCAGAGAGTTGCCCAAAATCGTGCCAAAAGTGCGGTCGATATGCGATCGCATGTCAAATCTGCGGTGCACTTTTGCGACCGCAGAATCAACATGCGGTCCGCATAGTGACCGCATGTCTTAACAGAACCTGCGTAATTTTTTTGAACTTTGAGGCCATTTTTGCGGTCACTCTGCGGACCGCATGTGGATTCTGCGGTCGCATAGTGACCGCATAATTGACCCCGGCCCAGTTTTTGTAACATTTTGACCCGATCTCTTCTTTAATATAACACACTTCTTCTTCATTTTTATCATACATCTCACCAAAAATTAGAGAGAGAAGAGAGGGTTTTTAGAGAGAGAAATCTTGCATCTTCAAAGATTGTTCCAACTACTTAATTCCAAGGGATTCTAGGGCAAGGATTCAACTTCCCCAATATTTTCAAGGTAAAAACCCTAACTATTTTCTTTGATTTTCAGTTTTAATTGGGTAAAGAGAGGTTTGCATATAATAGCTTTTGAAAATAGAATTTTACACTCATGCATGATTATTGAACTTGATTTCTAGTAAAAAGAAGTGAGTAGAAGTAAGAGTCTTCAAGAACAAGGTTGGCAAGAGTAGGATATCTTGGGTAAGCATAAAGTAGGAGGAAAAATCATCACCAGGTATGTATGGCTAATTTTGATTCTTGTGAAATCGCCCTTATGTGTAAAATTGTTTGGCATGTGTTGACTTGAGAAATTGTATGTGATTATTTGATGTTGCTGTTGGATATTCAAAGTTGTTGTTGAACTATGAGTGTTGTGGTATGAAATATGAACCGAAAGGTAAATGAGAGTTGAATTGGGTAAGGAATTTGTGAATAATGATTATGATGGCCTATATGGCACCTTGTGGAAAAAGAAAACGAAACACTTGAGAATTGGTTTATTGTGGAAAGAGATGAAACACTTGAATTATGGAAAATTGTTGAATATACATGTGTGAATATTCTTGAATTGTGGAAATATTGTAACATGGTTGTGATATTGAATTGAGAAGAAATTGAGAACATGAACCAATGTGTAAGTTGCTTATTTGAACTTGTTGAAATTGTGTGTAGTACCTTATCTGCTGTTTGAAATTGTTGTGTTTTCAACTGTAAGGCGGGTCGTGTTGCGCGCCGCAACGTGGTGAAATAAGGTGTGGGTTGGGGTGATAAGGGTGGCCGAGGTAATAAGGGTGGTCAGGGGCAATAAGGATGGAAAGCGATCGAAATCGCTATTGAAAAATTGATACATAAATCAATAATGTGAAATTGTGAAAGGAGACAGCAGGAGAGTTTGCAACTTGTGGGGCACTGATTGCCCCTTTGTTTGACTACTTGTGCTTTACGTGATTGATTGGTTATTGTTAAATTGGTTGAATGTAGAAAGTGCTTTGTGTGAGAATTATTTGAAATGAGGAAAATGTGGAAACATGGTTGGCTCGGCTTAATTAATTGTTGATGTAATTTAATGGCTTGAGTTTACTTGGGACAAAGTTTGTCCATACATACCAGTACAATTCAAGTGTACTGACGTCCCTTTTGCCGGGGGCGCTACATTCGTGTTATGATTGTAGGTGGATCAGTAGCAGGCACTTCAGCTCATCGGCAGTAGTATCCTTCTCCTTCCACCGCCCGTTTTGGTGAGCCCCTTTCTTCCTCGGGGCCTTGTGTGGTTCATGCCACTAGGTTTAGATTTCATTTTGGTTTTGTAAGGTATAGCCGGAGCCTTGTTACCGGCAAGTATTGTATTTCTCTTTTTGTATCCTAGAGGCTCTGTAGACATGTAAACTGTGGGATTGTGGTCTATGTATATGTATGGGGCGTTGTAAAAATAAATTATGAACTTGTTAGTAAATCAATCACGTGTTTATGTTTGTATACTGTAAAATCAGTTATGATTGGTTAGATATTTGGTTAATGAGAAACAGTCAACACAGGGGTAACGCGTGGGAATGAAAGGCACCCAGGTCCGCTTGACTGGGGCAACCCGGTCAGGCGCCGGTCATGTTCCTCGATTTGGGGCGTGACAATTACTGCTTCAGTTCCGTATACCAGCAAGTAAGGAGTTGCACCTACTGAAGTGCGGACAGTAGTGTGATAACCCAACAATGCAAATGGTAGCTTTTCATGTCATTGCCAAGACCCTTCTACCATCTTTCTCAATATCTTCTTTATATTCTTGTTTACTGCCTCAACCGCGCCATTTGCTTTGGGACGATATGGGGTGGAATTACGGTGTGTAATCTTGAACTGTTGATATACTTCTTTCATCAAACCACTGTTAAGATTAGCACCGTTGTCCGTGATGATCATTTTTGGAATCCCAAATCTACAGATGATATGGGAATGCACAAAATCCACAACTGCCTTCTTGGTCACCGACTTGAAAGTTTTAGCTTCAACCCATTTGGTAAAATAGTCAATGGCTACCAGAATGAACCTGTGACCGTTGGATGCTGCCGGCGCTATAGGTCCAATGACATCCATACCCCAAGCAACAAATGGCCACGGCGCTGACATTGTATGCAATTCTTTCGGTGGAGAATGAATCAGATCTCCGTGTATCTGACACTGATGGCATTTTCGTACGAAACTTAAACAATCACGCTCTATAGTGAGCCAGTAATATCCTGCTCGAAGAATCTTCTTCGCCAATACATATCCGCTCATATGTGGCCCACAAACTCCGGCATGCACCTTCGTCATCACTGTTATGGCTTGACCTGCATCTATACATCTTAGCAATCCCAAGTTCGGGGTTCTTTTGTACAGCACTCCTCCACTAAGGAAAAATCCATTTGCCAATCGCCGAATAGCTCTCTTTTGATCTCTAGTTGCCTGCTCTGGGAATATTTCCCATCCTGAGGTATTCTTTGACATCATGAAACCATGGCTCGCCATCCATTTCTTCCTCCGCCACATTGCAATAAGCATATTGATCCCAAACTTGAATATGTAACGGATCAACATGAATCTTGTCCGGGTGATGCAACATCGATGCTAGAGTAGCCAAAGTATCGGCAACCACATTATGCATTCTTGGGATATGTCTGAATTCTACTGACCGGAAACGCTTAGTGAGGTTATGCAAACAGGATAAGCTTCAAGTCCCTCGTTTCCCATTCACCTTGAACCTGATGTACCAGAAGGTCCGAGTCTCCCAAGATCAAGACGTCCTGGACATCCATGTCCACAGCTAATCATAACCCCAAAATGCATGCTTTATATTTAGCCATGTTGTTGGTACAATAGAAGCGTAGTTGAGTCGTAATAGGATAATGATGTCCTGATACGATATCACGGTATAGTTGTCAAACTATGTAACAAAAGGGCTTTGAGTATTTACTGAACTAATTTTATTTAGTTCATACAATATTCGGCTGACTGTACAAGATATGTATTGATATAATTACTAGCCATATATGACTCCTATTCTGGGATTATGGTTACAATCCCACGGTATATACCATTAGTCATCTATGATACAACGGACTGATAATAGTACAAGAAATTATAATACTAACATTATGTAATTCAATGGTATGACGAGAATGAATATCTTTTATGGGTAATTATACTAATTTTATAATTTATATAGAGACGGGACCAACAGACTGAAGAAATCAGTTAGGCCTATATTGTACGTCAAACACATGTAGTTAGGCCTATACTAACAGGAGTTTGGCGGCGAAGACGGGACCAACCCCATTTGGAACCAGGTGGTGAAGGTGAAGTTCCACGAAAAGTTGTCGGAAAATGACATCGTGGCGGCTTTAAACGTGGACATTTATGCTCACGGCCACCTTCGAGAGAAGCCGGTGGGAAGCACTCGCATTTTTCTTTCCGACGTGTTGAAATCTCTCTCCATGTAAAATAATAATATACCATTATGGTCCTATGACTACAATCGGGAATAGCTAATTGACTTATGTAGTCCGAGTATTAGGTTCTCCTATGTGGACCGTCAAATGGATTTTGACTTAGTTGTAGTATAAGTCCATTTGGCATTGAGAGATGAAAACATAAGACCGTAGGAGCCTTAGTCATTTGATACCATAATTTTGTGTGGTTGTACAATCAATTGGTCATACACAGTATAGACATTGAACCCGATGCGTCTTAGTACAATAGTTATTATCTGAACACATCTAGTTAGGCGTATACTGTACGTCAACCACGCATAGTTAGGCCGATACTGTACGTCAAACACATGTAGTTAGGCCTATACTACAAGGAGCTTGGCGGCGAAGACGGGACCAACCCCATTCATTCACTGTCAATTACTAACTAAAATTGTATTAGTCCAATGGACTTATGTGGTTGTCGTAGGCCTATGCGTCTTAGTATATGAATGAAATTATATTCATAGACGGTCAATTACTAACTAACAACCACGTTATATAAACGGAAGTTTATACATATGTTATGACTACAAATGAATATTGAATATTAATTAATGCATATCTGAATAATTATTACCCCACACAAACCTTTCTAATCCTATATATTTAACCGATTAGTAATACGATTGTAGTCCACACAAATCAATATTACATAATTTGTCAATTAATGTATACTCTCCCATCGCTGAGAAACCTGATATATGTTAAGTGGAATATTACTATTAGTAGGACTAATAGTAAATAAAATTATGTGTATTAAGGTAATGAGCTGTTAATCTTGCCGGGATTATATGTTATATATATTGTATTGATTATTCTATTATCCGTATAATGTATAATTACCTATGTGTATTCTATACGGATAATGTACACCTATTTTATAATTACAGTGCGTAAAGATTGTAATTTAGTCTACGACTAAGATGCACATCGCGGTGTTACTATGTTAAACTTACTATAACATTATAGACTTATCCAATAGCTATAGCTGCTATACAAATAACTACCAATGGAATATAGTTATTAGGCAGCTATATTTAGATCTGCCTATAGAAGTTTTTTCTATCATGCTTAACCTGTGGATAAACAAAGATCTGATATATAATACTGTATCCGTACTAAATTATTAAGGTAATATGGTATTTACCCTATATAGTGGTTAATATAAATTACTTAATTACTAAATGTATCCATTTGCCAACGTTCATACAGTATTTGTAATCGTATATATATATTAGACCATTATCCTTAACATATATACAGTAATTGCATATTATAACACCATGACTAATGGGATATTGAATAGCAGATACGATTAATACGTATAGTATATGATTACTATAATTGTATACAATATAGTATTTTGTAGCAAATATGTCAAGTAATGTAGTATATATATTCCAATGATTAAATACTCTACGTTAATTGGGTTTATGCGTTAATACTTATGGTTTAAATCTTTAATGTCCAATAAAACTGTGACTCAAGTCTATGTTACATAAATATCGAAATTATTTGGGTCTATCTGCGGACGCCTCACTGAATATCTTTATTAGGTTGCGGTAAGTGCTAGGATGATTGTCGTATAATGTTTGGTATACGCTTATAACCTCAATAAATGGACTTATTTATGTGGATACGGAATCTATGTCATATAACATAGCAATACTATTTTATGCGGTGTACTGTATTGGGTACAGTACTGGATATGTCTATGTGACTAATTACTAATATAACAATATAGACACCACTAATTATTACATCGGTTATATATTATACAGGGAGAAATAATGATTTATACCAATTATATCATTTTGAGGAAAATCATCTAATGATTATATAAATGACTCTCATGTCGAGTAATTGAACTAACATATCAATTACTCTTAACATTCATAAACTATTGTATCTAAACGACCGTCATATAATGATACCTCATTGTAGTTATATTAATATTTGATACATATTGGACCTTATATGCGTATTACGTCGTAGGGTAATATCATACTCATTGACACTCAATGGTGGGCTAACAAAACCTTTAAGTATTCCTGATTAGTATAAAATTTCTTTATGACTAAATCGTATTATATTTGTAGCTTGGATTTACCCTGTCCAAATATGCAATGATATCGTATGTTGGTTGTTATGAGATTATATCTTCGGAGTATACAATGGATACAATTACGTAGTATAAACAGATTCATAAGTTCATACTTATGCGTAAAATATGCTACATATTTCTCTATAAAAGAATGAGCTAATATCAATATTCATATTTTGATTAAAATAAATTATGTATATTTTCCAGTAGTTTCATATTTCTATAATATACACCTAATTCATCGATTATAAACGGACAATATTAGCTTAGGGTAATATTATAAACGGAAGTTATAATATTTAGTAATTCATATTCAATGCATATCACTGAAATATATTATACCATGGTACATAGTTACATTTCAAAATTTAGCAATTAACATAAATGATTGCCATAACCCTAATAATATAGCTTATCACTATTTCTACGGTTTACTTAATGTGTTTTAATCCATTAATCGATAATACTTAATTACCTATTGGTATTATAAGGAATATGTAGTACTATAATATATTATTGAAATATTATACTAATCGTTAAACATTAATACAACAGTCATACTAAAAATTAGGTTCCTCGGTTCCTATACCTTGTTAAGCCATAGGTGTAGTAAAATTGTAACTAATTATTCTGTTATGATATAGCATGTAAATTAATTCCTATGACTACAAAAATAATATATAAACAATATTGTAATTGGTTGTCACAACCATTGCTACAATTATATTCACGGTTATGTGAACAACCAGATCTTGTATGAACTATAAATATGGATATATAATGTAGTTATTTATCGATTAGTATTGGGAGTGGAAACGTTGTGGAAGCAGTTTACATTGGTAGTAGTAATATGTACTACTACCAATGGGATTTACCAAAATCATATAAATTGACTAATACATATTATTTACAAGCTTTGAGTTACTCACATGACATCAATTAGATTTAGTAAAAATGATATAGTAATGATGTAATCCATTAGGTAAATTCATTTTTACCTAATTGCAATAGGTGGTATACTCGATTGCAATAAAATTTTTATATATCAAGATTAACTACAATATGAAATATGACTATCATTATAATGATATACCTATACTAAAATTGGTGTTGATAGCTTTCATATATGTCGGCCGAATATTGTATATATCATATTCAAATATAATGGACCCCCACCTAATAAATGTATAATTTATAGCTAATGTCATATGTGCAACCTTTCTTAGACGGTCAACAAAATTATTTACATCACTTTGTAGTCATAATATATTGTGCATTACGTCGTAGTCATAGGACCTAATGGATTATATCATATGTGAAATGTATCCATTGGGCTATTTGTACAAACCAATATAAAATAGTATAGGCTAGTTGATGCTATAACATAATGTATCTCACAATAAATATGTATACAAGATAGTAATTACATATTGCAATACTGTCATAACGAAATTGATAATAGCTGTAATTTTATTTGATTGTAATATCACATAAGTCAATGGGATATTCTGTTAAAGCAATTGTAAATAGTGCACATTGGCCATGTTAGATATTTGCATGTATATTTGTCAGATGAAATATACAGCTACGATATAATCCACTATGCGGATTTAACATGGGGTCCATTGTTCATACGAGACCCGTATCCCATAAATCTATAATGTCATACGTTCATTGACAAATATTAATCTATGACTAGTCATATACTGTCAAATTACTAACACCCTACCCTACATAAACAGAAGGCAGAATTTCTATTGAATACATATTGTAAATTATATGAACTTAGGTATATCGTAGTCATAGGGATTTGTTTAATGTGATACCTAAGGTTTAGATAAGTCATATATAATAGTAGTATTAACATACACGTTCATATACTCGTATATAGTTTGTAGGAACAGTCATTGACAGAATCTTGTCCGTATATAACAAATATCGTGGAATATGAATACCTAGCTCGAATTGTTAACTTATGTTAGTATATGAATAGAGTCATACTGTCACGATCCAATTCCGGTTGTGATGGCGCCCAACACAAAAGGTAGGCCAGCCAGACCAACAGTTATTTTTCACAATCAAGTATCAGTCTCAAATGGAGAACTCAAGAAGAATATATGAGTCAACAGATACTCCAATAATAATAATATGAATAATATACTGAGAAGTACGAAAAAGGAAATAACACTCCCAAAGATCTGGGGTCACGAGTCTAGAGCCTCTAAACAAAACCGAATAGTAATAGAGAATACTGAATGAAATACTCAAATCTAAAACATATAATTATAACCGAATGGAATGAGAAGCTAGGTTCTGCGAACGTCGGCAGCTACCTCAGCAACTCGAAATAACTCTGGTAGAAGCTGGAGTGCTCCTCTATCCCTCATGTGTACCTGAATCTATACACAAAGGTGCATGGAGTAGGGGTGAGTACTAAGTACTCAGTGAGTAATAAGTATATATTAATAGCTGAAAGTAGGAAATTCACAGAATACCACCGAGTAAAGCTAAACTACACTCCGATTCCTCCTACGAACTAGCAACATCAGTACATTACAATTAACATAGATAATTCGACAGATAAAGATGCAAGGCAATGCACATGACCGCTACTGCGCGTACCCCGATCCATTTAACATCGACGGCACTCACTGGGGGTGTGTACAGTCTCCGGAGGGGCTCCTACAGCCCAAGTGCAATATATCATCTGCTGCGGCGTGCAGCCCGATCCTCATATCATCTACTGCGGCGTGCAGCCCGATCCATCTTCGGTCCACAACATGCATATGAGTCACACAACAGTTCAAATTATTTATCTTCAGGTTCCAGTTCATTAATAATGAAAATACTTAAATTTTTATTTAATTTTCCAAGAACATATGACTTAGCATTTCAACATGGTGATTTCATACCAGGACTGAGATCAGTGATTAAGCAAATCAAGCTATCACATATATATCTATCCCCTAGGGATATTACAGGTCGGCAAAAGGCCCCAAACATGGCTTACTGCCCACAAATATATCCAATATAGTGTGTGTTTCAACCACATATATCATGTTATTCATATCCGGGATGGACTAAGTCTCAATCCCCAGTCACAATCAATCCCGCACCTGCCATGGGGTGCGAGCCACGCCCTTCTAGCGTCACAATGTGCTAAGCCAGGGTTTTGAACCCTCAGGCTACCATATACATTAACTACTCACCCCTAGCCGGTCGTGGACTCGTCTGCGATGCCTTTTCCCTTTGAATTTTTGTCACGACCCAAACCCTGGTCGTGATGGCGCCCAACACAATGCCAGGCAAGCCCGAACTTATTATCCCTTAACCCAGCCAGTTATTAATCAAATTAAACTTAAACAGTAAATGATCATATCAGGTGATAAGCGAAATGTAAAAGCATACATATTACGGTCCCAACCATATCGTGGTGTCACGAGATTGAGCCTCTACAGAATAACATCCTAATACAAACAAGTCTAGGCAAAAGAAATCAACAAGATGATAAAGGGGGAGAAAACAGGCTCTGAGGACGCTGGCAGCTACCTCGTAGTCTCCGCAAGAAGTAGATGTGAGCAGGCAGCAACAACAACTCAACCGCTCTCGGGCACTTGTGAATCTGCACAAAAAGTGCAGGGGAGTGGGGTGAGTATATTTCAACTCAGTGAGTAATAATGATAATCAATAACTGAAAGTAAGAACTCATGTGCTATCACTAAACAGTTCTAAGGCAACCCTCACAGGTACGTCATCGTTGTAGAAAGTACTCTGATCTTCAGTGCTCATCTATCTCTACAAGACCCCACACTGATCAAACCCTCACTCGTACCCCTACGGTGTACGACCATCTCAATATATGAAGAAACATACCTATGTCTATAATATATAAGTATTTAAGTAGGTAATAGGATATGATTAAGTATAATGCTGCGACGTGCAGCCCGCTCCAATACATATACAGCTGCGGCGCGCAGCCCACTCCATTACATATACCGCTGCGGCGCGCAGCCCGCTCCATTTAACGTCGACGGCGCTCACTGGGGGTGTATACAGACTTCGGAAGGGCTCCCTAGGCCCAAGCGCTATGATGCTGCGGCGTGCAGCCCGATCCACACATGTATTACTGCGGCGTGCAGTCCGATCAAATATATATATGTTTATATATTTGTACTGTTGCGGAGTGCAGCCCGATCCCATAATATACACCAGCGCTCACTGAGAATGTGTGCAGACTCAGACTCCGAAGGGGCTCCTACAGCCCAAGCGCAATGATACTGCGGCGTGCAGTCCGTTCCACATGTATATTACATGTATATTACTGCAGCGTGTAGTCCGATCCAATATATATACTGATGCGGCGTGCAGCCCGATCCAATATAGGTATATATATATATAATACCTCATAATAGGTCCTCGACCCTATTCCAGTTCAGTATATACTTGGCCTCTCAAGCCTAATATAATATATCGCAGTGGGTCCTTGACCCTATCTCATTCCAATTGGTGTAGACTTGGCCTTTCAGGCCCACTCAGCTAGAACAGGGAATTCCACCCTAGATAATCTCTCTCAATGTACACATCTAGTACGGGCTCATATTATGCTATAGAGCTAGAGCTACGACTGAGTGTATGTTTCCAACACGATATAAGGGTCACCTAGCTCTATAGGTTCCCTAATGCTCTACAGATCGGCACAAGGCCCCAAAACTGGCTATCAGCCCAATTGCACAGTTATAATCTCATTAACAGTCATACAACACAGTCTACTATAAGCCGGGAAGGACCAAGTCCAAGTCCCCAATCACAATGTCACCACGCGCGTCACAAGACGTGTATTCCATCTCAACATAGCACTGTGAAGTGCTAGTACGGGGTTTCAAACCCTCAGTACATTATTTACTATCACCACTCACCTCGAACCGGTAGAAGCTTCAATCCGCCTTGCGCTTGCCTCGCAAATCAATCTCCTCGGATGCCAAATCTGCTCAAAATCATAGGGAATGCATCAATATATGCTAATTTCACGCAATTCATTCGAAATAACCCAAATTGTATCAAAACCCACAAAGTTGTCAAAACCCGACCTTTGGTACGCTTCTCGAAAAATTATAAAAGTTACATATTCGAAACCCTCGTCTCAATACGAGTCTAGGCATATCAAATTTACCAAATTCGGACTCCATTTGCCCACTCAAATCGGCAATTTACCAAAACCCTGGCTTAGGCTAAATTCCCCCACAATTTGATCCAATTTCCGTGAATTAAAGGAGGATTTTATGATAAAAACGCGTAAAGGAACCATAAAACTCACCTCCGATGATAACCCGATGATCTCCCAGTAATATCTCGCCCAATTCGCCTCCAAGAATCGAGCCCCAAATGTTTTGCAACTTATGAAATTTTAACCCTTATGTTATTTTTAACACAGGCCCGATTTCCGCTTCTGCGGACAAAACTCCGCCTCTGCAAATCCGCCTCTGCGACCAAATGGTCGCTTCTGCGAAAACACACCTAGCTGCCCAGTTCCGCTTCTGCGGCCCAGGTCTCGCTCCTGCGAGACCGCTCCTGCGAACAAGCCTCCGCACGAGCGATTCTCCCCAGTTTTCCGCTTCTGCGACCTAGGACTCGCAGAAGCGAGTCCGCTCCTGCGACTCGACATCCGCTCCTGCGGAACTTCCTGGCCAAACCCCCTTTCGCTTATGCAATGAAATCTCCGCTTTTGCGGTCCCGCTCCTGCGGTTCCCAATCCGCAGGAGCGAAAACAACAGAACCAGCAAATCCTCAACCTGCAATTTCCATGTTTTTCTCCCGTTTAACCATCCGAAAACACCCCGAGGCCCCTCGGACTTCATCCAACCACACCAACACATCCTAATACCTTATTCGAACTTGTTCCAATCTTCAAAACACGTCTAACAACATGAAAACCCATAATTCACATCGAATTCAAGCCTAAATTCCTTAAAACATTCCGAATTACACAATCAATCGAAAACCCGACTAAACGACCTCCGAATGACTTGAAATTTTGCAGGCACTTCCAAAATCACCTAACAGAGCTACTACAACTGTCAGAATTCCATTCCGACTCCCGGATCAAAGTCTCACCTACCGTTCGGATTTCGCCAAAATTCAACCTTAGCCAATTCAAGCCTATTTCTACACCGGACCTCCAAATTCAATTCCGATTGTTCCCCTAAGTCACAAATCACTTTCCGGAACTAACCGAATCATCAGAATCCGATTCCGAGCCCTGTAACTAAATAGTCAACTCCGGGTTGACTTTCTTTATTCAAGGTTCCTTCAAAAAGGCTATATGCCTCATTTTCAATCCAGTTCACTCCTAACTCCCCCGATAGACTCTAACACTGATATAAAAGCATGAAATATGTAATTACAACATAACGGGGTGGTAATTCCCGTGACTATGGGCCGGGTCGTCATATTCTCCCCCTCTTAAGCAAACGCTCGTCCTCGAACGGGTCAAGAAACATACCTGAAATCTCAAACAAGTGAGGATATCGGCTCCGCATCTCCTGCTCAACCTCCCAAGTAGCCTCCTCCACGAGTCGACCTCTCCATTGAACCTTAACTGATGCAATCTCCTTCGACCTCAATTTTCTTATCTGGCGACCCAAAATAGCAAAAGACTCCACATCATATGATAGATCACCATCAAGCTGAATGGTACTGAAATCTAATACATGAGACGGATCCCCGATGTACTTCCGGAGCATAGACACATGGAATACTGGATGAACGCTGGATAAGCTGGGTGGCAAGGCCAACTCATATGCCACCTCTCCAACCCTCCTGAGTATCTCAAAAGGACCAATGTACCTGGGACTCAGCTTCCCTTTCTTCCCAAACCTCATGACACCCTTCATAGGTGAAACCTTCAACAATACTCTGTCACCAACCATGAAAGACAACTCTCGAACTCTACGGTCCGCATAACTCTTCCGGCGAGACTGTGCTGTGCGAAGCCTCTCCTGGATCAACTTTGCTCTATCCAGAGCATCCTGGACTAACTCAGTCCCTATCAATCTAACCTCACCAGGCTCAAACCATCCGACGGGAGATCTACACCATCTGCCATACAATGCCACGTACGGGGCCATCTGAATACTCGACTGATAACTGTTGTTGTAGGCAAACTCGGCAAGTTGCAGGAACTCATCCCACGAACCACCGAAGTCGATCACAAAAGCTCGCAACATATCTTCCAGAATCTGAATAGTGCGCTCAGACTGTCCGTCTGTCTGGGGGTGAAATACGGTGCTCAACTCAACCCGCGTACCCATCTCTCGCTGAAATGCTCTCCAAAACTGAGAAGTCAACTGAGTGCCTCTGTCAAATATAATATGACACTGGGACCCCATGCAACCGGACAATATCCCGAATAAAGATCGCTGCCAACCGCTCCGATGAGTAAGTAGTACTAACTGGGATGAAATGTGCGGACTTAGTCAGCCAATCAACAATCACCCATACGGAATCAAACTTCCTCGTTGTCCGAGGGAGTCCAGTAACGAAATCCATGGTGATCCTCTCCCATTTCCACTCGGGAATAACCATACGCTGGAGAACACCGCCCGGTCTCTGATGCTCATACTTGACCTGCCGGCAATTGAGGCACTTAGCTACATGCCTAACAATATCCATCTTCATTCTCCTCCACCAGTAGTGCCGTCTCAAGTCTTGGTACATCTTTGCGGCACCTGGGTGAATAGTGTACCGCGAACTATGTGCCTCCTCAAGTATCAACTCTCGCAAACCACCTACATTGGGCACGCATATACGGCCATGCATCCTCAGAACACCATCACTGTCAATAGTCACATCTCTAGCATCATTATTCAGCACCCTGTCCTTAAGGACAAGCAAATGTGGGTCATCATACTGTCGCTCCCTAATGCGATCATATAAGGAAGATCGAGAAACAACACAAGCCAACACTCGACTCGGCTCCGAAATATCCAACCTCACTAGCCGATTGGCTAGGGACTGAACGTCGTAAGCAGATGGCCTCTCCCCAACTGGGATGAAAGCTAGGCTGCCCATACTAACCGCCTTCCGACTCAAAGCATCGGCAACCACATCGGCCTTCCCCGGATGATACAAGATAGTGATGTCATAATCCTTAAGCAACTCCAACCACCTCCGTTGTCTCAAATTAAGGTCCTTCTGTCTGAATAAGTGCTGAAGGCTGCGATGATCCGTGAACACCTCACATGAGACACCATACAGGTAATGCCTCGAAATCTTCAAAGCATGAACTATAGCTGCTAGCTCCAAATCATGAACATGGTAATTCTTCTCGTGGGGCTTCAACTGACGAGAAGCATAAGCAATGACCCTACCCTCCTGCATCAACACACAACCAATGCCAACTCCCAAGGCATCACAATACACAGTATAAGGATCTGAAGTTGACGGCAGAATCAAAACTGGTGTTGTGGTCAGTGTTGTCTTGAACTTCTGAAAGCTCTCCTCGCACTCCTCGGACCATAAGAAAGGAACACCCTTCTGAGTCAATCTAGTCAAGGGTGAAGCAATAGATGAGAATCCCTGAACGAATCGGCGATAATACCCTGTCAACCCCAGAAAGCTACGGATCTCAGTAACTGAGGTTGGTCTGGGCCAACTCTGCACTGCCTCGACCTTCCTCGGATCTACCTGAATACCATCACGGGACACCATGTGTCCTAAGAATGCCACGGACTCAAGCCGAACTCACATTTGGAGATCTTGGCATACAACTTCTCCTCTCTCAACTCTCTGCAATACAATGCTCAAGTGTCGAGCATGCTCCTCCTGGCTACGAGAGTAGACTAGAATGTCATCAATGAACACGATCACAAACGAATCAAGATAGGGCCTGAACACACTGTTCATCAGATGCATAAATGTTGCTGGGGTGTTGGTCAGCCCAAAAGACATCACCAGGAACTCATAGTGACCATATCTGGTCCTAAATGCAGTCTTCATAATGTAGGACTCTCTAATCTTCAGCTGATGGTAGCCTGAATGAAGATCAATCTTCGAGAACACCCTAGCTCTCTGGAGCTGATCAAATAAATCATCAATACGAGGCAGAGGATACTTATTCTTCACTGTAACTTTGTTCAGCTGCCCGTAGTCAATACACATCCTCATGGATCCATCCTTCTTCTTAACAAACGGGACCGGTGCACCCCACGGCGACACACTCGGCCGAATGAACCCCTTATCTAGGAGTTCCTGGAGCTGCTCCTTCAATTCCTTCAGCTTAGCTGGTTCCATCCGATACGGAGGAATAGAAATAGGCTGAGTGCCTGGCACCAAATCGATCCAAAAATCAATATCCCTGTCCGGCGGCATGCCCGACAGGTCTGAGGGAAACACATCAGGAAAGTCTCGCACAATGGGAACAGAATCAATACTGGGAGTCCGGGCCTCGACCTCCCGCACAAATGCTAAATAAGAGAGACATCCCTTCCCAACCATTCGTTGGGCCTTGAGGAAAGATATTACCGTGCTAGGTACATACTCAGTCGTGCCTCGCCACTCGATCCTCTGAATGCCCGGCATGGCCAAGGTGACTGTCTTAGCATGACAGTCCAGAATAGCATGACATGGAGATAGCCAGTCCATGCCCAATATAACATCAAAATCAATCATGTTGAGAAGCAACAGGTCCACTCGGGTCTCCAGACCCCCAATAGTGACCAAACAGGACCGGTATACATGGTCCACAACAATAGTATCCCCTACCGGGGTAGATACATACACTGGCAACTCAAGACTCCCTCGGGTCGTGCCCAAATGAGGAGCAAAATATGTAGACACATAAGAATAAGTACAACCAGGATCGAACATTACTGAGGCACCTCTATGGCAGACTAAAATAATACCTGTGATAACTGCATCAGAAGCAACGGCCTCAGATCGGCCCTGAAGAGCATAGCATCTAGCCTGTCTGCCTGATCGGCCTCCCCCTCGAGGGCGACCCCTAGCTGTCTGACCCTCACCCCTAGCTGGCGGGGCGGGTGCTGAAGTAGAAGGACCAGATGACGAGGGCTGCCCTCTCTGCTGATAAGATCCGGAAACAAGACGGGGACACTCCCTACGGTGGTGCCCAAACTCTCCGCACTCGTAGCAACTCCCCGGTGCTGGGTACTGAGACTGATAAGGACCTCTGGTGCTGGAGTGACCAGCTGATGAACTAGGCCGAGATGAACCCTGAGCAGATGGGGCCTGTGAAGAACTCTGAGCTGGCATGGCATTGAGAGACGGCTGGCTCTGGTGCGAACCCTGATAACCCTACCTAGAAGACCATCTGCGATGATCTGAGCGACTCGACTGCGAAGATCTGAAAGAGCAACCTCGGCTCTGCTCACTCTGGCCTCTGGTCTGAGTGCCACTGGAACTAGCTGCTCCTCGAGGCCTCTTGGCCTCCCTCTCATCCTGCTCCCTGCGACGATCTGTCTCTATGTCACGAGCAATATCCACAACATCCTTAAATGTATGACTCAAAACCCTCTCCCGGGTCATCAGAATACGAATGGCATAAATGAGGCCGTCCACGAAGCGTCCAATCCTCTCTCTGTCGGAATGAACCAACCACGGTGCATATCTGGACAACTCTATAAACCTGATCTCATACTCTGACACTGACATGTCCCCCTGACGGAGACCCTCAAACTGCCTACGCATCTCCTCTCTCTGAGATCGATGCACCCATTTCTCCAAGAACATAGTGGAGAACTCTGGCCATGATAGTGGTGCTGCTCCAGCTAGCATGCGGCGCTCATAAGCCTTCCACCAAGCGAAGGCTGGCCCCTGAAACTGAAAGGTAGTGAAAGATACCCCACTAGACACCAAGATCCTTGCCGTATGAAGCATCCGACGGCACTTATCCAGAAAACCTTGGGCGTCCTCGCCCGGAGCACCAGTGAACACTGGAGGAGATAACCTGGTGAACCTCTCGAGACGACGCTGCTCATCGTCTGTCATAGCTTGGAATCTGATCTGCTAGCTGAACCGGTACCACAGGCTGAACTGGAGGAGCCTCTGGTGTCTGTAAGCCCTGCACTTCTAGCTCTGGAGTGCGTACTGTGGGGGTCCGATGACCACCCCCGATCCCCGATGTAGCTGCTGCAGTAGTAACTGAAACCGCCTGTGCTAGGCCAGTGCAGACTGCTAGTATCTGAGCCAGGGTCTCCTGTAGACCCGGAATGACAATGGGCACAGCTGGTGCCTAATCTGGTGTTGTTGGTACCTCTGCAACTGGGGGCTGTGGGTCAGCTGGCACTGTCTCAGCTGCCCTAACTCCGCCACGACCACGGCCGCATCCTCGGCCTCTAGCAGGTAGTAGTGGTGGTTGTCCTCCACGTCCGGAAGCTCGAGTTCTCGCCATCTACGAGAGAATAGAATGTCAAAGTTCAGTTCAAGTCAAAAGTAATCGCACGACAAGAATCCAAGAATTGAACCTTTTCCTAAAAAGGTTTGCAGCCTCCCGAGGATAAGTACAGGCGTCCCCGTACCGATCCACGAGACTCTACCAACCGGCTCATGACTCGCGAGACCTGTTAACCTGGACTCTGATACCAACTTGTCACGACCCAAACCCTGGTCGTGATGGCGCCCAACACAATGCCAGGCAAGCCCGACCTTATTATCCCTTAACCCAGTCAGTTATTAATCAAATTAAACTTAAACAGTAAATGATCATATCAGGTGATAAGCGAAATGTAAAAGCATATATATTACGGTCCCAACCATATCGTGGTGTCACGAGACGGGGCCTCTACAGAATAACATCCTAATACAAACAAGTCTAGGCAAAAGAAATCAACAAGATGATAAAGGAGGAGAAAACAGGCTCTGCGGACGCTGGCAGCTACTCGTAGTCTCCGCAAGAAGTAGATGTGAGCAGGCAGCAACAACAACTCAACCGCTCTCGGGCACCTGTGAATCTGCACAAAAGGTGCAGGGGAGTGGGGTGAGTATATTTCAACTCAGTGAGTAACAATAATAAATAATAACTGAAAGTAAGAACTCATGTGCTATCACTAAACAGTTCTAAGGCAACCCTCACAGGTACGTCATCGTTGTAGAAAGTACTCTGATCTCTAGTGCTCATCTATCTCTACAAGACCCCACACTGATGAAACTCCTCACTCGTACCCCTACGGTGTACGGCCATCTCAATATATGAAGACACATACCTATGTCAATAATATGTAAGTATTTAAGTAGGTAATAGGATATGATTAAGTATAATGCTGCGGCGTGCAGCCCGCTCCAATACATATACCGCTGCGGCGCGCAGCCCGCTCCATTACATATACCGCTGCGGTGCGCAGCCCGCTCCATTTAACGTCGACGGCGCTCACTGGGGGTGTATACAGACTTCGGAAGGGCTCCCTAGGCCCAAGCGCTATGATACTGCGGCGTGCAGCCCGATCCGCACATGTATTACTGCGGCATGCAGTCCGATCCAATATATATATGTTTATATATTTATACTGCTGCGGCGCGCAGCCCGATCCCATAATATACACCAGCGCTCACCGAGAATGTGTGCGGACTCGGACTCCGAAGGGGCTCCTACGGCCCAAGCGCAATAATACTGCGGCGTGCGGTCCGTTCCACATGTATATTACATGTATATTACTGCGGCGTGCAGTCCGATCCAATATATATACTGCTGCGGCGTGCAGCCCGATCCAATATATATATATATATATATATATATATATATATATATATATAATACCTCATAATCGGTCCTCGACCCTATTCCAATCAGTATATACTTGGCCTCTCAAGCCCAATATAATATATCGCAGTGGGTCCTTGACCCTATCTCATTCCAATTGGTGTAGACTTGGCCTTTCAGACCTACTCCGCTAGAACATGGAATTCCACCCTAGATAATCTCTCTCAATGTACACATCTAGTACAAGCTCATATTATGCTATACAACTAGAGCTACGGCTGAGTGTATGTTTCCAACACGATATAAGGGTCACCTAGCTCTATAGGTTCCCTAATGCTCTACGGATCGGCACAAGGCCCCAAACATGGCTATCAGCCCAATTGCACAGTTATAAACTTATTATCAGTCATAACACACAGTATACTATAAGCCGGGAAGGACCAAGTCAAAGTCCCCAATCACAATGTCACCACGCCCGTCACAAGACGTGTGTTCCATCTCAACATAGCACCGTGAAGTGCTAGTACGAGGTATCAAACCCTCAGTACATTATTTACTATCACCACTCACCTCGAACCGGTAGAAGCTTCAATCCGCCTTGCGCTTGCCTCGCAAATCAATCTCCTCGGATGCCAAATCTGCTCAAAATCATAGGGAATGCATCAATATATGCTAATGTCACGCAATTCATTCGAAATAACCCAAATTGTATCAAAACCCACAAAGTTGTCAAAACCCGACCTTTGGTACGCTTCTCGAAAAATTATAAAAGTTACATATTCGAAACCCTCGTCTCAATACGAGTCTAGGCATATCAAATTTACCAAATTCGGACTCCATTTGCCCACTCAAATCGGCAATTTACCAAAACCCTGGCTTAGGCTAAATTCCCCCACAATTTGATCCAATTTCCGTGAATTAAAGGAGGATTTTATGATAAAAACGCGTAAAGGAACCATAAAACTCACCTCCGATGATAACCCGATGATCTCCCAGTAATATCTCGCCCAATTCGCCTCCAAGAACCGAGCCCCAAATGTTTTGCAACTTATGAAATTTTAACCCTTCTGTTATTTTTCACACAGGCCCGATTTCCGCTTCTGCGGACAAAAATCCGCCTCTGCGAATCCGCCTCTGCGACCAAATGGTCGCTTCTGCAAAAACACACCTATCCGCCCAGTTCCGCTTCTGCAACCCAGGTCTCGCTCCTGCGAGACCGCTCCTGTGAGACCGCTCCTGCGAACAAGCCTCCGCACCAGCGATTCTCCCCAATCGCCCGCCTTTCCGCTTCTATGACCTAAGACTCGCAGAAGCGAGTCCGCTCCTGCGACTCGACATCCGCTCCTGCGGAACTTCCTGGCCAAACCCCCTTTCGTTTCTGCGATGAAATATCCGCTTCTGCGGTCCCGCTCCTACGGTTCCCAATCCGCAGGAGCGAAAACAACAGAACCAGCAAATCCTTAACCTGTAATTTCCATGTTTTTCTCCCGTTTAACCATCCGAAAATACCCCGAGGCCCCCCGGACTTCATCCAACCACACCAAAACATCCTAATACCTTATTCGAACTTGTTCCAATCCTCAAAACACGTCTAACAACATGAAAACCCATAATTCACATCGAATTCAAGCCTAAATTCCTTAAAACATTCCGAATTACACAATCAATCGAAAACCCGACTAAACGACCTCCGAATGACCTGAAATTTTGCAGGCACTTCCAAAATCACCTAACAGAGCTACTTCAACTGTCGGAATTCCATTCCGACACCCGGATCAAAATCTCACCTACCGTTCGGATTTCGCCAAAATTCAACCTTAGCCAATTCAAGCCTATTTCTACATCGGACCTCCAAATTCAATTTCGATTGTTCCCCTAAGTCACAAATCACTTCCCGAAACTAACTGAATCATCAGAATCCGATTCCGAGCCCTCTAACTAAATAGTCAACTTCGGGTTGACTTTCCTTATTCAAGTTTCCTTCAAAAAGGCTATATGCCTCATTGTCAATCCAATTCACTCCTAACTCCCCCGATAGACTCTAACACTGATATAAAAGCATGAAATATGTAATTACAACATAACGGGGTGGTAATTCCCGTGACTATGGGCCGGGTCGTCACAATTTTCTGCCTCGTGCATCTAATCTAGTCAAAACTACAGCAATTATATCAATACAGGTCAAAGAAATATAACCTAATCTAATTTACTGGAAATACGCAATAATGCACCAAGTTGGTAAAACCCGGGCCCCGGGCCCGCTTCTCAAAAAATTCCTAAATTCATACTAACGGATTCCTCATCTCTCCACGAGTCCGTGCATATAAAATTTATCGAAGTCGGAGTTCGAATGGCCTTTCAAAAGTCAAAATTTCGTTTTCACAATCTAGGCCTAATTCTTCACAATTTCTACCCAAATTCATTAGTTTTGATGTTAATTCTAGCGTATAATCGTGTTTTTGAGTCAAGAAACTTACCGCGAATGTTTCCCCGACGAAATCCTCTTACTTCTCGTCTAAAAGCTCTCCAAAACGCTCAGTTTTTATGATAAAATAGGTTTTGCTCACGGAGGTTCTGTTATTACACCCCTTTGTCAGGCCTAGAATTAACCCTATGCGATCGCAGCATCTTGCACGCGATCGCGATGAACAATTTTCCCTAGGCCCTCATTTGCCTTAAGCGATCGCAGGATCCAGTCTGCGATCGTAGTAAACAAGTTTATCCTCCTACGCGATCGCAATGTCCACTACGCGATCGCGTTGCGTAACTCCCTATGCCTATGCAATCACAGGCCTATTCACGCGATCGCATAAAGGAAATTTTGGCTTCCCATTTTCTCTTCTACTCGATCGCAGCCCTATGCTCGCGATCTCAGTGAAGGAAATCACTGGCAGCTTCTGCTGCAATTTTGGCTACATTTTTCTAACTAAAAATCCTCGTTGGGCATCCGAAATCATCCCGAGACCCCCGGGACCTCAACCAAAAGCGCAAATACATCACGTTACCTCATTCAAACTTGCTCGTAACATAAAAACACCATCGTAAACATCAAAATCACCATTTTCACACGGATTTAAGCCTAAGTTTCTTTAAAACTTCCAAAATTAACATTCGATCCAAAACCCGACCTAAACATCTCCGAATGACATGAAATTTTGCACGCATATCCAAAATCACCTAACAGAGCTACTGCAACTCTCGGAATTTTATTCCAAGCCCCAGATCAAAATCTCACCTACCATTCGGATTTCGCCAAAATTCAAGCTTAGACAATTCAAGCCTAAAACTACACCGGACCTCCGAATTCGATTCCGATCGCTCTCCTAAGTCATAAATGATCCCCCGAAACTAGTCGAATCATTAGAATTCAATTTCGAGTAGTCTAACCTATAGGTCAACATTTGGTTGCCTTTTCCAAACTATCCTTCTCATAAAGAGGTTTATGGCCTCATTTCTATGTAAATTCCCTCCGATTTGCTTCTAACTTTCCGAACACATATAAATTAGTATATTGAAGTATTAAATGAAGAAAACGGGGCGATAACTCCCGTAACGACGAGTCGGGTCGTTACATTCTCCCCAACTTAATTAAACGCTCGTCCGCGAGCGGGTTAAGAAACATACCTGGAGTCTCAAATAAGTGGGGATATCTGCTCCACATCTCCTGTTCGGTCTCCCAAGTTGCTTCCTCCACGGGACGACCTCTTCACTGCACTTTCACTAAAGCTTTGTCCTTGGATCTCAAGTTACGAACCTGTCGACCCAAAATGGCTACCGGCTCCACTTCATAGGTCAAGTCCTCATCCAACTGTATCATGCTGAAGTCTAACACATGTGACGGGTCTCCAACATACTTTCGGAGCATAGATACATGGAACACCGGGTGAAATCCCGACACGCTGGGTGGCAAAGCAAGCATATAGGCCACCTCCCCAACTTTCCTAAGCACCTCAAAAGGTCCAATGAACCTTGGACTAAACTTTCCTTTCTTTTCAAACCTCATAACGCCCTTCATAGGCGAAACCTTGAGCAACACCTTCTCACCTACTGAATAAGACACATCTCGGACCTTCCGGTCCGCACAACTCTTTTGGCACGACTAAGCTGTGCGAAGTCCCTCTTGAATCACCTTCACCTTGTCTAAGGCATCCTGAACTAACTCTGTGCCCAACAATCTAGCCTCGCCGGGCTCAAACCAACCGACTAGGGACCTACACTGCCTCCCATATAAAGCTTCATACGGCGCCATCTGAATGCTGGACTGATAGCTATTATTATAAGCAAACTCTGCAAGAGGCAAATATCCACCCATGAACCACCAAAATCATTGACACAACCACACAACATGTCCTCCAGTATCTGAATTGTACGCTCGGACTGCCCATCTGTCTGTGGATGAAATGTTGTGCTCAGCTCTACCTGTGAACCCAACTCTCGCTGAAATGTCCTCCAAAACTGGGAAGTGAACTGGGTACCTCTGTCTGATATGATAGAAATGGGAACTCCATGCAATCTCACAATCTTGCGGATGAATACCTCTACCAACCGCTCCGAGGAGTATGTAGTACACACCGGAATGAAGTGAGCTGACTTGGTCAGCCTATCCACAATCACCCAAACTGAATCAAACTTCCTCGCTGTCCGAGGGAGTCCACTAACAAAGTCCATAGTGATCCTTTCCCACTTCCACTCGAGAATATCAATACGCTGGAACACACCACCAGGCCTCTGATGCTCATACTTCACCTGCTGACAATTTAGGCACCGTGCCACATGATTCACAATATCTTTTTTCATCTTTCTCCACCAGTAATGCTGCCTGAAATCCTGATACATCTTTGCGGCACCTGGATGAATAGAATATCGTGAGCTATGGGCCTCTTCTAATATCAACTCACGAAGGCCATCAACATTGGGCACGTATATCCAGCCCTACATCCGCAACACACCATCACTTTCAATAGTGACATCTCTGGCATCATCATGCTGAACTCTGTCCTTAAGGACAAGTAAGTGTGGATTATCATACTGGCGCTCTCGAATATGGTCATATAAAGAAGACCGAGCTACCACGCAAGCCATCACCTGAATGGGCTCAGAAATATCCAGCCTCACCATCTGATTAGCTAACGCCTGAACATCAACTGCAAGGGGTCTCTCCCCAAGTGGAATGTACGCCAAGCTGCCCATACTGACAGCCTTCTGGCTTAAGGCATCGGCCACTACATTGGCCTT
Organism: Nicotiana noctiflora; assembly: GCA_032618575.1. Taxonomy (NCBI): domain Eukaryota; kingdom Viridiplantae; phylum Streptophyta; class Magnoliopsida; order Solanales; family Solanaceae; genus Nicotiana; species Nicotiana noctiflora. The sequence continues at coordinate 101,560 of JASVEL010009280.1, read as the reverse complement.
CCCGGGATGGTACAAAATGGTAATGTCATAGTCTTCAAGCAATTTGAGCCATCTCCGCTGTCTCAAATTGAGATCTTTCTGCTTAAACAAATGTTGAAGGCTGCGGTGGTCTGTATATACATCACAAGATACACCATACAACTAATGCCTCCAAATCTTCAAGGCATGAACAATGGAAGCTAACTCTAAGTCGTGAACAGGGTAGTTCTTCTCATGGGGCTTTAGCTGACGAGAAGCATATGCAATAACTCTACCCTCCTGCATCAATACACAACCGATCCAAACTCTCGAAGCATCACAATACACCGTGTAAGACCCTGAAGCTGATGGCAACACAAGTACCGGAGCTGTGGTCAAAGCCGCCTTGAGCTTCTGGAAGCTGTCCTCACATTCATCAGACCACACAAATGGAGCATTATTCTGTGTCAACTTAGTCAAAGGTGAGGCAATAGATGAAAAACCCTGAACAAACTTGCAATAATAGCCTGCCAAGCCGAGGAAACTCTGGATCTCAGTAGCCGAGGAAGGTCTGGGCCAATTCTGCACTGCCTCGACCTTCTGTGGGTCAACCCAAATACCATTACTGGACACTACATGTCCCAGAAAAGTCACAGTATCAAGCCAGAACTCACACTTAGAGAATTTTGCATAAAGATTTTCTTCTCTCAACCTCTGCAATACCACCCTCAAGTGTTGTGCGTGCTCCTCCTGGCTGCGTGAATACACCAGGATATCATCAATAAACACAATCATGAAAGAATCGAGGTACGGCCAAAATACACTATTCATCAAGTGCATGATTGCGGCTGGGGCATTGGTCAACCCAAAAGACATCACCAGAAATTCATAGTGCCCATATCTCATCCTGAACGTTATTTTCATAATGTCTGAATCCCTAATCTTCAACTAGTGATAACCCAATCGAAGGTCAATCTTAGAGAATTCACTTGCTCCCTAGAGCTGATCAAACAAGTCCTCAATACGAGGCAATGGGTACTTATTCTTCACTGTCACCTTGTTTAACTGCCTGTAATCAATGCACATTCTCATTGTGCCATCTTTTTTCTTCACGAATAATACCGGTGCACCCCAAGGTGACACACTCGGGCAAATGAACCCTTTATCTAAGAGTTCCTGAAGCTGTACTTTCAACATTTTTAACTCCACTGGTGTCATGCAGTAGGGAGGAATAGAAATGGGCTAAGTGCCCGACACCAAGTCAATACCAAAATCAATATCCCTGTCAGGCGGCATGCCCGACAAGTCTGCTGGAAATACATCCGGGAAATCCCTCATAATGGGGACCGAATCAAGATTGGGTGTCTCAGCCTCAACATCTCTAATGAAGGCCAAATAGGATAAACAACCCTTCCCAATCATTCGTTGGGCTTTTATATAGGAAATCACCCTGTCGCATACATAATCAGTCACGCCACGCCATTAGATCCTCGGATTACCTGTAATAGCTAATGTGACTGTCTTGGCATGACAGTCCAGAATCGCATGGTAAGGAGATAACCAATCCATGCCTAGAATCACGTCGAAATCCACCATGCCGAATAGTAATAAGTCAACTCGGGTCTCCAGACCCACAATAGTAATAAGACAGGATCGATATACGTGATCCACAATAACCGTATCACCCACCGGGGTAGACACATGCACGGGCAAGGCAAGAATACCACGGGTCATACCCAAATGATGCGCAAAATATGAAGAAACATAGGAATAGGTGGATCCGGGATCAAATAAGACAGAAGCATCACTGTGGCAGACTGAGATAAAACCTGAAATGACTGCATCTGATGCACTAGCGTCCCTCATATCCGGAAGAGCATAAAAACGAGCCTGGCCTCCACCAGTACGATCCTCGCCCCTAGGGCGACCTCTGGCTACCTGGCCATCATTCCTAGCTGACCGTGCTAGTGCTGAAGATGCAGGAGCAGAAGACGAGGGTTAGTCCCTCTGCTGAGACCGCTTACGAAGCAACTGGGGGCACTCTCTCTTGATATGGCCAAACTCGCCACACTCAAAGGAACGGCCTGAAGCTGGAGAAAGGGACCGCTAAGGACCCCTCGCTGCAGATGAATCTTGAACTGAAGAAGCAGGAGCAGAGCTCTGAGCTGGAAGGGCGCTCAATGCAGGCTGACTCTGCTGACGACCCTGCTGACCCTAATGGCCCTGATGACCCTGACGACCACGGTCTGATAAAGCTCCATTGGACTCTACACGACCTGACTGAGGAGATTTGAAAGAATGACCTCTGCTATGCTGAGGCTGGCCCCTAGACGGAGCACCACTGTAACCACCAGTACCACGAGGCCTCTTAGCCTCCCTCTCCTCACGCTCTCGGCGGCGATCTGTCTCAATCTGACGAGCTGCATCAACCACCTCCTCAAAGGTAACTGCTGAAGCCCTCTTTCTAAGGATATATTATAGTAGAGGCTAATTTGTTAATTATGCCTCATAAAGATTTACATAATAAGAAAAGAAAAATATTTATTTTAATTAAGGGGAACGCTCAGTCATCAATATACGGATAGGATAGATGAGACCATCTATAAATCTCCTGATCCTCTCTCGATCCATCAGAATCATCCACATGGCATGACAGGCTAGCTGTGTAAATCTCAACTCGTACTGAGTTACCGACATATCTCCCTGCTTCAGCCACTCGAACTGACGACACAGCTCCTCCCTCTGAGACTCGGGCACACACTTCTCCAAAAATACCGTGGAGAACTGCTGCCAAGTGAAGGGCGCTACCCTAGCAGGCCTATGCCTCTCAAAATCCTCCTACCACTGAAATGTTGGTCCTGTGAACTAGAAGGTAGTGAAAGCAACACCGCTGGACTCCAGAATACTCGTAGTACGAAGCATACGCTGGCACTTATCCAGAATACCCTGGGCGTCCTCGCCCTCAACACCACTAAATACCGAAGGCTGTAGCCTCTCAAACCTCTGCAACCGACGTTGCTCAATATCAGGCATAGATGGAACCACATAAGCTAGGGCTGGTGCAACAAGTGCAGCCGGCTGAGCTGGAGCTGCCTCAGGTGCCTTTAAACCCTGAACTACCGGTTCGGGTGTGCAAGCCACGGGAGTCTGATTCCCTCCCCTTGCCTGTGAAGAAGCCACTGCAGTAGAGGCCACAACCACCTGAGCTAAGCCATTTCATACTAATAAAATCTGGGCCAAGGTCTCCTGAAGACCAGGTATCTCAATAGAAACTGCCGGTGCATGAACTTGAGCTACTGGCGCTGGGATCTGACCCTGAGTCTGGTCAGCTGGTGGGTCAGTAGGTGCTGTCACTGCTGCCCTACCTCTGCCACGACCACGGCCTCTGGGTGCCACTGGTGGTCGTCCGCCACGTCCTTTAGCACGTGTTCTCACCATCTGCGAGAGAATAGAATATGGATAATTTTAGTTTCACGATAACACAAATCGCATGATATGAATCCAAGAAAGTAACGTGTTTCCTAAAGTTCTGTAGCCTCTCGAGGATAAATATGGACGTCTACGTACCGATCCGCGAAAGCCTACTAAACCGGCTCATGACTCACAAGGCCTAGTAACCTAGGCTCTTATACAAACTTGTCACGACCTAATTCCGGTCGTGATGGCGCCCAACACTAAAGTTAGGCCAGCTAGACCAATAGTTGTTTTTCATAATCAAATATCAGTCCCAAATGGACAACTCAAGAAGAATATATGAGTCAATAGATACACCAATAATAATAATATGAATAATATACTAAGAAGTGCGAAAACGAAATAACACTCCCAAATATCTGGGGTCACGAGTCTAGAGCCTCTAAATAAAACCGAATAGTAATAGAAAATACTGAATGAAGTACTCAAGTCTCAGACATATAATGATAACTGAATGGAATGAGAAGCCAGGTTCTGCGAACGTCGGCAGCTACCTCAGCAACTCGAAATAACTCTGGTAGAAGCTGGAGTGCTCGTCTATCCCTCCTGTGTACCTGAATCTGCACACAAAGGTGCAGGGAGTAGGGGTGAGTACTAAGTACTCAGTGAGTAATAAGTATATATTAATAGCTGAAAGTAGGAAATCCACCGAATACCATAGAGTAAAGCTAAACTACAGTCCGATTCCTCCTACGAACTAGCAACATCAGTACATTACAATTAACATAGCTAATTTGACAGATAAAGATGTAAGGCAATGCACATGACCGCTACGGCACGTAGCTCGATCCATTTAACGTCGACGGCGCTCACTGGGCGTGTACAGACTCCGGAAGGGCTCCTACAGCCCAAGCGCAATACATCATCTGCCGCGGCGTGCAGGCCGATCCTCATATCATCTACTGTGGTGTGCAGCCCGATCCATCCTCAGTCCACAACATGCATATGAGTCACACAATAGTTCAAATTATTTATCTTCGGGTTCCAGTTCATTAATAATGAAAATACTTAAATTTTTATTTAATTTTCCAAGAACAGGTGACTTAGCATTTCAACATGGTTATTTCAAACCAGGACTGAGATCAGTGATTAAGCAAATCAAGATATCACATATATATCTATCCCCTAGGGATACTACAGGTCGGCACAATGCCCCAAATATGACTTACAACCCACAAATATATCTAACACATTGTGTGTTTCAACCACATATATCATGTTATTCATATCCGGGATGGACTAAGTCTCAATCCCCAGTCACAACCAATCCCGCACCTGTCATGGGATGCGAGCCACGCCCTACCAGCGTCACAATGTGCTAAGCCGGGGTTTCGAACCCTCAGGCTACCATATACACTAACTACTCACCTCTAGCCAGTCGTGGACTTGTCCGCAATGCCTTTTCTCTTTGAATTTTCTATCTCGTGTGTCCAATCTAGTCAAAACCACAACAATTATATCAATATGGTTCAAAGAAACATAACCCAATCTAATTTACTTGAAATACAGAATAATGCACCTAGTTGGTAAAACCCGGGCCCCGGGCCCGCTTCTCGAATAATTCCAAAATTTATACCAACGGATTCCTCGTCTCGCCACGAGTCCGTGCATATAAAATTTATCAAAAATGAAGTTCGAATGGCCTTTCAAAAGTCAAAATTTCGTTTTCATAATCTTGGCCCTAATTCTTCACAATTTCTACCCAAATTCATGAGTTTTGATGTTAATTCTAGCATATAATCGTGCTTTTGAGTCAAGAAATTTACCTCCAATGTTTCCCCGACGAAATCCTCTTACTTCTCGTCCAAAAGCTCTCCAAAACGCTCAGTTTTTATGACAAAATAGGTTTTGCTCGCGGAGGTTCTATTATTAAACTCCTCTGTTAGGCCTTAAATTAATCCTATGCGATCGCAGCATCTTGCACGCGATCACAATGAACAATTTTCCCCAGTCCCTCATTTGCCTTAAGCGATCGCAGTGAACAAGTTTATCCTCCTACGCGATCGCAATGTCCACTACGCGATCGCGATGAGTAACTCCCTATGCCTATGCGATCGCAGGCCTATTCACGCGATCGCATAGAGGAAATTTTGGCTTCCCATTTTCTCTTCTACGCGATCGCAGCCCTATGCTCGCGATGGCAGTGAAGAAAATGACTAGCAGCTTCTGCTACAATTTCTGCTGCATTTTTCTAACTAAAAATCCCCGTTGGGCATCCGTAATCATCCGGAGACCCCCGGGACATCAACCAAAAGCGCAAATACATCACGTTACCTCATTCAAACTTGCTCGTAACATAAAAACATCATCATAAACATCAAAATCACCATTTTCACAAAGATTCAAGCCTAAGTTTCTTTAAAACTTTCGAAACTAACATTCGATCCAAAACTCGACCTAAACATCTTCGAATGACATGAAATTTTGCACGCATATCCAAAATCACCTAACGGAGCTACTGAAACTCTCAGAATTTCATTTCGATCCCTGGATCAAAATCTCACCTACCATTCGGATTTCGCAAAAATTCAACCTTAGCCAATTCAAGCCTAAAACTACACCGGACCTCTGAATTCGATTCTGATCGCTCTCCTAAGTCATAAATGATCCCCCGAAACTAGTCGAATCATCAGAATTCAATTTCGAGTTGTCTAACCCATCGGTCAACATTCGGTTGACTTTTCCAATTTATCCTTCTCATAAAGAGGTTTATGGCCTCATTTCTATCTAAATTTCCTCCAATTTGCTTCTAACTTTTCGAGCACATAAAAATTATTTTGAAGTATTAAATGAAGAAAACGGCGAGTCGGGTCGTTACACATATGTGAGACTCTATTCATTTTTTATAAACTGTTCATAAGGCACCTTGGATTACGTCAAGTTCATAAGGCACCTTGGTATTCTAGTACTACAATCGTATTGGTCCAATGGACTTATGTAGTTGTCGTAGGCCGATGCGTCCTACTACAATCGTATATTTAATATCAACTGGTTCATACTGTAAAGCGTTCTAATTATTGCAGTATGGTCTTATACATCGCATTGGTTTACACATGACACTAAAAAGTTATATTTTCATGAGTGGATCTGGTCGTATTGGACCTTTTCCACATAAAGGGGTATAATCAAAGACTAACAATCAATAATATAAATGGTCAATCTGAATAGTAGTGTGGTTTAATTCAACCACTAATTCCAAGACTACGGACATGATATTCGTATGTGATATTAAAACGCCAATTTTAAGTAGTGGACCAATTGCATTACCACTTAATATCTCGTGGTTCCGTGAATACTTGCATTTGTTTAAGAGTCGGAATGAGACTGTTCTAGGAACTACAGTTTACGTCCCACTCCTAATTACGAAATTTACCGAAATAAGTAATCGGAGGACTAAGTAATCGGACTTTATTGGACAATTCGCCTACGTAATTAGCCGTTCAAATTACTTAGTCCATTCGACCTAGGGGTGGCAAATGGGCGGGTTGGGGTGAATTTGGGCGAGTCAAGATGGGTTAGTCAATAAATGGGTCATTGCCCAACCCAGCCCAAAGTGAATTTGGGTTAAGATGGGCTGGGTCAAGATTGGCTAAACAATGGGTCATAACCCAACCCGCCCAACATGACCCATGTTTCAGAATCATGCTCATCTTGCATAAAAAATTTTTTAGAGGGTTTTCTGTCACGACCCAAAACCCGGTCGTGATGGCGCCCAACACAATGCTAGGCAAGCCCAACCATATTATCCCTTAAACCAGCCAGTTATTAATTCCAATTAACCCAGTTAGCTTAAACAGCAAGTGATCATATCAAAATGACAAACGAAATAGTAAAGCATACAAAATACGGTCCCAACAATATCGTGGTGTCACGAGTGTGAGCCTCTACAGAATAAACATCCTAGTAAAAACAAGTCTAAGCAATATGAGAACAAAAGGTAAAGAAGGAGAAAACAGGTTCTGCGGACGCCGACAGCTACCTCGTAGTCTCCGCAAAAGTAGATAATGATCAACAGCTACAACAACTCAACTGCTCTCGGGCCCCTGTGGATCTGCACAGAAAGTGTAGGGGAGTGGGGTGAGTATATTTCAACTCAGTGAGTAATAATAATAAGCAATAACTGAAAATAAGAACTCATGTACTATCACTAAACAGTTCTAAGGCGAACCCCCACAGGTAAGTCATCACTATAGTAAGTACTCCGATCACCAGTCCACATCTATCTCATCAAGGTCCCACACTGACCAAATCCTCACTCGTACCACAACGGTGTACAACCATCTCAATATATGGAGACATATACATGTGTCTATAAGGTATAAGTATCCGAATTAGTATAATGTTGCGGCATGCAGCCCGATCCAAAATTTATATACTGCTGCGACGTGCAGCCCGATCTAATATTTGTATATTGCTGCGGCGTGCAGCCCGGTCCAATATATATACTGCTGCGGCGTGCAGCCCGATCCAATATGTATACTGCTGCGGCGTGCAGCCCGATCCAATATATATACTGCTGCGGCGTGCAACCCGATCCAATATGTATAATGCTGCGGCGTGCAGCCCGATCCAATATGTATACTGCTGCGGCGTGCAGCCCGATCCAATATATTTACTGCTGCGGCGTGCAGCCCGATCCAATATATATACTGCTGCAGCGTGCAACCCGATCCCATATATATCCTGCTGCGACGTGCAGCCCGATTCAATATATATATTGCTGCAGCGTGCAGCCCGATCCAATATTTATATGTATGTATATAATACCTCCTAACGGGTCCTCGACCCTGTCCCAATTAGTATAGGATTGGCCTTTCAGGCCCACTCAGCTAAATCAAGGAGTTTCCATTCTAAGCAACCTATCTCTCGCATTGCACATCAAGAACTGGCTCTTAGTATGCTATTCAGCTAGTTTTACGGCTGAGTGTAAGTTTCCAACACGATATAAGGGTCACCTAGCTCTACAGGTCCCCTAATGATCTACAGATCGGCACAAGGCCCCAAACATGGCTATTAGCCCAATTACACAGTTATAATCTCATTATCAGTCATAATACACAGTATTCTATTAGCCGGGGAGGACCAAGTCCGAACCCCCAATCACAATGTCACCAGGCCCATCACAAGATGCGTATCTCATCTCAACATAGCACTGTGAAGTGCTTGTACGGGGTTTCAAACCCTCAGTACATTATTTACTATCACCACTCACCTCGAACCGGTAGAAGCCTCAGTCCGCCTTGCTCTTGCCTCGCAAATCAATCTCCTCGGATGCCAAATCTGCTCAAAATCAATGATAATACATCAATATATGCCCAATTCACGTAACCCATTTGAAATAACCCAAATTACATCAAAACCCACAAAGTTGTCAAAACCCGACTTTTGGTGCGCTTCTCGAAAAATTATAAAAGTTACATATTCGGAACCCTCATCTCAATACAAGTCTAGGCATATTAAATTTACCAAATTCGGACTCCAATTGCCCACTCAAATCGGTGTTTTTCTACAATTTTAGGCCTAGGGCTAAAACCCACCTTTAATCTTCCATTTTCATAGAAATAATCAATGATTTCATGACAAAAGCGCGTAATTAAGCCACAAAACTTACCTCCGACAATATCCCGATGATCTCCCAGCTACTTCCCGTCACTTTCTCTCTCTAGGCTTCAACAATGGAGGGTTTATGAATGAAACCCGTATATGAAATGTTCTGGTTTTAAATTCACTGCATGACCCATTTACCCTACTCGTTCGCATTCAACCCCACGCGTTCGCGATGCTCTACCAAGTTAACTCTTCGCAAACGCGATGCTCTTCACGCGTCCGCGATGAACAAATCCTCAGCCTCCAAATTTTACTCTACACGAACGCGTGCTACCCGCCGCGTTCGCGATGACCAATCTTTCCAACGCGTGACCTCCTACGCGAACGCAAAGAAGGAATTTCTTCTGCAGATATTGCAGCAATTCAGCTGCTGTCTAAGGCCAAAAATGGTCCGTTTGGACCCCCGAATTCATCCAGAGGCCCCCGGGACCCCAACGAAAACCACCAACATACTCCATAACACGATACGAACTTGCTGCAATCATAAAAACACCATCCTAAAGATCAAAATCACCAATTACACACGGATTCAAGCCTAAGTTTCTTCAAAACTTCTGAAACTAACATTCGATCAAAAACCCGACAAACCGACGTCCGAATGACCTGAAAATTTGCGGACATATCCAAAATCACATGACGAAGCTACAGGAATTGTCAGAATTCCATTCTGACCCCCGGATCAAAATCTCACCTACCCTTCGGATTTCGCCAAAATTCAACCTTGGCCAATTCAAGCTTATTTCTACACCGGACCTCCAAATTCGATTCCGATCGCTCCCCTAAGTTACAAATCACCTCTCGGAACTATCCGAATCATCAGAACCCAATTCCGAGCACTCTAACTAAATAGACAACTCCAGGTTGACTTTCCATATTCAAGTTTCCTTCAAAAAGGCTATATGCCTCATTTTCAATCCAATTCACTCCTAACTCACCTGATAGACTCTAACGCTGATATAAAAGCATAAAACATATAATTATAGCATAACGGGGTGGTAATTCCCGTGACGACGGGCCGGGTCGTCACATTTTCATTCGTGGCGGTGGAGAGGGCGTGGAAGGAGTAGGGGTAGTAGGTATAGAAAAATAGAATAATAGAAAATTAAAAATACAACAAAAAAAATAATTTTTTTTAGGAATTTTGCGTGGCGGGGTAGGGGTAGGGGGTATGATTGTGTGACGACCCAGCCCGTCGTCACGGGAATTACCACCCCGTTATGTCATAGTTACATGTTTTATGCTTTTATATCAGTGTTAGAGTCTATCGGGTGAGTTAGGAGTGAATTGGACTGAAATGAGGCATATAGCCTTTTTGAAGGGAACTTGAACAGGGAAAGTCAACCTGGAGTTGACTATTTAGTTAGAGGGCTCGGAATCGGATTCTAATGATTCGATTAGTTCCAGGAGGTGATTTGTGACTTAGGGGAGCAATCAGAATTGAATTTGGAGGCCCGGTGTAGAAATAGGCTTGAATTGGCTAAGGTTGAATTTTGGCGAAATGCGAACGGTAGGTAAGATTTTGATCCGGGGGTCGGAATGGAGGTCTGACAATTACTGTAGCTTCGTTATGTGATTTTGGATATGTCCACAAATTTTCAAGTCATTCAGACGTCGTTTGGTCGGGTTTTTGATTGATTGTGTAATTCGGAATGTTTTAAGGAATTTAGTCTTGAATTCGATGTGAATTATGGGTTTTGATGTTGTTACGTGCTTTGAGGATTGGAGCAAGTTCGAATAAGGTATTATGATGTGTTGGTGTGTTTGGATGAGGTCCCGGGGGGCTCGGGGTGTTTTCGGGTGGCTAAGCGGGAGAAAATGTGGAAAATTGCAGGTTGGAGTATCCTGGTTCTGTCATTTTTGCCCCTGCGGAAATGTGGGCGCGGAGGCGAGTCCGCAGGAGCAGACTGAGGAGCGTAGAAGCGCTTATGTTCGCTGAAGCGGGTCTTGTTCTGCAGAGGCGGTGTCGCTGGTGCGAACCGTGTGCCGCAGAAGCGGTCTAGAGGCGGATTAGGGAGATCCGCAGGAGCGGAGGAGTGATCGCCTAGGCGAGTCCGCAGAAGTGAACTCTGGTGCGCAGAAGCGAGAGTTTTCGCAGGAGCGACCAGTTTGTCAAGGATACAGGCTCGTAGGAGCGGAATTTTATCTGCAGAAGCGAAAATCGCAGTGAGTTAATTGTATCAGAAGTTAGAAAATTTCAGAAACATTTCACACATTTGGGTCTCGGCTTAAGGAGGCGATTTGGGCGATTTTGAAGAGAAGCTCAAGGGAAATCATCAGGTAATCAAATATGGACTTAAACTATGATTATTATTGATAATATTATGCAATTATATCATGAAAAATGGAGGAATTTGGGGTAAATTATGGAGGATTTGAGTGGGCAAATGGAGTCCGAATTTGGTAAATCTTATATTCTTAGACTCGTATCGAGATGTGGGTTCCGAATATGTGACTTTCGTGATTTTTCGAGAAGCGTACCGAAAGTCGGGTTTTGGCAACTTTGCCATTTTTGGTGTAAATCGAATTGTATTGATTGGGTGTCGTCCCATTGGTCTGATTTGTTGTATTTCTACTGTATTTGATCAGATTCTACGCGTGTGGAGCTTGATTCTCGTGGCAAGGGCATTGCGGAGTAGTCGTCGCCCGGTATTGAGGTGAGTAATAGATGTGGGTGATGACCAGCGGGTTCGAAACCCCAGTATACCACTTTATGACGCTGTATAGCGGCGAGACACGTACTCTCTTGTGAGTGCGGGGTCGATTGTGATTGGGGACTGTGGCTTAGTCCGACTTGTTGATACTGTGTTATGATATTAGGCTATTCTTGAGTCGTTGAACCTCCTTCTCGGATGGTTGCATACTATATTGTGATATTGGCTACTCTTGAGCCGTTGAACCTCCTTCTTGGACGATTGAGTATACTTGTGGGTTGTGAGCCAGTTATTGGATCCCGCGAGGATTGTTATCATTGTCTTGTGATATTGACATGTTAGTTTTACTACCAGTCCGTAGCTATTATTGTTATCATGATTTTCCAATCTTTGGAACTTTGATATTACTGTTTTCAAATGGAAAAAAAATGATAAAAGAGTTTTCAAAACTACTTTTGAGCTCGCGAGGCTGCATTTGCATATTAGCTGACTGGTAGTGGATCGCGCTGCACGCCGCAGCGTATATTCATGATATTGTGCTTGGGCTGTAGGAGCCCCTCCGGAGTCTGAACCCCCACAGTGAATACGGAGTCTGAACCCCCACAGTGAGCACGGGTACCCAAATTGGATCGGGCTACGCACCGTAGCGGTCATATCATGCATTGCATTGCATTTAGCTACATCTGCTAGCTGTTATGCTATTTATTGGTATTTGTTGGTACAGGTACAGTAAATATTGATTCTATGACAGGGTAGCTGATTATAGTTTTACATAGTGTTTTATTGCGGATTTCTTATCTGCGTCTTACCCTTGTTTATTACCACTGAGTCTGGCAGTACTCATTTTACTCCCTGCACCTTGTGTGCAGATCCAGGAACCTCTCAGCAGTGATCCGGTAGCTGTTCAAGGCGACATCTGTAGGATATTCGAGGTAGCTGCAAAGTCCACATGAGCCGATACTCCTTCTTCTTACTGTCTTTTGATTCTGTGTTGCTATTCCTTTCCGCACCTGGTGTCTTGTAAACCATTATCACACTATGTACATTAGAGGCTCATGACTCTTGACCCTTCGGTCTATGGGAGTTGGCACGTGTTGGGACTTGGTTCCCTGTTTTTAATATATCTATCACTGTTGAATCATTCTATTATGCTTAAATTGGATAAAGCGAGCTTATGGCTCCGTGATTGTTGTTAATTGGTCAGGCTGGCCTAGCAGTGTGCTGGGCGCTTTCACAACCGGATTTGGGGTCGTGACAAGTTGGTATCAGAGCCTAGGTTTACTAGGCCTCATGAGTCTTGAGCCGGTTAGTAGAGTCTTGTGGATCGGTACGAGGACGCCTGTACTTATCCTCGGGAGGCTGCGAACCTTTAGGAAACACTTCACTTTTCTTGAACTCTGTCGTGCGATCTTGTTGTTCTGAGAACTGAACTTCTATATTCTATTCTCTCGCAGATGACGAGAGCGCGAGCATCAGGACGAGGTGGACGGCCCCATTGCCACCTGTTAGAGGCCGTGGGCGCGGTCGTGCTAGAGGTAGAGGTAGGGCAGCAGGCAATGCCAGCTGACCCGCCCGTTGTACCAGTTCAGGAGCATCCCCCAATGGTTGATGCTCCAGCAGCCCCAGTTCAGGGCCAGACTGTATCTATTGTTATTCCTAGTCTTCGGGAGACTCTTGCTCGGATATTATCGGTGTGTTCCGAATTGGCTCAAGTAGTTTCGGCTACCGCTACCGTAGCGACATCTCAGACAGGGGTGGTCGTCAGACCCCCGCAACTCGCACACCAGAGCCCGGTTGTTCGGGGACTTCGGACGCCGGAGGCGGTCCCCGCTCAGGTGGTTGCACCGGTTATTCCTCCAGCTGCACCAGCTCCAGCTCCAGAGCATATGGTTCAGGTTATGCCCGATGACGAGCAGCGTCGTCTTGAGAGATTTGGCAGACTTCAGCCACCCCATTTTAGTGGCGCCGAGGGCGAGGATGCCCAGGGTTTCTTGGATAAGTGTCAGAAGATGCTGCGTACGGCTGGTATTCTTGAGTCCAGCGGAGTTTCATTTACTATATTTCAGTTCACTGGTCCCGCATTTGATTGGTGGGAAGAGTTTGAGAGGCGTAGGCCCGCAAGAGCAGCACCTCTCACATGGCAACAGTTCTCTACTCTCTTTCTAGAGAAATATGTACCTCAGTCTCGTCGCGAGGAGCTACGTCGCCAGTTCGAGTGGTTGGTTCAGGGCGACATGTCTGTGACTCAGTATGAGCTTAGATTCACACAGTTGGCTAGGCATGCCACATGGATTATCCCTACTGATAGGGAGAGGATCAGGAGGTTCATTGATGGCCTCAACTACTCTATCCGCATTCTTATGACCGGAGAGAGAGTTTTGTCATTATCATTTGAGTGCAGGTTGTTGATATGGCACGCTTCATTGAGGCGGATCGTCGCCGAGAGAGAGAGGAGCGGGAGGCCGAGAGGCCTCGTGGTTCGGGCCGTTTCGGTGGTGCTCCATCTAGAGGGCATTCCCGGCGGAGCAAGAGGCCGCTCATCTAGACATTCTCATTCGGGCCGCCCGGAGCGAGAGCGGAGGTTCTTATGGTCGTGGTCGACGGGGGTTTCAGCAGGGTCGGTCATCGCTTAGTGCCCTTCCAGCCCCAGGGTGCGGCACCTACTTCATCAGCCCAGGGTTCTTCTGCGGCGAGGGGTTCCCTTCGGTCCCCTTCTCCGGCACCGGGTGCATGTTATGAGTGTGGTGAGTTTGGCCACATGAGGAGACGAGTGCCCTCGACTCCGTAGGGACGAGACTCAGCGGGGGGATCGGCCCTCCTCTTCGGCACCATCTCGGGCTAGTAGAGGTGGAGGTCGGTCTTCTCGTGGTCGCCCCGGAGGCGAGGAGAGATCCGGTGGAGGCCGGGCACGGTTCTATGCACTTCGTGACGGGCGTGATGCGGTTGCCTCCGATGCGGTGATTACGAGTATCATTTCTGTCCGTCACATAGATGCCTCTGTTCTATTTGACCGGGGTCCACATATTCTTACGTGTCCTCTTATTTTGCACATCATTTGGGTGCGACTCGTAGTAGTCTTGATTTACATGTTCATGTATCCACCCCCGTGGGTGATACGATTATTGTGGATCATGTCTATAGATCCTGTGTTATATCTATTGGGGGTCTGGAGACCCAGGCAGATTTGTTATTGTTGGGAATGGTGGACTTTGATGTTATATTAGGTATGGACTGGTTGTCTCCGTACCATGCTATATTGGACTGTCATGCTAAGACAGTTACGTTGGCCATTCCTGGTATTTCTCATATTGAGTGGCGGGGTTCGACTGATTTCGTCCCTAGCCGTGTAATTTCGTTCTTAAAAGCTCAGAAGATGGTTGAAAAAGGGTGTTTATCGTACTTGGATTTTGTGAGAGATGTGGGAGCTGAGTCTCCTAGCATTGATTCTGTACCTGTGGTGAGGGACTTTCCAGATGTATTCCCCTCAGACCTGCTGGGCATGCCACCGGACAGGGATATTGATTTTGGCATTGACTTGGTGCCGGGCACTCAGCCCATATCCATTCCTCCTTACCGGATGGCACCAGCTGAGTTGAAAGGACTAAAAGAGCATCTTCAAGAGCTTCTGTATAAGGGTTTCATCCGCCCTAGTGTGTCCCCGTGGGGTGCGCCGGTGTTATTTGTTAAAAAGAAAGATGGTTCCATGCGAATGTGTATTGATTATAGGCAATTGAACAAAGTGACAGTGAAGAACAAGTACCCTCTACCATGCATAGACGATTTGTTTGATCAGTTACAGGGTGCGAGGGTGTTTTCTAAGATTGATCTTCGTTTAGGTTATCATCAGCTGAAGATCGGGGACTCGGATATTATGAAGACTTCATACAGGACCCGATATGGTCATTATGTGTTTCTTGTGATGTCTTTTGGGCTGACCAACGCCCCAGCAGCATTTATGCATCTGATGAACAGTGTGTTCAGGCCCTATTTGGATTCATTTGTGATTGTGTTCATTGATGACATTCTAGTCTACTCCCGTAGTCAGGAGGAGCATGCTCAGCATTTGAGTATTATGTTGCAGAGGTTGAGGGAGGAGAAGCTTTATGCTAAATTCTCCAAGTGTGAGTTTTGGCTCGAGTCCGTAGCATTTCTGGGACATGTGGTATCTTGTGATGGTATTCAGGTTGATCCAAAGAAGATAGAGGCGGTGTATAGTTGGCCTAGACCGTCCTCAGCTACAGAGATTAGGAGTTTTCTTGGCTTGGCGGGATATTATCGCCGGTTTGTTCAGGGATTTTCATCCATTGCTTCTTCATTGACTAAATTGACTCGGAAGGGTGCACCATTCGTGTGGTCGGATGAGTGCGAGGAGAGCTTTCAGAAGCTCAAGACAGCTTTGACCACAGCTCCAGTGTTAGTATTGCCATCAGCTTCGGGTTCATATACTGTTTATTGTGATGCCTCAAGAGTGGGGATAGGTTGTGTGTTGATGCAGGAAGGTAAGGTGATTGCTTATGCTTTTCGGCAGTTGAAGCCACATGAGAAGAACTATCCTGTTCATGATTTGGAGCTAGCCGCCATTGTTCATGCCTTGAAAATTTGGAGGCACTATTTGTACGGGGTGTCCTGTGAGGTGTATACCGATCATCGTAGTCTCCAGCACTTGTTCAAACAGAAAGACCTTAATTTGAGACAGCGGAGATGTCTTGAGTTGCTTAAGGATTATGACATTACTATTTTATATCATCCGGGGAAGGCCAATGTGGTGGCCGATGCTTTGAACCGGAAGGCGGTCAGTATGGGGAGCTTGGCATATATTCCAGCTGAGGAGAGGCCATTTGCTTATGATGTTCAGGTGCTAGCCAATCGGCTAGTGAGGTTAGATATTTCAGAGCCCAGATGGGTATTGGCTTGTGTTGTATCTCGGTCATCTCTATATGATCGTATTCGTGAGCGCCAGTATGATGATCCACATTTGGCTGTCCTTAGGGACAGAGTTCAGCATGATGATGCTAGAGATGTCACCATTCATTATGACGGCGTATTGAGGATGCAGGGCCGGATATGTGTGTCCAATGTTGATGGCCTTCGTGAGTTGATTCTGGAGGAGGCCCATAGCTTGCGGTATTCTATCCATCCAGGAGCCGCGAAGATGTATCAAGATTTGAAACAACACTATTGGTGGAGAAAGATGAAGATGGACATTGTCAGACATGTAGCACGGTGCCTCAACTGTCAGCAGGAGTATGAGCATCAGAGGCCCGGTGGTGTATTTCAGCGCATTGATTTTCCTGAGTGGAAATGGGAGAGGATCACTATGGACTTTGTTACTGGACTCCCTCGGACAGCGAGAAAGTTTGATTCTGTTTGGGTGATTGTGGATAGGCTGACCAAGTCAGCTCACTTCATTCCTGTGTGTACTACCTACTCATCGGAGTGGTTGGCAACGATCTTTATTCGGGAGATTGTCCGGTTGCATGGAGTTCCAGTGTCTATCATATCCGACAGGGGTTCTCGGTTCACTTCTCAGTTTTGGAGAGTATTTCAGCGAGAGATGGGTACGCGGGTTGAGTTGAGCACCGCATTTCACCCCCAGACAGACGGGCAGTCTGAGCGCACTATCCAGATCCTGGAGGATATGTTGCGAGCATGTGTGATTGATTTTGGTGGTTCGTGGGATGAGTTCCTACCACTTGCTGAGTTTGCCTACAACAACAGTTATCAGTCGAGTATTCAGATGGCCCCGTACGAGGCATTGTATGGCAGACGGTGTAGATCCCCCGTGGGATGGTTTGAGCTTGGTGAGGATAGATTGATATGGACTGAGTTAGTCCAGGATGCTCTGGATAGAGCAAAGTTGATCCAGGAGAGGCTTCGTACAACACAGTCTCGTCAAAAGAGTTATGCAGACCGTAGAGTTCGAGAGTTGTCTTTCATGGTTGGTGACAGAGTATTGTTGAAAGTTTCACCCATGAAGGGTGTCATGATGTTCGGGAAGAAAGGGAAGTTGAGTCCCAGGTATATTGGTCCTTTTGAGATACTCGGGAGAGTTGGAGAGGTGGCATATGAGTTGGCCTTGCCGCCCAGCTTATCCAGCGTTCATCCAGTATTCCATGTGTCTATGCTCCGGAAGTACATTGGAGATCCGTCTCATGTATTAGACTTTAGTACCATTCAGCTTGATGATGATCTATCCTATGATGTGGAGCCTATTGCTAATTTGGGTCGTCACGTGAGAAAATTGAGGTCTCAGGAGATTGCATTAGTTAAGGTTCAGGTGGAGAGGTCGACCCGTGGAGGAGGCCACTTGGGAGATCGAGCGGGAGATGCGGAGCAGATATCCTCACTTGTTTGAGACTTCAGGTATGTTTCTTGACCCGCTCGAGGACGAGCGTTTGCTTAAGAGGGGTAGAATGTGATGACCCGGCCCGTCGTCATGGGAATTACCACCCCGTTATGTCTTAATTACATGTTTTATGCTTTTATGTCAGTGTTAGAGTCTATCGGGTGAGTTAGGAGTGAATTGGACTGAAATGAGGCATATAGCCTTTTTGAAGGGAACTTGAACATGGAAAGTCAACCTAGAGTTGACTATTTAGTTAGATGGCTCGGAATCAGATTCTGATGATTCGGTTAGTTCCGGGAGGTATTTTGGGACTTAGGGGAGCAATCAAAATTGAATTTGGAGGCCCGGTGTAGAAATAGACTTGAATTGGCTAAGGTTGAATTTTGGCGAAATCTGAACGGTAGGTGAGATTTTGATCCGGGGGTCAGAATGGAATTCTGATAGTTGCAGTAGCTTCGTTATGTGATTTTGGATATGTCCGCAAAATTTCAGGTCATTCGGACGTCGTTTGGTTGGGTTTTTGATTGATTGTGTAATTCGGAATGTTTTAAGGAATTTAGGCATGAATTCGATGTGAATTATGGGTTTTGATGTTGTTAGACGTGCTTTGAGGATTGGAGCAAGTTCGAATAAGGTATTAGGATGTGTTGGTGTGTTTGGATGAGGTCACGGGGGCCTCGGGGTGTTTTCGGGTGGCTAAACGGGAGAAAATGTGGAAAATTGCACGTTGGAGTATCCTGGTTCTGTCATTTTCGCCCCTGCGGAAATGTGGGCGCGGAGGCGAGTCTGCAGGAGCGGATTGAGGAGCGCAGAAGCACTTATGTTCGCTGAAGCGGGTCTTGTTCCGCTGAGGCGGTGTCGCTGGTGCGAACCGTGTGCCGCAGAAGCGGTCTAGAGGCGGATTAGGGAGATCCGCAGGAGCGGAGGAGTGATCGCCTAGACGAGTCTGCAGAAGCGGACTTTGGTGTGCAGAAGCGGGAGTTTTCGTAGGAGCGACCAGTTGGTCGCGGATACGTGCTCGTAGGAGCGGAATTTTATCCGCAGAAGCGAAAATCGCAGTGAGTTAATTGTATCAGAAGTTAGAAAATTTCAGAAATATTTGACACATTTGGGTCTCGGCTTAAGGAGGCGATTTGGGCGATTTTGAAGAGAAACTCAAGGGAAATTATCAGGTAATCAGCTATGGACTTAAATTATGATTAGTATTGATAATATTATGCAATTATATCATGAAAAATGGAGGAATTTGGGGTAAATTATGGAGGATTTAGCCCAAGGTTTGAACTTTAGAAAATCACTGATTTGAGTGGGCAAATGGAGTCCGAATTTGGTAAATCTTATATGCCTAGACTCGTATCGAGATGAGGGTTCCGAATAAATGACTTTCGTGATTTTTCGAGAAGCGTACCGAAAGTCGGGTTTTGGCAACTTTGCCATTTTTGGTGTAAAGCGAATTGTATTGATTGGGTGTCGTCCCATTGGCCTGATTTATTGTATTTCTACTGTATTTGATCAGATTCTACGCATGCGGAGCTTGATTCTCGTGGCAAGGGCATTGCGGAGTAGTCGTCGCGCCGTATTGAGGTGAGTAATAGATGTGGGTGATGACCAGCGGGTTCGAAACCCCGGTATACCACTTTGTGACGCTGTATAGCGGCGAGACACGTACTCTCTTGTGAGTGCGGGGTCGATTGTGATTGGGGACTATGGCTTAGTCCGACTTGTTGATACTTTGTTATGATATTAGGCTATTCTTGAGCCGTCGAACCTCCTTCTCGGATGGTTGCATATTATACTGTGATATTGGCTACTCTTGAGCCGTTGGACCTCCTTCTTGGACGGTTGAGTATACTTGTGGGCTGTGAGCCGGTTATTGGATCCCGCGAGGATCGTTATCATTGTCTTGTGATATTGACATGCTAGTTTACTACCAGTCCGTAGCTATTTCTGTTATCATGCTATTTCCAAACTCTGGAACTTGATATTATTGTTTTCCAACTGAAAAAGGATAAAAGAGTTTTCAAAACTACTTTTGAGCCTGCGAGGCTGTATTTGCATATTAGCTGACTGGTAGTGGATCGGGCTGCGCGCCGCAGCGGTTTATATGTTGGATCGGACTGCACGCCGCAGTAATATTGTGCTTGGGCTGTAGGAGCCCCTCCGGAGTCTGAACCCCCACAGTGAGCACGGGTACCCAAATTAGATCGGGCTACGCGCCGTAGCGGTCACATCTTGCATTGCATTGCATTTAGCTACATCTGCTAGCTGTTATACTATTTTGCTGGTACACGTTGGTACGTGTACAGTTGATATTGATTCTATGACAGGGTATTCGATTACAGCTTTACATAGTGTTTTATTGCGGATTTCTTATCTGCGCTGTCTTACCCCTGTTTATTAACACTGAGTCTGGCAGTACTCATTTTACTCCCTGCACCTTGTGTGCAGATCCAGGTACCTCTCAACAGTGATCCGGTAGCTGTTCGAGGCGACATCTGTAAGATATTCGTGGTAGCTGCAGAGTCCGCAGGACCCAATATTCCTTCTTCTTACTGTCTTTTGATTCTGTATTGCTATTCCTCTCCGCACTTGGTGTCTTGTAAACCATTATCACACTATGTTCATTAGAGGCTCATGACTCTTGACCCTTCGGTCTATGGGAGTTGGCACGTGTTGGGACTTGGTTCCCTGTTTTTAATATATCTATCACTGTTGAATCATTCTGTTATGGATAAAGTGAGCTTATGGCTCCGTGATTGTTGTTAATTGGTCAGGCTGGCCTAGCAGTGTGCTGGGCGCCATCACGACCGGATTTGGGGTCGTGACAGATTGGGTGGTAGAAAAACTGAAAAACAAAAAATAGAAATTTAAAAATAAAAATAAAAAGTAGATTGGAGCAACTAAGTAAATTTCTAGATAAGTTAGGTTGAAATACTTTGTTTTGAGTGAGTTTCATGGGTTGTATTTGGGCTATTAAATGAGTTAGAATTGGCTATAAAAAATAATGGGTTAACTTGGGCTCAACCCAAATTGACCCATGAGCTAAAATGGTTATAGCCCAACCCATTAATCTCTGGGCTAGTTGGGCGGGTTAGATGAGTTTGGACTCAAATTGCCACCCCTAATTGAGTCCATATTGGACGTTGTAATACATGTCAATATATATAACAACAGGGCATGTTGTTATGTAAAAATGATATTGGATAACTAATTATGTCAATATACATAACTTTGTAGTGATGTATAACAATATCATTCCCAGTGTCAATCTTTTATATTTTACTAGCCAATGGAGTCATATATATTTTACTAGCCAATGGAGTCATATATGGTTACAATCATAACTATTTTACATAAGTCGTATATACAATATTCTTTCAACACCAATTGTAGTATAGGTATCAACAACCTATATTATATGTTAGGGATATCAACGCATATCGTATAAATATAAAATGACATATTATGTGGGTAGATTACATATATATGGATAACTAATTTATAGTCTCAAATAAATCGTATATGCATTGATATCCCTAACATATTATAATATTGATCAGCTTGTAGTAATACGATGGTATACCTATACTATTAGCTAAGGGTAATATCTAATTCTGTTTATAAGTTATACTAATCCCTCTATATCGTCTCATTATAGTATTAGGGTATAACGTAATATTAGTCCCCAATACATCATATTTAATTAGTTAACTATTACATTATCAGCTAATGGAATATTGACATTATACACTTGATGCTAATGGATTGTTAGCCTATTGGACTATGTGGTATAAGTACTAAATACAAGATTTTGATATGCGTCGAATACTCCCAATACGATTATTATAGTTATAATAGTTTTAATATTATAAACAGAGGTATTATATGCGTATTAGATATTTATTGTAATAGAAATGGTCGGGTAATATCATACCCATATGTAGCATACGTATACCTTACAAATGATATTGGACCCTATATGTGATAACCACATAAGTTACATTACTCTTATAAATCGGCTGCATATACTTTTAATATATACGAGTAAAGCTTACTCAATGTCATTTAAAATGTTATGACATTTTATGACTACGTGATTAAATTGTACACAATGAAAATGATTAGTTACACAATCATGGCTTACTCTATAGGATCAAAGTACACTAATTTTAATAGGGTGGTTAAATATTATATTTCAATTAATTTCCCATGGACTAAATGATAATTACAATGAATATAAACTTCATATTATAATGGTGACAAAGGATAGAACTTTATACATAAGGAAAATGCCATAACTAAACTTAACAGATGCGGTTTTGGACTGAATTAGGAATAACCACTAGTATCGACAATTCCATCGTATTAAAGTTCATTTTCAATATGTGGTTGTCATAAATAGCACCGTCGGGAGTTACAATGCAAAGTCATAGTAAGTGGTTGTATGAAGGGACATTAGTAATAATTATTAACAGGATTATGACCCCTTAAGTGACATTACTCCCAATAAAGTCCAATTAACATATTCCGATCGTAATTATAAATATGATGGAATTATCGATACTAGTGGTTATAGCCACTATTTTAGTGATATAATCATTGTAGAAGTTTATGTAAAAAATCGTCCTAATTAATGGGTCTACTACCATGAATATTAGTCCATAACCACGTTATAAACTAATTACGACGTTTAATATGGACCATTGTGATTGATAAATGATATAATATGAACCATTGTATTTTCATGGTTTACCAGTGATTTTTGGTAAATCTTATGATTGAGTCCATATTGGACGTTGTAATACATGTCAATATACATAACAACAGCACAAGCTAATCAATATTATAGTATGAAATCAAAATCTAGTACCACAACCACATAAGTCGTAATACATGATCGATGAATTAGGTGTCCTAATGGGTATAATTAGGGTGAAATAGTATATGTATCATGCGTCCTAGTAAACGATATAATAAATCAAAGTCATAAGTCCATTGGACGCATGATGTAATTTGGTACATATCAATTATAACAACGATATCAAAATCCATTAGCTCAAATTATTTTTTATTAGGACTATCTAATAAATTTAAGACCCTAATACTATGATGAGACGATTGCGGGTTTAATCCCATATTATGACCAACATGGACTTTGATATCATTGCGTATAACATTTTACGACAAAATATCAAATGGACTATGAAGATGATTGTACTTCGAACACTCCTATACCGTATTGTGTATGGTATTTACATTTAAACATGTTTTGATATAATAATCGAGTAATGAAATTATATTGATTTCAGAATAGAAGTAGGGGACACAAGGTGGACAGTACTAAAGTTCAGTCGATACGTCACAAGTTAATTAGTACACAACGGGTGTGGACTTTTTAACTAAACATGGTTTAATTTCATAGGAGTACTAATTGTATATTCTATTTTACAGATTTAATACTAATAATATTCTAAGGACATTGCACTATTTAGGATAAATATGGAATTAGGTCCTATGACTAAGTTACTATGGTGTCCATAATTTAGTAAACAGAATATAATCTCAAATGTAGTATCACGGTCATTACGTCCTAATGTAATTGCAGAATTTGTAGACTATTTATACTAATCGTATGAAAATATATCTTAAGTATCACATAAAATGTCTAAAATTTCATTTTGACATACGGATTGTAGTTTTTATTAGGACTATCTAATAAAGTTATGGCAATACTATCTGTATATACTAGGACGCATCGGCTTAATATATGAGATGAAATAGTGAGACATCGTATATTCAATATACTAAATATTATAACTTCTGTTTATAATATTACCCTACCACGGTAATAATCATATTAGTCCTAGTAGGGTGTATAACATTTTTAGCCAAGGACTAATATTAAGTCTAATACGCATACAATCCTCCGTTTATAATATTAAAGCTATTATAACTATAATAATAGTATTTAGTACGTACCATAGAATAAATGGGTTGTCACACCCCTTTTTTACCAAAACCTTTCACTAAACCCTCTTAAATAAATAAAAGAATTTAGTAAAAGCTTGAAAAGAGTTTTTAATTTTGAAAGTGACAAAATTTGTGTTCAAAAGGGTTAACTCAGAGTCGTCACCTGACATTTGATTTCGGTGTGCCAGGCCACCGTTTTTTTCTAAAATTTGGTTCTTTTCCTTTCAAAACACTTCAGACTCTAAAAACTAAGTCTACACCAGAGATTCGGGTAAGGGGGTTCATTTGACTCGGGGAGAAGGTGTTAGGCACTCCCCAAGTCCCGTGAAGGTCACGGTTGCGTACTCGATCTAGTTGGCTTTTAGAATATACAATTGAGATAAAAACAAACACAGAAAAGAAAAAAAACACACAAGAAGCTCGAGGTCGTTCCCTACCTAATAAAAGAAAAAAGAAAAACTAAAGTTCTAAATTATCCTATATTACTTCTTCAACGATGTTTGCCACGGCCTCCAGAAACAATGCTTACAAGTTGGACCTTCCTGGTGAGTTTCAAGTAAGTGCTACATTCAATGTTGCTGACTTATCTTTGTTTGACGTAGGATCGAATTCGGGGACGAACTCTTTTCAAGAAGAGGGGAATGATAGCATCACTGATAAGGATAGAGTTTTGGAAGATCAAAGAAGGCCATTTACAAGATCTCAAGCTAAGGAATTGCAAACTAAGGTTGCTGGACTTCAATGGCAAATAAAGAAGCTTCTAACTATGGAGGAAGAGCTCATGCCCAAAGGAGACGATTTGTCGAAGTGTTACAACTATTTGGTTGCTCAAATTGAAGTCCAAGAGGAGGAAGATTTGGTTACCCAAATCAGCCCTTGGAGTCACCAAATGGGCTCAAAATGAGCTTAAAAGAGTTCCAGAAAGAGGTGTTACAAGAGTAGCCCAATTGGAGTCCAAACAAATGGCCCAAAACTAGTTGTTTTAAGGCCCAAATCTGCCCCAAAGGGTCTTGGCCGCCCCTCACCTACCCAAAGACTTTTCTTAGACTTTAGCAACCACCTACCTCATTGTAATAATTGTGTTTTCCACTACAACCACCCCACCTAGTTTTTAATGTTATTTTTATGCCTTTGCACTCCTATAAATAGGGTGTTCTTCTCCTTCATAAGACAGATTATTATTGATTGAGTATATCATACTTTGAGAGTTCTTTTGAACCTTTGTTACTTATGCTTTGAGATTTATCTTTCAACCTTTACTAGTTGATAGTTCAAGGTAGTAAGATTACTTCTCTTTTGTGATATCTTTGATTCCTTTGTGGTATTCTTAGAAGGCGATTAATACTAGTATGAATTGTTGTCTCAAGTTACTCGTAAAGTGGTCAAGATCCGAATCTATTGTTTTGATTTGCTTTTCAAGTAAAGGCATTTGATTTCTTTCATAAATCAAGATGTTGTTACTTTGATCTTGTCAAGACTATAGAACTTGCGTTCTTGAAAGTTCTCGGAATTCTTTCCTTGAATCTTTATCATATCTTTATTTTCGTCTCTTTAATTCTAGTTGTTCAATTCCAGTTGTTATTGCTTCCGCATTTACTTCTCAAATTCTTACTCTAGTTTGGATTCCCGACCTAGTTGTTATCAGTCATAGGACCTTCCGTTTATATATCGTATTGGGCGTAATGTGATACGTTCATACTGTGACGCATCGGCCAACGACAACCACATAAGTCCATTTGACTAATATGATTGGAGTCATAACAGATTGGGAGTAATGTAATACGATTGTAGTAATAGGACCTTCCGTTCATTCATATACTAGGACGATCGGCCTACGACAATCACATAAGTCAGTTTGACTAATTCGATTGTATTCATAGGAACTTCCGTTTATATATCGTGGTTGTTATTAGTCCAAATGGACTTATGTGGTTGTCGTAGGCCGATGAGTCCTACTACAATCGTATTACATTACTCCCAATCTGTTATGACTACAATCGTATTAGTCAAATGGACTTATGTGGTTGTCGTAGGATGTTGCGTCTTAGTATATGAATGAAATAATATTCATAGAAGGTCAATTATTAAATAACAACCACGATATATAAACGGAAGGTCCTATTATTACAATCGTATTAGTCAAATGGATTTATGTGGTTGTCGTAGGCCGATGCATCCTAGTATATGAATGAAATCATATTCATTCACGATCAACTACTAAATAATATTCATATATGGTCAATTAGTAAATAACAACCACGATATATAAACGGAAGTTCCAATAACTAAAATCGTATTAGTCCAATGGACGTATGTGGTTGTCGTAGGCCGATGCATCCTACTACATTCGTATTACATTACTACCAATCTGTTATGACTATAATCATATTAGTCAAATGAACTTATATGGTTGTCGTAGGCCGATGCATCCAGTATGTGGTTGTCGTAGGCCGATGCGTGCTAGTATATGAATGAAATCATATTCATTCACAATCAATTACTAAAGAACAACCACTATATATAAACGGAAGTTCCTATGACTACAGTCGTATTAGTGAAATGGTCTTATGTGGTTGTCGTAGGCCGATGCGTCCTAGTATATGAATGAAATAATAATCATAGATGGTCAATTACTAAATAATAACCACGATATATAAATGGAAGGACCTATGACTACAATCATATTAGTCAAATGGACTTATGTGGTTGTTGTAGGTCGATGCGTCCTAGTATATGAATGAAATCATATTAATTCACGGTCAATTACTAAATAACAACCCCGATATATTAACGGAAGTTCCTATGACAACAATCGTATTAGTCCAATGGACTTATGTTTTTATCGTAGGCCGATGCGTTCTAGTATATGAATGAAATCATATTCATTGTAGTAGGACGCATCGGCCTACGACAACCACATAAGTCCATTTGACTAATATGATTGTAGTCAAAGGAACTTCCGTTTATATATCGTGTTTGTTATTTAGTAATTCACCATCTATGAATATTATTTCATTCATATACTAGGATGCATCGGCCTACGACAACCACATAAATCTATTTGACTAATACTATTGTAGTAATAGGACCTTCCGTTTATATATCGTGGTTGTTTTTTAGTAATTGACCGTTTTTGAATATTATTTCATTCATATACTAAGACGCATCGGCCTACGACAACCACATAAGTCCATTTGACTAATACGATTATAGTCATAATAGATTGGGAGGAATGTAATACGATTGTAGCAGGACGCATCGGCCTACTACAATTGTAGTTGGACACATCGGCCTACGACAACCACATAAGTCCATTTGACTAATACGATTGTGGTCATAGTAATGTAATACGATTGTAGTAATAGGACCTTCCGTTTATATATCGTATTGGGAGTAATGTCATACATTCATACTAGGACTCATCGGCCTATGACAACCATATAAGTCCATTTGACTAATGCGATTGTAGTCATAACAGATTGGGAGTAATGCAATACGATTGTAGTCATAATAGATTGGGAGTAATGTAATACGATTGTAGTAGGACGCATCGGCCTACGACAACCACATAAGTCCATTTGACTAATACGATTGTAGTCATATTCATATACTAGGACGCATCAGCCTACAACAACCACATAAGTCCATTTGACAAATAAGATTGTATTCATAGGACTAATACGATTGTAGTCATAGGACCTTCTGTTTATATATCGTATTGGGAGTAACGTCATACGTTCATACTAGGACACATCGGCCTATGACAACCACATAAGTCCATTTGACTAATACAATTGTAGTCATAACAGATTGGGAGTAATGTAATACGATTGTAGTAATAGGACCTTCTATTCATTTATATACTAGGACGCATCGGCCTACGACAATCATATAAGTCCATTTGACTAATACGATTGTAGTCATAGGAACTTCCGTTTATATATCGTGGTTTTTATTAGTCCAATGGACTTATGTGGTTGTCGTAGGCCGATGCGTCCTACTACAATCGTATTACATTACTCCCAATCTGTTATGACTACAATCGTATTAGTCAAATGGACTTATGTGGTTGTCGTAGGCCGATGCGTCTTAGTATATGAATGAAATAATATTCATAGATGGTTAATTATTAAATAACAACCACGATATATAAACGGAAAGGTCCTATTATTACAATCGTATTAGTCAAACGGACTTATGTGGTTGTCGTAGGCCGATGCGTCCTAGTATATGAATGAAATCATATTCATTCACAGTCAATTACTAAATAATATTCATAGATGGTCAATTACTAAATAATAACCATGATATATAAACGGAAGTTCCAATGACTACAATCGTATTAGTCCAATGGGCTTATGTGGTTGTCGTAGGCCGACGCGTCCTACTACAATCGTGTTACAATACTACTAATCTGTTATGACTACAATCGTATTAGTCAAATGGACTTATGTGGTTGTCGTAGGCCGATGCGTCCTAGTATGTGGTTGTCGTATGTCACGACTCAAACCCCGGTCATGAAGGCGCCCAACACAATGCTAGGCAAGTCCGACCATGTTACCCATTAAACCGGCCAATTATTAAATTATAGATGATCAATTAAACTTAAGCAGCATGTTTTCTTATCAAAATGATAAACGTGCAAGTAGAAGCATACAAAATACGGTCCTAACCAAATAGTGGTGTCACGAGTGCGAGCCTCTATAGACAAATGATCATATACAAACAAGTCTAGGCAAAACGGAGACAACAAAACGATAAATAATGAGAATACAGGTTCTGCAGACGTCGGCAGCTACCTCGTAGTCTCCGCGGGGTAGAAATGAATAAGCAGCTGGGACAGCTCAACTGCTCTCTGGCACCTGCAAATCTTCACAAAAAGTGCAGGGGAGTGGGGTGAGTATATTTTAACTCAGTGAGTAACAATAATAAACAATAACTGAAAATAAGAACACATGTACTTTCACTAAACAGTTCTAAGGGCAACCTCACAGGTAAGTCATCACTACGGTGAATACCCTCATTTCCAGTCCACATCTATCTCAACAAGGTCCCACACTGACCTAGTCCTCACTCGTACCGCTACGGCGTACAGCCGACCCAATATATATAATTGTATACATATGTCTATAATGTATAAGTATATAGGTAGATATATGGATATATATAAGTATAATGTTGCGGCGTGTAGCCCGCTCCAATACATATAATGTTGCGGCGTGCAGCTCGCTCCATTTAACGTCGACGGCTCTTACTGGTGGTGTATACAGACTTTGGAGGGGCTCCCTCGGCCCAAGCGCTATGATGATGCGGCGTGCAACCCGATCCACACATATATTACTACGGCGTGCAGTCCGATAAAATATATATATATAAATAAATATACTGCTGCAGCGTGCAGCCCGATCCTATAATATACTCCAGCGCCCACTGAGAATGTGTGCAGACTCAGACTCCGAAAGGTCTCCTACAGCCCAAGCACAATAATACTGCGGCGTGAAGTCCATCCTACTTGTATATTACTGCGGCGTACAGTCTGATCCACATACACATCACTGCGGTGTGCAGTCTGATCCAATATTGGTATATACATTTAGTATCTTGTAATGGGTCCTCGACCCTGTCTCAGTCAGCATAGACTTGGCCTTTCAGGCCCACTCAGCTAAATCAGGAAATTTCCACCCTTGGTAGTCTCTCTCACAGTACATATCTAGTACTGGCCCACGATATGCTATACATCTAACATTACGGCTGAGTGTAAGTTTTCAACATGATATAGGGGTCACCTAGCTCTACATGTTCTCTAATGCTCTACAGATCGGCAGAAGGCCCCAAACATGGCTACTAGCCCAATTACACAGTTATAATCCCATTCACAGTCATATTACACAATACACTATTAGTCGGAAAGGACCAAGTCAATTCCCCAATCACAATGTCACCACGCCCGTCACATGACGCGTGTCTCATCTCATCATAGCACTGTAAAGTGCTAGTACGGGGTTTGAAACCCTCAGTACATTATTTACTATCACCACACACCTCGGTCCGGTAGAAACTTTAGTCCTCCTTGCGCTTGCCTCGTAATTCAACTCTCTCGGATGCTGAATCTGTTCAAAATCATTGAACATACATCAATATAGGCTAATTATACGCAACCCATTCGAAATAACTAAATTTGCGCCAAAACCCACAAAGTTGTCAAAACCCGACTTTTGGTACGCTTCTCGATAAATTACGAAAGTCGCATATTCGGAATCCTCGTCTCAACACGAGTCTATGCATATAACATTTACCAAATTCGGACTCCGTTTGCCCATTCATATCATTGATTTTTCCATAATTTAGGCGTAGGGCTAAAATCCCCCATTAATCTTCCATTTTCAAGTGTTAAATGCTTAGTTTATCAATGCAAAACCATAATTTGAGTCCATAGTTAATTACCCGAAGAACCTCCTTGAATTTCTCTTCAAAATCGCCCAAGTCGTCTCTCAAGTCCGAGCATTAAATGTTTTATGACTTATGAAATTTTACCCCTTCTAATTTCTTTATCACAGACGCGATTTCCGCTTCTGCGACCTTGGACTCGCACCTGCGAGTCCACTTCTGCGATCAGCTCGTCGCTTCTGCGAGTTTTTACCTAGCCGCCCAGTTCCGCTTCTGTGGTCCAGGTCTCGCACCTGCGAGACCGCATAAGCGAACAGGGCTCCGCTTCTGCGGAACTCCACCGGCCTGCCCTTTCCGCTCCTGCGATCATGGGCTCGCTTCTGCGAGCCCGCTCATGCTCATCCTCAGCCGCTTCTGTGGAGCTTCCTACCTTAGCCAAATCTCGCTTCTGCGAGAATTTTCCGCACCTGTGCATCCGCTTCTGCGGTTCCCCGCCCGCAGAAGCGAAAACACCAGAAGCCCAAAACCCCAAACCTGTATAATTCCTGAAATTCTTTCGTTTAACCTCCTGAAACCATCCCGGGGCCCCCGGGACCCCAACAAAAACCACAACATACTCCTTAGCACTGTACAGACTTGTTCCAATGATAAAAACACGCCCTTAAACATGGAAAACATCGAATTCAAGCAAATTCAAGCCTAAGTTTTCATTTAAACTTGCGCACCCAACATTCGATCAAAAACCCGACCAAACGATCTCCGAATGACCTAAAATTTTGCAGGCACATCCAAAATCACCTAACGGAGCTACTGCAACTGTCAAAATTCCATTCCGACTCCCGGATCAAAATCTCACCTACCGTTCGGATAACGCTAAAATTCAACTTTAGCCATTTCAAGCTTAAACTACACCGGACCTCTAAATTCACTTCCGATCGCTCATAAATGACCTCCCAGAGCTGACCGAATCATCACAATTTGATTCCGAGCTCTCTAATTCCCAAGTCAATATCCAGCTGACTTTTCTCAACTATTCCTTCTACTAAGAGACTATTTGTCTCATTTCCATGATTAACTCAAACTCGCCAAACATGCATATTGTAATATTAACAAGCATACAACGGGGATAACGGAATGATAACTCACATGATGACGGACCGGGTCATCACATTCTCCCCAACTTAAGAAAATGCTCGTCCTCGAGCGGGTTAAGAAACATACCGGGAAGCTACGAATCTCCGTAACTGAGGTCGGTTTGGGCCAACTCTGCACTGCCTCTACCTTCCTCGGATCCTCCTAAATACCATCACGGGACACCACGTGTCCTAAGAATGCCATGGACTCAAGCCAGAACTCACACTTGGAGAACTTGGCATACAACTTCTCCCGCAACCTCTGCAACACCACTTTAAGATGCTGAGCATGCTCCTCCTGGCTATGAGAGTACACCAGGATATCATCTATGAACAGAATCACGAAGGAGTCCAAATATGGCGGAAATACACTGTTTATCAGATGCATGAACGCGGTTGGGGCATTGGTTATCCCAAAAGACATCACAAGAAACTCATAATGCCCATACCTCGTCCTGAAGGCTGTCTTGATAATATCCGACTCTCTAATCTTCAGCTGGTGGTAGCTTGAAGGAAGATCAATCTTCGAGAATACCCTATCTCCTTGGAGCTGATCAAATAAATCATCAATGCGAGGCAAGAGATACTTATTCTTCACTGGTACCTTGTTCGGCTGCCTGTAGTCAATACACATCCTCATAGAGCCATCTTTCTTCTTAACAAATAAGACCGGTGCACCCCACGGTGACACACTCGGCCGAATGAACCCCTTATCTAGGAGTTCCTGGAGCTGCTCCTTCAATTCCTTCAGCTCAGCTGGTGCCATACGATATGGAGGAATAGAAATAGGCTGAGTGCCTGGCACCAAATCGATCCCGAAATAAATGTCCCTGTCCGACGGCATGCTCGGCAGGTCTGAGGGAAATACATCAGGAAAGTCCCGCACAATGGGAACAGAATCAATATTGGGAGTCTCAACTCCGACCTCCCGCACAAATGCCAAATAATAAAGACATCCCTTCCCAACCATTCATTGGGCCTTGAGGAAAGATATTACCCTGCTGGGTACATAATCAGTCGTGCCTCGCCACTCTATTCTCTGACCGCCTGGCCTCGCCAAAGTGACTATCTTAGAATGACAGTCCAGAACAGCATGACATAGAGATAGCCAATCCATGCCTAATATAACATCAAAATCAATCATGCTGAGAAGCAATAGGTCCACTCGGGTCTCCAAACCCCCAACAGTGACCAGACAGGACCATAACAATAGTGTCCCCCACCGGGGTAGACACATGCACTGCCAACGTAAGATACCCTCGGGTCATGCCCAAATGAGGATCAAAATATGTAGACACATAAGAATAAGTAGAACCAGGATCGAACAGTACTGAAACATCTCTGTGGCAGACTGAAATAATACCTGTAATGACAACATTAGAAGCAACAGCCTCAGATCGGCCCTGAAGAGCATATCGTCTAGCCTGTCCGCCTGATCGGCCTCCCCCTCGAGCGCGACCCCTAGCTGACTGACCCTCACCCCTAGCTGGGGGGGGCGGGTGCTGAAGTAGAAGGGCCAAATGATGAGGGTTGTCCCCTCTGCTGATATGACCTGGAGACAAGATGGGGACACTCTCTGCGGATGTGCCCAAACTCTCCGCACTCAAAGCAACTCCCAGGTGCTGGGGGCTTGCAGCTGGAACCTGATCTTGAACCTGGACCACCGGTGCTGGAATCGACCCTGAGTTTGGTCAGCTGGTGGGTCAGCAGGTGCTGGTACTGGTGCCCTACCTCTACCATGACCACAGCCTCTGGGTGCCAATGGTGGTCATCCGCACGTCTCCTAGCACGTGTTCTCGCCATCTGCGAGAGAACAGAATATGGAAAAGTTTAGTTTCACGATAACACAAACCGCACAATATAAATCCAAGAAAAGTGAAGTTTTTCCTAAGTTCTGTAGCCCCCCGAGGATAGATACGGACGTCTACGTACCGATCCGTGAAAGCCTACTAAACCGGCTCATGACTCGCGAGTCCTAGTAACTTAGGCTAGGATACCAACTTGTCACGACCCAAATCCGGTCGTGATGGCGCCCAACAATTAAGCTAGGCCAGCCAGACCAACAATAATCTTTCACAAATAATATCAGTCCCAAATGGACCACTCAAGAGGAATATGTGAGTCAAAGAAACTCCTATAATAATAATACGAACAAAATACTGAGAAGTGCAAAAAATGAACTAACACTCCCAAAGATCTGGAGTAACAAGTCTAGAGCCTCTAAACAAAACCCGAATAGTGATAGAGAATACTGTATGAAATACTCAAATCCGAACATAAAGTAATAACTGAAAAGAGATGAGAAGCTAGGTTCTGCAAACGTCGGCAGCTACCTCAGTAACTCGATATGACTCTGTAAAATCTAGATTGCTCGTCTACTTCTCCTGAGTACCTGAATCTACACACAAAGGTGCAGGGAGTAGGGGTGAATACTAATTACTCATTGAGTAATAAATATATACAAGTAGCTGAAAGCAAGAAATCCACAGAATACCACAAAATGAAGCTAAACTACAGTCCAATCCTCCTACGAACTAGCATCAACAGTACAATACAACTACCACAGAATAATTTAACAAATAAAGATGCAATGCAATGCACATAACCGCTACGGCGTGTAGCCCGATCCATTTAACGTCGACGACGCTCACTAGGGGTATGTACAGACTCCGAAGGGGCTCCTACAGCCCAAGCGCAATACTGCTGCGGCGTGCAGCCCGATCCTCATATCAACCGCTATGGTGTGCAGCCCGATCCATTGTCACGACCCGGATTTTTCCCCAACCTCGGGATCGTGATGGCGCCTACTCGTAGTAGCTAGGCAAGCCACTATATTCATACTATCCTATTTTTAATAATATTTCATAATTAATTTATCAACAAAACCATAACTTTAATTAAATAAGTGCGGAAGACTTTATCGAAATAGAAATAACCAGTTACAAGGTAAAATCATACTGAAATCCTCTACCCAAGACGTGGAGTCACCAACTCACGAACTACTACTGAATACTACACATAAAAGTCTGAAAGAAATATAACATAATCTGTTTGTCTCGGAATAAAGAGACTACAGCTAGTAACATAAGTAAGGAGAGAGACGCCGGGCCTGCGAACGTCCGCAAGCTACCTCGGTCTCAAATATGATCAACTCCCACGCAAAAGATTTACTGCTGCTGCTGCTGATCGTAACCTGGACCTGTGCAAAAACGCACAGAAGTGTAGTATCAGCACAACCGACCCCATGTGCTGGTAAGTGCCCGGCCTATCCCGGCGAAGTAGTGACAAGCCTAGGACCAGACACCCACATAAACCTGTGCAATTCAATATGCAATATATATATATATATATATATATATATATATGTACATAAATATTTATAAGGAAATACTCTACTCTGCAATAACAATCAATAACTCATAATATCCAGATTAATCTAATCCACAGAATTAAATCTTACTCTCGTGTCTCAATTCTTTATTTATAAATTATATCTTGTGGTAGGCGTACCACCCGCTCCCAACTTTATTAATAATTATATCTTGTGGTAGGCGTACCACCCGCTCCCAACCGTATCAATAGGCTACCGGCAACTATGGCCAATGCCAAGATTCAAATCACTTTGTGGTCGGCGTGCCACACGATCCCATTTCTTATCATAAAAGTGGTCGGCGTGCCACACGATCCCATTTCTTATCATAAAAGTGGTCGGCGCGCCACACGATCCCAATTCTTTAATATATATATTACCACAAATAACAAGAATTAACCAAGTAATAACACAATAAGGAATATCTCAAAAGAACTCAACAATTAATAACAGCTAATAAGTTCACAAGGAAGACAAGGTATAATGGAAACACAAGTAATATCAAGTCAAGGAATAGCAAGTAGTTGCACGGCATCACCCAAATAAAATATAATGGAAAAACAAGTAATATCAAGTCAAGGAATAGCAAGTAGTTGCACGGCATCACCCTTCGTGCTTTTACTCTCATCCTCACCAAATAAGCAAATAAAGTGCACGGCATCACCCTTCGTGCTTTTACTCTCATCCTCACATCCATAGTACGGCATGATCCTTCGTACATGGTTCAATAACAAGGCACGGCATTATCCTTCGTGTATAATCAATAAAACATGGCACGGCATTAACCTTCGTGCATAAATAATAAAACATGGCAGGACATTAACCTTCGTGCATAATCACTAACAAGGCATGGCATTAACCTTCGTGCATAAATAATAAATCATGGCACGGCATCACCCTTCGTGCATTATCACTCTTCCTCACCCAGATAACAATCGCAGTTAAGGGCAGAGAAAGAAAACAACAAATCATGAACCGTCCCGGCAAGGGACACAATAATCATTTCAACAAAGTCCCTGCAAGGGCAATCAATATCTCACTTCACAACAAGTCCCGACAAGGGAGAACAATAACAATTCTACAACCCAGCAAGGGTTTAACAATTTATCTTCAAAATATCTCACAACAAGTATTAACAACGACTCACGGTCATACTAGACGCCAGTGTATGGATGCTCGTCACCACAGCCCATACACCGCACTCGATCACATAACACATAGCACATAATCCTATTCCCTCAAGCTAGGATAGAACAAACACTTACCTCAAATGTTTTACGAACAATTCAATCTGTGGCAATGCCTTTTCCTTTCAAATTCGGCTCCAATCCAATCGTATCTATACACAATTGATTTAATATCATCAATACTACTCAACAAACTAATTCATAAGGCCAATTTCAACTTTTACAACATTCTACCCGGAATAATGAAATTCGACCCCGGGCCCACATGGTCGGAACTCGGGGTTCGGACCAAAATCCGGTTACCCATCCTCCCACGAGTTCATGTATATGATTTGTTTCAAAATCGGACCTCAATTCGAGGTCCAATTTCCCAATTTATGAAAAACCCTATATTCTAACAAAAACAAGAAATTCTATCATGAAAACCTTTGATTTTTATTGAAAAACATGTTTAATGATGTTAGGAATTGAAAGAATTAAGTAAAAAGTGACTTACAATTGTTTTGAAGAAGAAGAAATCCGTGAAGAGTCGCAAATGGGTGTTTTTGGGTTGTGAAATGTGAAGAAATGAACTGAAAATCGTGTTTTACAGGTCTCTGTGTTCGCATTTGCGAACATGGGTTCGCAATTGCGAACCCCGACCAATTTCTGGAGTTTGAAAAATAAGCTAAGGTTGGGAAGTTCGCATTTGCGAACTTTTGTTCGCATTTGCGAACACTGGCAGGATTGGGGAATGTTCGCATTTGCGAACAATGGTTCGCATTTGCGAACACAGGCAGTATAGGTGAATGTTCGCAATTGCGACACATTCTTCGCAATTGCGAAGACAGGCAATTACTGAAGGCCTCGCATTTGCGAGGTTAAGTTCGCAATTGCGAACTCTGGTCCAGGTGTGCCAGTGTCGCAATTTGCGACACATTGTTCGCATTTGCGAACTTGGCAGGTTCTGGCAGGCATCGCATTTGCGATAATGGGTTCTCATTTGCGAACCCAGCCTTGAACTGCCTTCTTCGCATTTGCGAGAAATTCTTCGCAAATGCGAAGCCAACAGCTGGGTGAAAAACCAGCAGTGCATAAATTCAGAAATTGATCCTACGGCCTATCAAATCTTTACCCGAGCCCCCGGGCTCCAAACCAAACATGTACACAACATCAAAAACACATTATGAACTTGTTCGTGCGATCACATCACCAATACCACATCGTTTTCATCAAATCAAGCCTCAAATTCATGATTTTCATACTTTTGGTTTTCAAAACTTTCAAACTTGGAACTCAAGGTCCAAAACATATCAAACGACATCCGAATGTCACCAAACTTTACAGAATGCACATATATAATATTTAAGACTTGTACCGGGCATCAGAACCAAAATACGAGCCCGATTCCAAGTCAATTAATTCATTTTCCTTTAACAATTACATCAAAAACAATTTCATAGAAAAATTCATAACTTCGGCTCTAGGCCTCAGAATTTGACTCCGGACGCATGTCCAAGTCCCATATTTTCCTACGGACCTTTCGGGACCATCCAATATCGGGTCCGGATCCGTTTACCAAAAATGTTGACCGAAGTCAACCATATCAATATTAATATCATTTTTATCCACATTTCTCATAGAATTCATATTTTCTATCACAAAATCTTTCCGGCTACATGCTCGGATTGTGCACGTAAATTGAGGCAACATAGAAAGAGGTTTTCAAGGCCTCAGAAGCTCGAAATAAAAAATAAAATAAGTGATGACCCTTTGGGTCGTCACATCCATCCTCAGTCCACAACAACATATAAGTCACACAACAGCTCAAATTATTTATTTCCAGATTCCAAATCATAAATT
The DNA here is from genome assembly GCA_032618575.1 of Nicotiana noctiflora. Lineage (NCBI taxonomy): Eukaryota > Viridiplantae > Streptophyta > Magnoliopsida > Solanales > Solanaceae > Nicotiana > Nicotiana noctiflora. The sequence continues at coordinate 63,635 of JASVEL010009280.1, read as the reverse complement.
ATGAAAATACTCTAACTTTTATTAATTTTTGCAAAACCGGTGACCTAGCATTTCATTACGGTGAATTCCAAACCAGGACTGAGATCAGAGATTAAGAAAGTATAGCTATCACATATATAACTATCCCCTAGGGATACTACAGGTCGGCACAAGGCCCCAAACACGGCTTACATCCTACAAATTATATCAAACACAATGTTTTTCAACCACAATTATCATATTATACTCATTCGGGATGGGCTAAGTCTCAATCTCCAGTCACAATCAATCCTGCACCTGCCACGGGGTGTGAGCCACGCCCTACTAGCGTCACAATGTGCTAAGCCGGGGTCTCGAACCCTCAGGCTACCATATACACAAACTACTCACCTCTAGCCGGCCGTAGACTCGTACGCAATGCCTTTTCCTTTGGAATTCACTGCCTCGCGCGTAGAATCTAGTCAAACCACAGTAATTATGTCAATTACGGGTCAAAGAAACATAACCCAATTCAATTTATACGAAGTACGCAAAATTGCACTAAGTTGGTAAAACCCGACCCCGGGCCCGCTACTCGAAAAAATCTAAAATTAATACCAACGCGATCTTCGTCTCGCCACGAGTCCGTGCCTATAAAATGTATCGAAAACGGAGTTCGAATGGCCTTTCAAAAGTCAAATTTCAATACCTAGGCCATAATTCTTCACAGTTTCTACCCAAATTCATGAAGATTGATGTTAATTCTACCATAAAATTACGTTTTTGAGTCAAGAAACTTACCTCTGATAAATACCCGATGAATTCCTAGCGTTTTCCCGTGAGTTTCTCTCTCCAGGGCTCAAATTTTGTGTTTTTGGTGAATTAACCCGCGACTACACTGCTTCTGGATTTTAATTCTCCGCCTGACCCAATTACTCTACGCGTTCGCGATGGAGCTCACGCGTCTGCGACGCTTCGTCCAACTTCCTCTTCGCGAACGCGATGCTTCCCCACGCGTTCGCGATGAATAACTCATCAGCCGCCCGGATTTTCTTCTACGCGTTCGCGTCGCCCCTCTCGCGAACGCGATGCACTCCCTCATTCTCCTACGCGAACGCGACCTCCAGGGGTGCGAACGCGAAGCTCAACCCAACTTGGCCTACGCGAACGCGATGGCCTGATCGCGAACGCGATTCTTTAGCCAGCCCTGCCTTCGCGAACGCGACCTAGGCCACGCAAACGCGAAGGCTTAATGCCTGCTGCACGACCTGCAATTTTTCTGCAGTTTTCTCCAAGTTCCAAATGCCCGGTTGATGGTCCGAATTCATCCCGAGGCCCCCGGGACCCCAACGAAAACCACCAACATACTCCAAAACATGATACGGACTTGTTTCAATCATAAAAATGTCATCCTAAACATCAAAATCACCATTTTCACACGGATTCAAGCCTAAGTTTTGTTCAAACTTTCTGAAACTAACATTCGATCCAAAACATGACCTAAACACCTCCGAATGACCTGAAATTTTGCACGCATATCCAAAATCACCTAACGGAACTACTGCGACTCTCGGAATTTCATTCCGAGCCCCAGATCAAACTCTAACCTATCGTTCGGATTCCGCCAAAAATTCAACCTTAGCCAATTCAAGCCTAAAACTGCACCGGACCTCCGAATTCGATTCTGATTGCTCTCCTAAGTCATAAATGATCCTCCAAAACTAGTCGAATCATCAGAATTCAATTCCGACCAGTCTAACTCATTGGTTAACATTCGATTGACTTTTCCAAACTATCTTTTTCACAAAGAGGTTTATGGCCTCATTTCTATCTAAATTTCTTCCGATTTGCTTCTAACTTTCCGAACACATTTAAATAAGCATATTGAAGTGTTACATGAAGAAAATGGGGCGATAACTCCCGTAACGACGAGTCGGGTCGTTACAATATATATATTATAGTCAAAATTACCATTAATAATCTTCATGGTTTGGTCATCGGTCTGATGAACTAGGTGATTTTGCTGACATCGTCTATGTTAGTCCTAATATGAACGTATGATATTATGTTTTACTGATGTACGTATAACAGTTATATTAGAATTATATATTAATGGGGCAATCATGATAATAGTGCATGAGGTCATACTATTAGTTAATAAATAATATATCATACCATATAATTAGGTCCTAGTGTACGTAATTAGGAATGGGGCGTAAACTCTAGGTCCTAGTGTTGATATCAATATTTTATATAAAATTCACATATTGAATTACTAACTCCTGAGACAAAAACCGTACTAAATCGTAACATATTATATGGTCATAAAATCTATAATCATTGGACTAATTCTGTAGGTAATTATGCCATAAAGTACAATATATTCGTGTATAGTCATTCACTGTTTATAATATTGCAATATACTTAGGATATGATTGTAATCATACATACGATTGTCGTATATATTACATTTAGGATATTTTTGAATGGTATGCTGGGTATATATCATGTAGTAATACGTATTCAATGATTGACGGTAATTGTAGAACCGCATATGAGAATTTAGTGATACATAAGTTTAGTCCAATATCACTTAAGTTCCTGTGACTCAAGTCTATGTTGAATAAATATTATTTATGTAGATATAGTCTAGATAGGATTTATCGTCACACCTCCTTTTTCCGCAAACCCGCGAGGGAGCGAAAGAGTTTTTCCAATTAAAAGACAATCGAAATGGGATTTATTATTAAGGTTCAGAGTCGCCACTTGGGAGATTTATGGTGTCCCAAGTCACTGGTTTGAATCCCGAATCGAGGAAAAGAATGACTCTCTTTGACAGTCTGCGCACCAGAAATCCGGATAAGGAATTCTGTTAACCCGGAAGAAGGTGTTAGGCATTCCCGAGTTCCGTGGTTCTAGCACGGTCGCTCAACTGTCATATTCGGCTTATTTATCTGATTTATTCCATGCTTTAACTTATGCAAAAAATAACCCTTAACCGCTTTTAATACTATTATTATTATTATTTTAACAAGGAATTACAACGTTGTGAATACGTATCTCGAATCACGTCAAATCAATGTACCCGTGGTTGTCGACATATTTTGACTCCGTTGAGATTTGGATTTGGGTCACATAAATGTGCACCCAAGTTTAGGGAGATAAAAATTATTAAATACGCGCCTAAAATACTAACGCGTTATTATTTTGAGAAAAGCCGCGGAAATCGCTAAACGGCAAGTCCCGCAATCTAAGTAATATTTATCAAACAAGTATGAGGACCCCACAATTTATAACTATTTGGCGAGACGCGCCTTATTTATTTTAAAAGGGCAATCCTAAAGTGACAACATTTTTCTATTAAGTTCGTCTCTAAATTAAAAGAGAAAAATCTTAATTAATACGAGTTTAATAATATATAACACACTAGTTGCTAGATTAATACCAATATTGATGGAAGGGAAATTAATTTAAAGCAATTTCGAATAAAATATAAAAAAATAAAATTTCGAAATTACAAATAAAAATAAAATAAAATTTCGAAATTATCAATAAAAGTAAAATAAAATTTCAAAATTATAAGTATAATAAAATAAAATTTCGAAATTATAAATAAAAGATAAAATAAAATTTCGAAATTATAAATATAATAAAATAAAATTTCGAATTTATAAAAAAAAAAGATAAAATTTGACAACTAAATGTTCAAAAGAATTTGAACATAGCTAGATTAAAACTTACATTGTTATATGAAACTATTAAAATCAATTCCTAAAATGGCTACATTTTTATGAATTCATGTCCAAAATAAAAGGAAACAAATTTTCTTTATTAATCTACGTGATTGGAATTATAACTTATTAATCGGATTAAATTAGGCGCAATTGACAAATTGTAATCACATTAGCACAAAAGAAAATTATGCCATGCCTTACTAAAATCGAAGTTATAGGAAAAATATGGCGTTTATAAATAATATATTAAAATAAATCAATTATCCCATAACTAATTTAAACCACATATGAGTGGATAAATAAGCCGTTGAAATCAATATCTAACTTCCGAAATTAGTTCAAATTAAAACTTAACTAGATTTAGCTATGTGTTCATAATTAACTTATCATCGACCATGTTAAAACATTCATAACTAGTGAACTAACTAATTTTTACCAAACCGATTCGTTAACTAATTTAAGATGTTCTCCTCTTAATTATTAAACCACTAGTATATATATATCCGCTCTTCGCGCGGTTAACTTAAAGACCACATAAATTTTTTTCTAATACCGAAATATTAAAAGAGTTGCCAGCAATAGACACTTAATTTTGTACCTCCATCTCAATTATTTTCTTAAAACCTTTGGTTGATACGTTTGAGTTAAATACTTATATTTTCACAATTTAAGAATTTAATAAATCTATATCCAAGCATTATTTTACTTTTCTTTAGTTTCATAAAAAGGAAAAAATAGTTCTAATTCTCGAGATTCAGAAAAAGCAAAAATAGTTAATTACTTATTATTTAATACTTCCCATTACCTTGTCATTTGGAATTTTTTTCCGTCGGATGACATTTTTGAATTCCCCTTCTCCCTTTTATCATTTTTCTTGTTGATAATATAGTTTATTTTTCTTTTAGTTATTTTCTATCGATTTTCATTTTGATAATTTACTTCATGTAATCCTACTTCTTTTCCTTATATTTATTTTAATTCATTCCAACATTATCTCCCCATTCCCACTGTTTCTCAGCACTGTACACATTCTTTTAATTTATATACGTCCGGTGCATCTCCATCATTTAATGGTCTTACCAAAAACTTTTCCCCTTCCAAGATGATGTTAACTTCCTCGTAATAACACTTCATGCATGATTCAAATGCCTACCTGAAATTAAGCATCAACATATGAGTTGGCATGTGAGTTCCATAGAGAAAAGATCTTCACAAATAAAATTGTCATTACTTTTAAGAAAAGTGAAGATGTTATTAAACCTGGTCATATAAGACCTTTCTAGATCAAAAGATATAACGTCAAGAATCTCTCTATCCTAGCGCTCAAATTTCAGGCTACAAATCTCGTCTTCTGAACCTGAAAACAATCTGTGCAACTACAATTGCTATATATATAGATAATCTCAAAGGTACTCACAACTTCAGTTCCTACTGCTCAGAAAAAATCATCGGTTGATATCAGATAGAGAGAAATAAAATCAAGATGTCGAATGGAAATATGCAAATGGAGTAGTATATTGAAGGAAAGTTTCATCTTTTAAAGTCCTTTCTACATAAGGGTGAAATTCAAATAACGCCGGCATCAATTCAAACGGGATAAGTGAGTCAAGGAGTAACAAAAATGCATGTTTGAACGAAGGGAAATGAAACTTTAATTTTTTTAAAAAGGGAGAGAAGGGCCTCCACTCAATAGAGATGAAAAACATTGAAAAATGACAAATGAATTGTAACGCCAAATATGAAAAACTTCTTGGGTTATGATTTCAACAAATATGACGGAGAAATTCCTCACCATTGTGATGACGCATTAGATTTCGTTATATAATTGCCACAGGTTTTTTTAAATGTAGCCGTTTGTTCTGAAGGAACGGTTGATAATTAATAGTAATGACTTTTGGATTTCTTTTTTAAGAGATGACTTTTATAGTACTACATCATTACAAGAAGAAAAAAATGAGTGGGAGAAATAGGAAAAAATGGAGAAAAAAGATAACTTGAAATCCTGGCTTAGGAGAGTGCCATGTCACCGGGTTAAAGTCCCTCAATTATATAGATATATAGATTTGACAGTAACGAGCGTGCTTAAATATACACTACTTAATAGTCAAGCTAAAACAAGATATTTTTTAATGTATCACTATAACTTGTCTAATTATGTAAAGCGGCAGAAATATACAGAATAATGATACATAAAATAACCTAAATACAATAAAAAAAGAAATAAAGAAAAAGCTAAATTAAAAATTTAAGATTTCATTCTTCAAATGGGTTCATGCTTTCACATTAGCGGATACATGAATTACAGCAGTGTACCTAGTATTGGAACACAAAGAAAAGGAAGATTAGTAGTGTAGTAGTAGCACAACACAGCAACAACAGCCAGCAGTAACCCAGTAATAACCCAGTAATAGCAATCAATACAGTAGCGGAAAAACCAGTTACCAAAGTAGTTGCTTCTAATTTTTAACACTCGAGAAAAGAAGCTTGAAGCTTCGGTAAACAATAGGAATTGATGCTGAAGAAATGAAATAAATAAATTCTTTTCGTTTCTCTTTTGAACTCTCTTTAATTCTTAAGATTCGAAAATATTTTTTTCTTTTCTACAGTTCTGAAATTTTTCTTCCAAAATATTTCTCTTTGTCTTATTAATTACCAGACTTCTGTTATATATACACAAGTGCAAGACTACTACTTAATTATTATTACACACTATTTCTAATTGTCAATCAAAAAATTAGTCAAACATGGGTCCTGCTGTCCCCACTCTCTTTAACTTTAATAATTACTGTCCCCACCCACTTGACATTGTCCCCTAACTTTTCAAATCTACTATTTGTCTTATAGTAATTGAGGGTCCCACCTTCCCCAAATTACTCCCTATATTATGCAAGAAATAACAGCAGCCGGATCAATCATCAAACCCAAACCCTTAAGTAGAACCCACTCAATTATTTAAAAATTTCAAGTCCAAATTTGTCACGACCCTAGTTCACCAATCGTGAACATGTCGTGATGGCACCCAGTCCCCACGACTAGGTAAGCCTAACACATTGCGGATTATACAAGTTATGAATATTGAGTAAGAAATAGCGGAAAAATAGCATAAAAAGAAATGTAATCTCTGCCGCTTGGCACATACATCCGTCAAAACACACTGTATAAAACACCACCAAGATCCGGAATCCCACGGGTAACACAGACTAAAAGAGAATATACAACTGTGGCTCTATGTATAAGGAGTATCTAACAACGAAGTGAAGGAAATATATCTACTAGTACTATTAGAATAGAAAGAAGGCCTCCGGATCCGCGGACGTAGCGGATCATACCTCGAGGTCTCCCAAAAAGCTGCGGAATCACCTAGTATGAGCCTGTCCTGATGTACCTGGATCTGCACAACAAAAGTATGCAGAAAAGTAGCATGAGTACACCACGGCGGTACTCAGTAAGTGCCAAGCCTAACCTCGATGGAGTAGTGACGAGGAAGGTCAGGGCCCTACTGAGAGAAATCAATAATAAAGTGACAATAACAATAATGAGCAGTTTAAATGACAATAATCTTTAAATAACAACAATAATGTGATTACTGCAACCATCTACAAGTAAACTAACAACAAGTAACAACTCAATTAACAAGTCCGCGACCTGTGGGAATTGAACCCACAATCCCATTAACAGCAACCCTGGGTCTCCGGGAATCGAACCCGCAGCCCATGTCTCAATAATATCTCAATAACTCAGGATCTCCGGGAATCGAACCCGCAGTCCCTACCAATAACTCAGGATATCGGGAATCGAACCCGTAGTCCCTACCAATAACTCGGGATCTCGGGAATCGAACCCGTAGTCCCTACAAATAACTCAGGATCTCGGGAATCGAACCCTTAGTCCCTACAAATAACTCAGGATCTCGGGAATCGAACCCGTAGTCCCTACCAATAACTCGGGATCTCGGGAATCGAACCCGCAGTCCCTACAAATAACTCGGGATCTCGGGAATCGAACCCGCAGTCCCTACCAATAACTTAGGATCTCGTGAATCGAACCCGCAGTCCCTACAAATATCACTTCGGGTCTCTGGGAATCGAACCCACAGCCCTGGGATCTCCGGGAATTGAACCCGCAGTCCACCAACACAACAAATAAAGAAAACACACAGGGAGAGTATAATATGTTTAATTACAACTTCACCGAAGCTAGTGCCAACTATTTATCAAGAAGTTCAAGTAAGTCAACAAGGCAATTAAACATGTTGAATCCTAGCTAATCATGCTTTTCTAACTAATACCGGGTAAAGTAACGCTTTTATCACCTAAGAGCAGGAATATCACTAATCGGATAATTCATGTATGGTGTGTGTTACAACAACCAGCGCATGTACACGCCCGTCACCTCGCGTACAAGGCATTTAAACTATCACATAATATCTTAGGGGTGAAAGTTCCCCCACACGAGGTTAGACAAGCCACTTACCTCGACTCCGGTACAAAACCGCTAAGAGACAACTCTCTTGCCGCGAATGTCGGCCTCCACAGGCGTAGTATCTGATAAAAATTAATAGAATCACATCAAAATAGGCTAATTGGGCATTACCCAACCAAAACAATTCAAAATATACCAAAACCCACAAGTTGTCAAAACTTGACTTTTGGTACGCTTCTCGAAAAATTACGAAAGTTATATATTCGGGTTCCTTATCTCAGCACGAGTCCGTGCATATAAAATTTATCAAAATCGAACTCCGTTTGCCCATTCAAATCAAAGATTTCCTAAAATTTAGGCCTAGGGCTCAAACCCTCCATTAATCCTCAATTAACAGTGAAATAATCATGGAGAAACATCAAAACAAAGTTCTTATATTTACCTCCTTGGTGAGACGAGAACAACACCGCGAAAATCACCTCAATCGGAGCTCTAGAACTCAAGATATGCCCAAAATACTAAACTTCTCGGTTTTAAACACTAACCAGGCCTATTTTTCGCTTTCGCGGATAATTTCCGCATAGGCGGGACCGCTTTTGCGGTTCTATTTCCGCTTTTGCGGTTCCGCATCCGCGGTCAAATTCCGTTTCTTCTGTTCTGACAGACACCAGCACTTTTCTCGGCACGGAAATGAGCATAACTTCCTCATACGATGTCCAAATTCGATGATTTTTTTTGCTATGGCTCCGGAATTACAACACGGATCTAATGGTTCAAACAAATTTTGGAGATCATTTACCTAATATGGTACCCCTTTATGTTCAAAGAAGCAAAGGTTGAAACATCAAATAAGAGCGTGATCACAACCCGAAACACACCCGAGGCCCCCGGACCCCAATCAATCATACCAACCAACCCCAAAACACATTACGGACTTGCTCGAGGCCTCAAACCACATCAAAAAAACTCTAATACCAAGAATTACACCCCGATTCAAACTTTAAGAACTTTGAAGTTTCCAACTTCTATTTCCGATGCCGAAACCTATCAAATCGCATCCGATTGACTTCAAATTTTGCACACACGTCCAAAATAATATATCGAAGCTACAGAAACTTTTGGAATTCCATTCTGACCCTCGGATCAATCTCACATATCAACCGAAATTCGCCAAACTACTAACTTTGCCAATTCAAGCTTAATTCTACACCGGTCATCACAAAAATATTCCGGACACACTTCTAAGTCCCAAATCACCTAACGAATCTATCCGAACCATAAGATTTGCATTTTGAGCCCGATATCAAAATTTCCACTTCCGGTCAAATTTTCTCAAAAACCTTCAATTTTCTATCTTTAGCCAAACGACTCCAAAATGACCCACGGACCTCCGAATTCACTTCCGATCACGCTCCCAAATTCAGAATAACCATACAGAGCTACTCCCAGTCTCGGAATCCCAAACGGACATCAATAACACTAAAATGCATTTTAAGCCAAATTGATGCAATTTCTTCTAAAATGTTATCTTCTATAATATACGCCAAAACGCTCCCGGGTTATCCAAAACCCGATCCAAGCATATGCCTAAGTCCGAAATCATCATATGAACCTGTTGGAACCTTCAAATTTCAATTCCGAGGTCGTATACTCAAAATTCCAATCCTAGTTCATTTCTTCAATTTTAAGCTTTGGAAATGAGAATTTTCATTTAAATTTGACTCCAAACTTCTTGAATTTTAATTCTGACCATACCCACAAGTCAATATACGTGAGATGAAGTTGCTCATGGCCTCAAACTGCTGAATGACGCGTCGTATCTCAAAACGACCGGTTGGGTCGTTACAATCTCCCCCACTTAAACATACGTTCGTCCTCGAACGTGCTGAGAACTACACTGAAGTAGTCTGAAATCACCGGTTTAACATCTCATGCAACTTCCTGTGCTTCCACAACTCATTTGAGCACATTAGCTCGATAACTCTATAGACATAGTCATTTATTCGAGTAAATAAGCCATTAGACCCAATTCCAACATCCGGAATTTCCTGCCTAGCATGTTTCCATCATACGACCACAATATCATTCTTCACACGTTGTACCCATACATGACTGCATAACTTTGTTGAATTCACACTTTGCATCACTTTACTCATGGGACCACAATAATATTCTTTAAATATAATAGTCGAAATTCCACAAATCTGATGCTCTCATTGCATCTCATGACCTACATGGGTCTTGCTCTAGCTTTTACAACACCGATACGACGGAAGAGATGTGCGGGAATTCATATTTAGTTGCCAAGTCAACAAATCATTCAGTTTATACTTCTAACAAGATCCATTACCTTGTCCTAAACCAGAGAATGTTATTTTCCTCTATAATATACTTCATATAATCAGTTTGCACTGACCCCAAATCCCATAACCTCATCTCACCCAGTACGAACTGCTCAGGCGATAAGCCACCTCAGACATAATCAAAAGTCCTGCAAGATGACACGATGTGCCAGTAGGCTACTAATTCGTACGTGATACAAAAGGAAGGCGAACACTAGAGAGAACTACTCTCACACTAACATGGACTTCCTCGAAAAAATAGGAAACAGAACACATAAAAGCAATTATGGACACTGAAATAAACATCACACTGTTGCGGCGTGCAACCCGATCCCAACAATATACCCATGGCGGCGTGCCACCCGATCCAAACAATATAACCATGGCGGCGTGCCACACGATCCAGACAATATAACCATGGTGGCGTGCCACCCGATCCCTGTATAAAACTCACACAAGGAGCCATACGTCGAGCTGAATAGCTCATCACATCAAAATGCTGAATATCGATCATAAGCATACTAAGGTGCATGATATCGGACACAAGGAAACATATAGCGCTATAGGCTACAAACTAAAGCACAACTGAGGTGCGATATAAGATCTGAGTCTCAAGAGCCATCATGCTCATATAACATCACCGCTGAGCGGAACCTCAACACATAAGGGACTTACCAAGCCGTCTCACAACTCATACGGCGCAATATATCTTTACATGAATTAACTAACCGCGAAATAAGACCGCGACTATCCCTCCACAAAGGGCGCATTGCTGGAAGAAACACAACCGGCCCGATGCAAGGCTCACTTCCACATTTAAATCTATCAACCGACCTTAAGTCTATCCTGGTCGTGCCAAGCTAAGTCAATAATATTTCACAGGTCCATAACCCAATAAGCAGAGTGCCCTCCAACATAAATTCTCAATTGAATGATATCACCAAAATCCTCATACTTGGTTTAAATTTCTAACCAATCAAGTGACTACAAGTCACACCTATACAATCTTCTTGTGGGTCAAGCTCCCACTATCTTCCGAATAATTAAACGGGCTTGCACATTCAACCCACCAGCTGCACTAACACTGAAAAGCGATCAGGAGTCCCTAACCGTGATGCAAAGCCTTTCTCACAGGACACCGACCTCAAATGATACTGATGTTAATACCCATCTTACTCAAAACACTGAAAGTCCTTTCCTGCTCATCCGAGCTCTTTATATCACATTTATTGACCAAACCGTGACCTTGGTCCTTACTTCAAATTTCATACTACTCACTGCACCCCACGTGCCGATATACGATACACACAATTTCCATCATAGCTCTAGAACTGACGATAGGCTAATACTTCATCACATAAGACCTTCCATTTAACTCACTACAGGAGAGCTATAACAACATACGGCGAATTCTCATAGCGATCAAATATGCCAATATCTAAGTAGTGGTCCAAGCCACCATAACCCTTCTCGAGATCTGCCTACTCATAATAGGCCCCTAACAGACGAATACTTTAGAATAACATCAATCACCGTGGCCAAGTCTCAAATGTACCGCCACAAATCACATGCATAATTCGATCACGTTGCATGAACCGATCATTGACACCAATACGCCAACTCAACTATGGCTGATCAATCTACTTCCTTCCAGGTTATCCTTGATTGCCTTAGAAATGTTAATATCTCCCTTCAATACCTAACTTATTCCAACCGCACTCACCCCGAGTGACCTTAAATCATGAGGCCATGTTGTCTAAAAGTGACGACCATTTCATGTCTCTCAAATGCTACACCACAAGTCAAAAAATCATAGAACATTTTGTGCCTTTCTTCATAATTTGCTTCAAAAGCTTGACTCTCAACTGTACTTATAGACTCAGAATTATCAGGCACCACACTTTACCTCTTGAATTCACTAGGACCGCTATTGAGAACCATCCGGTTCTAACTTGCCCCAGTACGCAACCAACTCTACTGAATTTCTTTATAACATATGAATACCCTCTCGATAAAGCACCCGGCGGAATCACTTCCCGCGAAGCCTGCACCTATACGAGGCATAAATCATGAATTTTCCCTCAAGTTTGAACATGAGCCGGTAAGGCTAACCACAACATGCATTCAACAATACATATACTCAAATTGCCATACATGGTCCTTTCCCGTGGCTGCAATAACCCATTAATATGCTAGTATCCAGAATTCACACAGGTAATTAGCCATGCGACCCAAATCATAAGCGGTGAGACTCTCCCACTAGCTCAAAGCCACTATTACACGACTCTCGAGCACATTAGAAACATTCACTCAAGTCACCTACTCTTATTCAACTGCAATTCACTTGAACCTACGAACATAATTACTTGCGCCCTATTAGCACTCTGACCCCATAGGGTATGACCTCATTCCAATACAACCAAACATCACCCCGCTCCATGCACCGAGCATTCTCTACCAACGACACCTTAAAACATACTATGATTCTCACACACCTACGAAGCACCATGTAGCCCTTGTCGAATATTTCCCTGCTGATAAAAAAAATGTAGAGTTTATTAGGGACACAGGAACATCCAAAGTCCCAACATCATACCATATGAGCCTCAACTCTTGCCCATCCGCAAGTTTTCAAAAACCTTTTTTTTGAATAGCACCTAAATACATCGCAGGCCAAATCTGATATGACACATGACCCATAATTAGATCGTTGATAGTGAAATTCTTTCACTTAGCACGAAGCCTTAAAGATACATTTTGCTAATCCACTACAATAGCCTTTATCATATGTACGTCTTCATCATAAGACAGCCCAAGACATTGGTTTGGTACATGTCCTTCATAAGACAGTTAAACTCATTTCCCCCAGTATCTCTGCTGGCTGAATTCTTCGCTAAATAGATATCTCATATGAACCATATAGTCTTTATTAGCACTAACTATCTTTAGATCAACACCCACCTTGTGATTCTACCTTTACTGTGATGATTAGGCAGTTAAGTAAACCTTATCAATACCGTACTTATCAACCGAATGTCAGAACCTAGTGCACCCCCATGTGCACAATTGAAGATTTCTTAATTCTCTTGCATTATCGATATGGATGACACGCTGTAACAATGGTTGAGTAAATTCTTGACTCCCTTGAAGTCCCTCTGCAGCATCATGAACCGTCGGCGCATACTCGATACCGAGCGCACAAATTTCAATACACGAGTGGATGCAAAAGAACGTATGACATAGGCTCCAACTGAATAAATGGCGCACGATAAGGAATTCAAAGAATTAAAGAGTTTCCTAAACAGTTACATAGCCCCTCGTAAATAAATACAGACGTCTCCGTATCGATCAATGAGAATCTAAGTAACCGGTCTATGTCCCGTGACTCCTATGAACCTAGAGCTCTGATACTAACTTGTCACGACCCTAGTTCACCAATCGTGAACATGTCGTGATGGCACCCAGTCCCCACGACTAGGTAAGCTTAACACATTGCGGATTATACAAGTTATGAACATTGAGTAAGAAATAGCGGAAAAATAGCATAAAAAGAAATGTAATCCGTGCCGCTTGGCACATACATCCGTCAATACACACTGTATAAAACACCACCAAGATCCGGAATCCCACGGGTAACACAGACTAAAAGAGAATATACAACTGTGGCTCTATGTGTAAAGAGTATCTAACAATGAAATGAAGGAAAATGTCAACTAATACTATCAGAATAGAAGGAAAGCCTCCGGATCCGCGGACGTAGCAGATCATACCTCGAGGTCTCCCAAAAAGCTGCGGAATCACCTAGTACGAGCCTGCTCTGATGTACCTGGATCTGCACAACAAAAGTGTGCAGAAAAGTAGCATGAGTACACCACGGCGGTACTCGGTAAGTGCCAAGCCTAACCTCGATGGAGTAGTGACGAGGAAGGTCAGGGCCCTACTGAGAGGAATCAATAATAAAATGACAATAATAATAATGAGCAGTTTAAATGACAATAATCTTTAAATAACAACAATAAAGTGATTACCGCAACCGTCTACAATTAAACCAACAACAAGTAACAACTCAATTAACAAGTCCAGGACCTGTGGGAATTGAACCCATAGTACCATTAACAGTACCCCTGGGTCTCCGGGAATCGAACTCGCAGCCCATACAAATAACTCAGGATCTCGGGAATCGAACCCGCAGTCCCTACAAATAACTCAGGATCTCGGGAATCGAACCTGCAGTCCCTACAAATAACTCGGGATCTCGGGAATCGAACCCGCAGTCCCTACAAATAACTCAGGATCTCGGGAATCGATCCCGCAGTCCCTACAAATAATTCAGGATCTCGGGAATCGAACCCGCAGTCCCTACAAATAACTCAGGATCTCGGGAATCGAACCCGCAGTCCCTACCAATAACTCAGGATCTCGGGAATCGAACCCTCAGTCCCTACAAATATCACTTCGGGTCTCTGGGAATCGAACCCACAGCCTTGGGATCTCCGGGAATTAAACCCGCAGTCCACCAATACATCAAATAAAGAAAACACACAGGGAGAGTATAATATGTTTAATTACAACTTCACCGAAGCTAGTGCCAACTATTTATCAAGAAGTTCAAGTAAGTCAACTAGGCATTTAAACATGTTGAATCCTAGCTAATCATGCTTTTCTAACTAATACCGGGTAAGTAACGCTTTTATCACCTAAGAGCAGGAATATCACTAATCGGATAATTCAAGTATGGTGTGTGTTACAACAACCAGCGCATGTACATGCCCGTCACCTCGCGTACAAGGCATTTAAACTATCACATAATCTTAGGGGTGAAAGTTCCCCCACACGAGGTTAGACAAGCCACTTACCTCGACTCCGGTACAAAACCGCTAAGAGATAACTCTCTTGCCGCGAATGTCGGCGTCCACAGGCGTAGTATCTGATAAAAATTAATAGAATCACATCAAAATAGGCTAATTGGGCATTACCCAACCAAAACAATTCAAAATACACCAAAACCCACAAGTTGTCAAAACTTGACTTTTGGTACGCTTCGCGAAAAATTACGAAAGTTATATATTCGGGTTCCTTATTTCAACACGAGTCCGTGCATATAAAATTTATCAAAATCGAACTCCGTTTGCCCATTCAAATCAAAGATTTCCTAAAATTTAGGCCTAGGGCTCAAACCCTCCATTAATCCTCCATTAACAGTGAAATAATCATTTAGAAACATCAAAATAAAGTTCTTATATTTACCTCCTTGATGAGACGAGAACAACACCGTGAAAATCACCTCAATCGAAGCTCTAGAACTCAAGATATGCCCAAAATACTAAACTTCTCGGTTTTAAACACTAACCAGGCCTATTTTTCGCTTTTGCGGATAATTTCCGCATAGGCAGGACCGCTTTTGCGGTTCTATTTCCGCTTTTGCGGTTCCGCATCTGCGGTCAAATTCCGCTTCTGCGGTTCTGACAGACACCAGCACTTTTCTCGGCACGGAAATGAGCATAACTTCCTCATACGATGTCCAAATTCGACGATTCTTTTTGCTATGGCTCCGAAATTACGATACGGATCTAATGGTTCAACAAAACTGAATTTGGAGATCATTTACCTAATATGGTACCTCATTATGTTCAAAGAAGCAAAGGTTGAAACATCAAATAAGAGCGTGATCACAACCCGAAACACATCCGAGGCCCCGGGACCCCAATCAATCATACCAACCAACCCCAAAACACATTACGGACTTGCTCGAGGCCTCAAACCACATCAAACAACTCTAAAACCAAGAATTACACCCCGATTCAAACTTTATGAACTTTGAAGTTTCCAACTTCTATTTCCGATGCCGAAACCTATCAAATCGCATCCGATTGACTTTAAATTTTGCACACACGTCCAAAATAATATATCGAAGCTACAGAAACTTTCGGAATTCCATTCTGACCCTCGGATCAATATCACATATCAACCAAAATTCGCCAAAATACTAACTTTGCCAATTCAAGCTTAATTCTACACCGGTCATCACAAAAATATTCCGGACACACTCCTAAGTCCCAAATCACCTAACGAAGCTATCCGAACCATAAGATTTGCATTTTGAGTCCGATATCAAAATTTCCACTTCCGGTCAAATTTTCTCAAAAACCTTCAATTTTCTATCTTTAGCCAAACGACTCCAAAATGACCCACGGACCTCCGAATTCACTTCCGATCGCGCTCCCAAATCCGGAATAACCATACGGAGCTACTCCCAGTCTCGGAATCCCAAACGGACATCAATAACACTAAAATGCATTTTAAGCCAAATTGATGCAATTTCTTCTAAAATGTTATCTTCTATAATATGCGCCAAAACGCTCCCGGGTTATCCAAAACTCGATCCAGGAATATGCCTAAGTCCGAAATCATCATATGAACCTGTTGGAACCTTCAAATTTCAATTCCGAGGTCGTATACTCAAAATTCCGATCCTAGTTCATTTCTTCAATTTTAAGCTTTGGAAATGAGAATTTTCATTTAAATTTGACTCCAAACTTCTTGAATTTTAATTCTGACCATACACACAAGTAAATATACTTGAGATGAAGTTGGTCATGGCGTCAAACTGCTGAATGACGCGCCGTATCTCAAAACGACCGGTTGGGTCGTTACAAAATTACCCCTGGAATCACTGAAACTACTAAACTATCTAATCTCGTTCCTATCTGAATTAAGCCTACCAGCTATAACCAAACTCCTAGTCAAATTCAACAATTAACTAATTAACACATGAAACCAATTTTCAGACAAATTCTACAATTAATCTTATGAACAAACTCATAATTAATAATATTTAAGAATCACTTTAATAAAATCAAATTCACATCAGAATCAAACTTAACAAGACAATCAAGTAGATTCATAATAGTTTACTCAATAATCAATTGAACTTTAAATTAAATCTAACAACATTTCGATCAGGATTAAAGATACGAGTGATTGAATTATAACATTTCTATATTAAAAACTTAAACAAAATAAATAAATAAATTTCATAAATAATCTGGAACCATGATGAACAACAAATCAAGAAGATAATCAAACCAACATACAACAGTTTTGGATATGAAAATACCAACAAAATATGGACAAGAACAAAATTTAAATCGACTAACCGGATCGAAACAACGATGAACTCGAACAGAAACAAATCTGCCCGGAAATTCTTTAAACCAAACAAAAGCCCAAAACTCAAAAATCCAAACAAACAACTAGCAATGTTGTCTTCATCATAAATCACAAACAAATGACAGATTTGAAGAATGATTAAGTAATTTTAGTTTATCGCGAAAACAGAAACGGATGTGGATTTATTCCCCGGAATCCTCTGGCAATCAGGAATGACCAAGAAATAATCTTCCCCTTTCTTGGCCAAACTAGCATGCCCGTACTTCACCGCAGGCTTCTCCACATTGTCATTCCGTAGTTCACGACTGTCACTTGGAGGAGTTCGCCGGCAGCTGCTTAAGGGTGAAGAAGCAGACCGCTGGAGGGCTATTCGTGAGTGAACATGCGGCGGCTATTGTCGCTTGGAGAAGAGCTGGTCACGGCTGCGAGGGGCTGGGGCGACGGGATCTGCTGGTCGTTTGGAGGAGTTCGCCGGCGGCTGTGAGGGCTTGGGGGGGCGACGGCTACTGATGGTTTCCGGTGGGGTGGGTGGCTGTCCGTGTCATGACCCAAACTGGAGGACCATGACTAGCACCCTACTTGCCGAGCACCAACGTACATTTTATCTAACCTTCTTTATTAACTTTTAGGGCTGACGAGACCAATATAAATGGTAGACATGGATCATGGACAACCAACAATAAAATATGATTGCATGAACCTACATAACATGGGATGACCAGACAATCAAGAAACTATATACATATGGTACAAGCTACCACGCTAAAATGAGAAACTATACAACAAAAACCAGCCGACAAGGCATACCAAACTATACATGAGTCGACACTTGTCTATGAGCCTCTAAAGGAACATAAGTGCTGCAACATAGCCGGAACAGGGCCCCGACATACCCATAATGTCTATAACATAAATGCATACCAAGACCAAGGCAAGTCCGGAGAAGGGATCTCGCCAATCATCGCTGAACTGGACAACCTACTGTGATGGGGGAGCTGCACCTGCCTGTCTATCAGGACCTGCAGCACGACATGCAACGTCCACAAACAAAAGGACGTCAGTACGAATAAAGTACTGAGTATGTAAGGCAGAGAACCATGAATACGAACAGTAATGTAAGCAGGGATAGAGAATATACAACCTGTAACATCTGAGTACCTCTGAGGGCTACTGACATGAAATGCATGATACATGTGTATAAATACATAATCTTTTAAAACATACGCCTCTGTGGGCATCATCATCATCATGTCGTACTCGGCCATAATAGGCTCGGTAAAAACGTACCCGGCCATTATAAGGCTCGGTAGAATCGTACCCGGCCACGTGGAGCTCGGTAAAACCCAACTGATCAGTGGTTGCACAATAGGTGCCGTACCCGGCCGACTATAGCGCGGCTCGGTAGAGTAAAATAGATACATATATATAATGCATGCTCGACTCGTGGAAACACCTTGTAGACCTTTCGGAGTGACGTAAGGTCGGTATCCTATGTACAACTCATTAGGACTAACTTTTCACTATGAACCTTATAGGAATCAGGAAGTACAAACAAGATTGATAACATAAGAATAAGAGAAGCAACATCAACATCAATCGTTCCATAAGAGGGAAACAATGTAAGTACCGCTTAGCTTCTAAGAATAGAGTATCTTTGGAAGCTCGTTCATTACATTATGTTAATCGGAGTCGTGCAAAAGAAGGAAAGGGATAGCCACACATACCTTGTATATACTGCCACAACCTCAAGCTATGCAAGCGTCACGACTCCTTAGTCTACAATAGGTGAAATGACACTATCGTTAACGTTTAAGCGTCGCAACTATTATGTACCAATCACAACCTATTTTGTGATGAAACGGACAGCACCTACCCTATATATATGACTTCACACCATTCAAAACAATCACCAAACAGCCTAAACAACATCAATAATAAACATATTGAGCCTCCCAAAACAGTCCACACACAACCTAATCACATCATACATATGACAGCCACTATAGTCGTACCAAATGACCCAAAAATATTACGAAGAACTAGCAGACCACAACCCAACATATATATGGTGTTTCTCCACACCCTGCCTCCTCCAAAACTCCACAAAACAGTAATATAAAATGCATCCCAACAGCAACACAAAACAGTCCACAAAATAGTCCGCTACAAGTGAATAACTTGAACTCACGGCTTCCGATCACCGTCCCGTGAGTTCTTACATGTATATAACGAATTACCATGAATTTACAGCAGAATAAATGTATGAAATATAGTAGTAAACTTGTTGTTGGATAACTCAGCCTTTAACTTGGTTCTTCAAACTCTAGTGTTTACCCCTAATTTGAACTTGAAAGAGAGGGAAAATCAATTAGGGTTTGTGGATAATTTTTGGGAGGAAGTTTGCAGGGTTTTAGGTCTGGTTATTTTTGAAATATAAAGAGGGATATATTGCAGAAGATAAGCCTTTTAATGGGCTCCTTTTCTGACCCGAAATTCCCTCTTTTGGGCCGACATTTAACCAAGTAGGTGACTCACCTACTTGCACCTAGCAGCTTGTGCAGTCTCACGAAAATGTCTATATCTCTCTATTCCAATGTCGTATTGCTAAACCGTTTAATGAGTTGGAAACTAGACTCATAGATATGCAATTTGGTGGGTAGATCACCCCGTAATTCCAAGTATATTGGGAGAAATGCTTAATAACATTTGACCTAAAGTTTAGGTAAAACTATGAACCTAAGTTGCAACAACTTTTGTCGACTTTTGTTTCATAACTCGTTTGACTTCAAGACTTATGATACGCATATTATATGATTCAAATAACTTAAATCATGACCTCCTAAGTATACTAAGCATCTATAGGTTTACCCAAAAGTACGAATTATAGCATCCTTGATTCGTTTAACTTCTAATACTTGTTAATCACCCTTATGCACCCTTGTATCACTTAAGATTAATCGGATTAACTTCTTATTATCTCAAGGATAATTCCTTCTTGGATTTGTGTTATCTAACTTATGAAATGAACTAATGTGTGTGGATATGGGTTGTAACACCCTCCCCCCCCCCCTTAGGAACATTCGTCCTCGAATGTAAGGGTTTATGCGGAGTCCAAATCATCGTGGATTCCAACGGAAATTTTTTGGTCAATTTTCCCCTATAAAATGGTCACTAGAAAAATTTGCAAGCAGTGAAGCTCAAAGTGTGACCACACAAGGCTACACAAAGCATTATGGACATGGACATTATTTACATATCACCACTTTGTATTAAGGAAGAGAGTTCTCAAGTTATTGCTTACCTCATAAAGCCATTTCACCTTTATAATGTATCTTGCGTTCCACCAACATCCTTGTTATCATTATTCTGGAATAGGTAAGGGTATTTATACTTCATCTCTTCTTCCGCTTCCCATGTCATTTCTTTCACATTCTTGTTCCTCCACAATACTTTGACGGAAGCTACATCTTTTGTTCTCAGCTTGCGGACTTGTCGATCTAATATGGCCACTGGCACTTCTTCATATGATAGATCCTCTGTAACTTGAACATCTTTGATAGGGACAACTCGAGAAGGGTCTCCAATACATTTCCTCAACATAGATACATGGAATACCGGGTGGACAAATTCTAATTCGGATGGCAATTCTAACTCATAAGCAACTTGTCCAATTCGTTGAAGAATTTTATACGGACCGATATACCTTGGACTCAGCTTACCTTTCTTCCCAAAACGCATAACACCCTTCATTGGTGAAATCCTCAGGAAAACCCAATCACCAACCTCAAACTCTAGATCACGACGTCGGACATCGGAATAAGACTTTTGCCTGCTTTGTGCCGTCCTCAATCGTTCCTGTATCACTTTCACCTTCTCAATGGCTTGGTGAATCAAATATGGCCCATATAATTCTGTTTCACCGACTTCAAACCATCCAACTGGTGATCTACATCTCCTCCCATATAGTGCCTCATATGGGGCCATTTTAATACTGGAATGGTAGCTATTATTGTAGGCAAATTCTATGAGTGGAAGATGGTCATCCCAATTTCCCTTAAAATCTAGAACACATGCTCGTAGCATATCTTCCAATGTCCGAATGGTACGTTCAGCCTGTCCGTCAGTCTGCGGATGAAATGTAGTGCTGAGATTCACCTGTGTGCCTAAACCTTTCTGAAAAGACCTCCAAAAGTTAGTCGTAAATTGAGCTCCTCGATCTGATATAATAGATACCGGCACACCATGAAGCCTAACAATATCCTTGATATACAACTTCGCATAATCTTCAACCGAGTAAGTTGTCTTAACTGGCAGAAAATGAGTACATTTTGTAAGTCGATCAACTATCACCCAGATAGAGTCAAACTTATGATAAGATCGAGGTAATCCAATAACGAAGTCCATATTAATCACCTCCCATTTCCAGGTCGGAATTTCTATATTCTGAAGCAATCCACCGGGTTTCTGATGTTCTATCTTTACTTGTTGACAATTGGGACACTAGGCTACAAATTCTGCAATAGACTTTTTCATGTTATCCCACCAATACTGCTCCTTGACATCATGATACATCTTTGTTGAGCAAGGATGGATGGAATATCGGGATTGATGAATTTCATTATAATCTTTTCTCGCAACCCTGCTACATTCATCACACATAATCGGCCCTGGTATCTCAGTGCCCCATCTCCTCCGATCTCAAAAGCCGTAATTTTACACTGCTGAATGTTCTCTCTCAATCGTAGTAAGATAGGATCTTCATATTGCCGTGCTTTTACCTCTGCTACCAAAGATGATTCTGATGTATTCTGTACAGTAACACTTCCGTCATCAGAGTCTAACAATCCGATTCTCATATTGGCTAGCTGATGAAGCTCTTTAGTCAACCCCCATCTACCTGCATCAATATGTACTAAGCTTCCCATTGACTTACGGCTGAGAGCATCCGCCACAACATTGGCTTTACCGGGATGATACAATATCTCGACGTCGTAGTCCTTCAGTAATTCAAGCCACCTACACTGCCCCAAATTCAACTCTTTCTGCTTGAAGATGTATTGTAGACTCTTGTGATCCGTGTAGATGTCAACATGGACGCCGTATAAGTAGTGCCGCCATATCTTCAAAGCATATATTACTGCAACCAATTCCAAATCATGGGTTGGATAATTCTTTTCATGCTTCTTCAATTGTCTTGATGCATATGAAATCACCTTCCCATGCTGCATCAACACGCACCCCAAACCAATACCTGAGGCATCACAATATACCACATATCCTTCTGTTCCTTCAGGGAGAGTGAGCACCGGTGCGGATGTCAATCGATCCTTCAGCTCCTGAAAACTACGTTCACAAGTGTTAGACCACTGGAAATTGGTAGCTTTATGTGTTAACTTAGTCAATGGTGCTGATATAGAGGAAAACCATTCTACAAACCGCCTATAATATCCTGCTAGCCCCAGGAAGCTACGAACTTCTGATGGTGTTGTAGGTCTCGGCCAATTCTTTACTTGCATCAATCTTCTGAGTGTCGACACTAATACCCTCGTCAGATATCACATGGCCAAGGAATGCTACCGAGTTCAGCTAGAATTCACATTTGGCGAGCCTAGCATATAACTTACGATCCTGAAGCATCTGTAATACTATCCGCAAGTGGCTCGCATGTTCCTCCTCCGAACGAGAATACACCGGAATGTCATCAATGAATACAATCACGAACACATCAAGATAGGGCCTGAATACAGTATTCATGAGATCCATAAAAGTTCTGCTGGGGCATTTGTTAGCCCGAACGACATCACCAAGAACTCAAAGTGTCCATATCTTGTCCGAAAGGCCGTCTTTGGAATATCCTTCTCCTTAACCCTCACTTGATGATACCCTGAACGTAAGTCAATCTTGGAGAAATACTTGGCACCCTGGAGTTGGTCAAACAGGTCATCAATTCTTGGAAGTGGATACTTGTTCTTTATAGTAAACTTATTCAACTGCCGATAGTCGATACACATCCGTAATGACCCATCTTTCTTCCGCACGAATAGGACCGGAGCACCCCAAGGTGAAGTGCTAGGTCTAATGAAGCCCTTATCCAGCAAGTCCTTTAACTGCGCCTTCAACTCTCGCTGCTCTGCCGGGGCCATTCTATATGGAGGGATAGAGATCGGTTGAGTGTCAGGCAACACATCAATGCTAAACTCAATCTCCCTTTCTGGAGGAAGGCCTGGGAGTTCATTTGGGAAAACATCCGGAAATTCATTGACCACGGGGATAGATTGTAGAGTAGGCAGCTTTGCCTCAGCATCCCTAATGCGAACAAGATGATAAATGTAACCTTTTGAGATCATTTTCCTTGCCTTAAGATAGGAAATAAACCTACCTTTCGATGTAGCAATGTTCCCCTTCCATTCGATGACGGGTTCACCAGGAAATTGAAACTTAACCATCTTCATACGACAGTCAACATTTGCATAGCATGAGGCCAA
The DNA here is from genome assembly GCA_032618575.1 of Nicotiana noctiflora. Taxonomy (NCBI): domain Eukaryota; kingdom Viridiplantae; phylum Streptophyta; class Magnoliopsida; order Solanales; family Solanaceae; genus Nicotiana; species Nicotiana noctiflora. The sequence goes on along the minus strand of JASVEL010009280.1, from coordinate 39,524 downwards.
CCAGTCCATTCCCAGTATCACATCAAAATCAACCATTTCTAACTCAAATAAATCTGCCGAGGTTTGACGACTACAAATCATCACAGTGCAACCTCTATATACCCTTCTAGCAATCACAGAATCTCCTATTGGAGTAGATACCGCAAGGGGTTTACTTATCAATTCAGGTTCAATGCCAAACTTATTAGCCACAAAAGGTGTAACATATGATAATGTAGATCCCGGATCAATCAACGCATATACATCATAAGAAAACACAGATAATATACCTGTAACAACATCTGGAGACGACTCGAGATCTTGTCGACCTACTAGAGCATATGTTCGATTTTGAGCACCACTCGAACTCGGCCCTGCACCTCTACCTCTACCACGACCTGTTGACTGCTGAAAACCCCGTGCTGGAGGTCGAATTGATGAGGAAGAACCAGACACAGATCTAGTCGGCTGAGCCATACCATCACCTCCCTGTTAGGACAATCCCTCATCATATGGCCAGGCTGTCCGCAAGAATAACACGCATCAGAACCTCGACGGCACAGTCCAAAGTGGGCTTTCCGCACTGATCACAACGTGGTGTTGCGGGTTTCGTCTGACTAGTATCGCTGTGATGTTGCGATCCAGATGCCTGCGAACTCTGACCTGGACCAGAATAGAATCGATCATATCGAGGCCTCTAAAACTGTGGAGGAGCACTAGCTACAGATGGCGCCGAACTCCTCGAAGACTGGGGCCTGGCGCTGCCTCTTAAGTCATCAGAATACCTTGCAAATCTCGCCCTCTTATGTTGGCCCCTATCCTGCTCCCTATCTGCCCTCTGCTGGTGCTTACGATCCTCTAGGGTCTGAGCATAAGCTTGAATACGGGAAATATCCATGCCTTCTACCAAGGAGGCTGTCATACACTCATTTATCAGGATGGGGTCCCAACCCGTTCACGAACAAATGCACCCTATCACTCATCTCGGCCACCATATGGGGAGCATACCTTGCTAAAGAATCAAACTGCATACTATACTCTCGCACAATCATATTACCTTGTCTAAGGTTCAAGAACTTATCAGCTCTAGCTCGTCGTATCTCAACTGGCAAATAGTGACGAAGAAAGGCCTCAGAAAAATCCTTCCACACAGCTGAAGGAGCGTTCGGACCCCTGGATCTCTCCCGACTATCATACCAAAGAAACGCTAAATCTCGTAGCCGATAAGAAGCCAACTCTACTGCCTCTGTATCACTAACATGCATAACCCGTAGTGTACGATGAACCTGGTCAATAAAAGTCTGCGGATCCTCCTTGGGGTCTGATCCGGTAAACACCGGAGGGTCTAAATTAATAAAATCACGAACTCTTGTACTAACTGGTTATCAGCAGCACCTATATTCTGCCTCTGAGCCTGAGCAGCTACCAAGCTTGTCAATAACTGCAAAGCACCCCGCATATCCTGGTCTATAGTGCCAGATGGAGGAGCTGGAGGTGCTGGGTGCCACCTAATATCCTCTGGAGGAGACGGAGTAGATGAGGTATGAGACGGCATCTCACTCTGAGCCTCACTTTGGCCTGCTCTGGCTTGGGGCACCTGACCGGTACCCTCTCCCACAGCTGTATCAAGCCGTCTACTAATTGTTTGTTTCCTAGTCGAAGGCATCGCTGAAAGAAAACAAGGTGAATATTAGAGATGAACACTTACGACTCAACTCTATGCACGATCAAGATTCAGGAAGAAGGTAACAACCCTAGATGTCATGTAGCCTCCTGATTATAAATGTGGCACGCTACACATCCATAATCAAGACTCTACTAGACATGGCTCATAGACAATCCCTAGGACAGACTTGCTCTGATACCAAGTTTGTCACGACCCAAACTGGAGGACCATGACTAGCACCCGACCATACTTGCCGAGCACCAACGTACATTTTATCTAACCTTCTTTATTAACTTTTAGGGTTGACGAGACCAATATAAATGGTAGACATGGATCATGGACAACCAACAATAAAATATGATTGCATGAACCTACATAACATGGGATGACCAGACAATCAAGAAACTATATACATATGGTACAAGCTACCACGCTAAAATGAGAAACTATATAACAAAAACCAGCCGACAAGGCATACCAAACTATACATGAGTCGACACTTGTCTATGAGCCTCTAAAGGAACATAAGTGCTGCAACATAGCCGGAACAGGGCCCCAACATACCCATAATGTCTATAACATAAATGCATACCAAGACCAAGGCAAGTCCGGAGAAGGGATCTCGCCAATCACCGCTGAATTGGACAACCTACTGTGATGGGGGAGCTGCACCTGCCTGTCTATCAGGACCTGCAGCACGACATGCAACGTCCACAAACAAAAGGACGTCAGTACGAATAAAGTATTGAGTATGTAAGGCAGAGAACCATGAATACGAACAGTAATGTAAGCAGGGATAGAGAATATACAACCTGTAACATCTGAGTACCTCTGAGGGCTACTGACATGAAATGCATGATACATGTGTATAAATACATAATCTTTTAAAACATACGCCTCTGTGGGCATCATCATCATCATGTCGTACTCGGCCATAATAGGCTCGGTAAAAACGTACCCGGCCATTATAAGGCTCGGTAGAATCGTACCCGGCCACGTGGAGCTCGGTAAAACCCAACTAATTAGTGGTTGCACAATAGGTGCCGTACCCGGCCGACTATAGCGCGGCTCGGTAGAGTAAAATAGATACATATATATAATGCATGCTCGACTCATGGAAACACCTTGTAGACCTTTCGGAGTGACGTAAGGTCGGTATCCTATGTACAACTCATTAGGACTAACTCTTCACTATGAACCTTATAGGAATCAGGAAGTACCAACAAGATTGATAACATAAGAATAAGAGAAGCAACATCAACATCAATCGTTCCATAAGAGGGGAAACAATGTAAGTACCGCTTAGCTTCTAAGAATAGAGTATCTTTGGAAGCTCGTTCATTACATTATGTTAATCGGAGTCGTGCAAAAGAAGGAAAGGGATAGCCACACATACCTTGTATATACTGCCACAACCTCAAGCTATGCAAACGTCACGACTCCTTAGTCTACAATAGGAGAAATGACACTATCATTAACGTTTAAGCGTCGCAACTATTATGTACCAATCACAACCTATTTTGTGATGAAACAGACAGCACCTCCCCTATATATATGACTTCACACCATTCAAAACAATCACCAAACAGCCTAAACAACATCAATAATAAACATATTGAGCCTCCCAAAACAGTCCACACACAACCTAATCACATCATACATATGACGGCCACTATAGTCGTACCAAATGACCCAAAAATATTACGAAGAACTAGCAGACCACAACCCAACATAAATATGGTGTTTCTCCACACCATGCCTCCTCCAAAACTCCACAAAACAGTAATATAAAACGCATCCCAACAGCAACACAAAACAGTGCACAAAACAGTCCGCTACAAGTGAATAACTTGAACTCACGGCTTCCGATCACCGTCCCGTGAGTTCTTACATGTATATAACGAATTACCATGAATTTACAGCAGAATAAATGTATGAAATATAGCAGTAAACTCACCTTTGTTGTTGGATAACTCAGCCTTTAACTTGGTTCTTCAAACTCTAGTGTTTACTCCCAATTTGAACTTGAAAGAGAGGGAAAATCAATTAGGGTTTGTGGATAATTTTTGGGAGGAAGTTTGCAAGGTTTTAGGTCTGGTTATTTGTGAAATATAAAGAGGGATATATTGCAGAAGATAAGCCTTTTAATGGGCTCCTTTTCTGACCCGAAATTCCCTCTTTTGGGCCGACATTTAACCAAGTAGGTGACTCACCTACTTGCACCTAGCAGCTTGTGCAGTCTCACAAAAATGTCTATATCTCTCTATTCCAATGTCGTATTGCTAAACCGTTTAATGAGTTGGAAACTAGACTCATAGATCTGCAATTTGGTGCGTAGATTACCCCGTAATTCCACGTATATTGGGAGAAATGCTTAATAACATTTGACCTAAAGTTTAGGTAAAACTATGAACCTAAGTTGCAACAACTTTTGTCGACTTTTGTTTCATAACTCGTTTGACTTCAAGACTTATGATACGGATATTATATGATTCAAATAACTTAAATCATGACCTCCTAAGTATACTAAGCATCTATACACAATTGATTTAATATCATCAATACTACTCAACAAACTAATTCATAAGGCCAATTTCAACTTTTACAACATTCTGCCCGGGAATAGTAAATTTCGACCTCGGGCCCACATGGTCGGAACTCGGGGTTCGGACCAAAATCCGGTTACCCATCCTCCCACGAGTTCATGTATATGATTTGTTTCAAAATCGGACCTCAATTCGAGGTCCAATTTCCCAATTTATGAAAAACCCTATATTCTAACAAAAACAAGAAATTCTATCATGAAAACCTTTGATTTTTATTGAAAAACATGTTTAATGATGTTAGAAATTGAAAGAATTAAGTAAAAAGTGACTTACAATTGTTTTGAAGAAGAAGAAATCCGTGAAGAGTCGCAAATGGGTGTTTTTGGGTTGTGAAATGTGAAGAAATGAACTGAAAATCGTGTTTTACAGGTCTCTGTGTTCGCATTTGCGAACATGGGTTCGCAATTGCGAACCCCGACCAATTTCTGGAGTTTGAAAAAAAATAAGCTAAGGCTGGGAAGTTCGCATTTGCGAAGTCTAGGCAGTTACTGGGGATTTCGCATTTGCGAAATAAGGTTCGCATTTGCGAACCAGCAGGCTTCTGGGCTTTGTCGCAATTGCGACACATTCTTCGCAATTGCGAAGACAGCAATTACTGAAGGCCTCGCATTTGCGAGGTTAAGTTCGCAATTGCGAACTCTGGTCCAGGTGTGCCAGTGTCGCAATTTGCGACACATTGTTCGCATTTGCGAACTTGGCAGGTTCTGGCAGGCATCGCATTTGCGATAATGGGTTCGCATTTGCGAACCCAACCTTGAACTGCCTTCTTCGCATTTGCGAGAAATTCTTCGCAAATGCGAAGCCAACAGATGGGTGAAAAACCAGCAGTGCATAAATTCAGAAATTGATCCTACGGCCTATCAAATCTTTACCCGAGCCCCCGGGCTCCAAACCAAACATGTACACAACATCAAAAACACATTATGAACTTGTTCGTGCGATCACATCGCCAATACCACATCGTTTTCATCAAATCAAGCCTCAAATTCATGATTTTCATACTTTTGGTTTTCAAAACTTTCAAACTTGGAACTCAAGGTCCAAAACATATCAAACGACATCCGAATGTCACCAAGCTTTACAGAATGCACATATATAATATTTTAGACTTGTACCGGGCGTCGGAACCAAAATACGAGCCCGATACCAAGTCAATTAATTCATTTTCCTTTAACAATTACATCAAAAACAATTTCATAGAAAAATTTATAACTTGGGCTCTAGGCCTCAGAATTTGACTCCGGACGCATGTCCAAGTCCCATATTTTCCTACGGACCTTTCGGGACCATCCAATCTCGGGTCCGGATCCGTTACCAAAACTGTTGACCGAAGTCAACCATATCAATATTAATATCATTTTTATCCACATTTCTCATAGAATTATATTTTCTATCACAAAATCTTTTTGGCTACATGCTTGGATTGTGCACGTAAATCGAGGCAACATAGAATGAGGTTTTCAAGGCCTTAGAAGCTCGAAATGATAAATAAAATAAGTGATGACCCTTTGGGTCGTCACATCCATCCTCAGTCCACAACAACATATAAGTCACACAACAGCTCAAATTATTTATTTCCAGATTCCAAATCATAAATTATGAAAATACTTTAACTTTTATTAATTTTTGCAAAACCGGTGACCTACCATTTCATTACGGTGAATTCCAAACCAGGACTGAGATCAGTGATTAAGCAAGTATAGCTATCACATATATAACTATCCCCTAGGGATACTACAGGTCGGCACAAGGCCCCAAACACGGCTTACATCCCACAAATTATATCAAACACAATGTTTTTCAACCACAATTATCATATTATACTCATTCGGGATGGGCTAAGTCTCAATCCCCAGTCACAATCAATCCTGCACCTGCCACGGGGTGCGAGCCACGCCCTACTAGCGTCACAATGTGCTAAGCCGGGGTCTCGAACCCTCAGGCTACCATATACACAAACTACTCACCTCTAGCCGGCCGTAGACTCGTACGCAATGCCTTTTCCTTTGGAATTCACTGCCTCGCGCGTAGAATCTAGTCAAACCACAATAATTATGTCAATTACGGGTCAAAGAAACATAACCCAATTCAATTTATACGAAGTACGCAAAATTGCACTAAGTTGGGAAAACCCGACCCCGGGCCCGCTACTCGAAAAAATCTAAAATTAATACCAACGCGATCTTCGTCTCGCCACGAGTCCGTGCCTATAAAATGTATCAAAAACGGAGTTCGAATGGCCTTTCAAAAGTCAAATTTCAATACCTAGGCCATAATTCTTCACAGTTTCTACCCAAATTCATGAAGATTGATGTTAATTCTACCATAAAATTACGTTTTTGAGTCAAGAAACTTACCTCTGATGAATACCCGATGAATTCCTAGTGTTTTCCCGTGAGTTTCTCTCTCCAGGGCTCAAATTTTGTGTTTTTTGTGAATTAACCCGCGACTACACTGCTTCTGGATTTTAATTCTCCGCCTGACCCAATTACTCTACGCGTTCGCGATGGAGCTCACGCGTCTGCGACGCTTCGTCCAACTTCCTCTTCGCGAACGCGACGCTTCCCCACGCGTTCGCGATGAATAACTCATCAGCCGCCCGGATTTTCTTCTACGCGTTCGCGTCGCCCCTCTCGCAAACGCGATGCACTCCCTCATTCTCCTATGCGAACGCGACCTCCAGGGGTGCGAACGCGAAGCTCAAACTAACTTGGCCTACGCGAACGCGATGGCCTGATCGCGAACGCGATGCTTTAGCCAGCCCTGCCTTCGCGAACGCGACCTAGGCCACGCAAACGCGAAGGCTTAATGCCTGCTGCACGACCTGCAATTTTTCTGCAGTTTTCTCCAAGTTCCAAATGCCCGGTTGATGGTCCGAATTCATCCCGAGGCCCCCGGGACCCCAACTAAAACCACCAACATACTCCAAAACATGATACGGACTTGTTTCAATCATAAAAATGCCATCCTAAACATCAAAATCACCATTTTCACACGGATTCAAGCCTAAGTTTTGTTCAAACTTTCTGAAACTAACATTCGATCCAAAACATGACCTAAACACCTCCGAATGACCTGAAATTTTGCACGCATATCCAAAATCACCTAACGGAACTACTGCGACTCTCGGAATTTCATTCCGAGCCCCAGATCAAACTCTAACCTATCGTTCGGATTCCGCCAAAAATTCAACCTTAGCCAATTCAAGCCTAAAACTGCACCGGACCTCCGAATTCGATTCTGATTGCTCTCCTAAGTCATAAATGATCCCCCGAAACTAGTCGAATCATCAGAATTCAATTCCGACCAGTCTAACTCATCGGTTAACATTCGATTGACTTTTCCAAACTATCTTTTTCACAAAGAGGTTTATGGCCTCATTTCTATCTAAATTTCTTCCGATTTGCTTCTAACTTTCCGAACACATTTAAATAAGCATATTGAAGTGTTACATGAAGAAATCCGGGCGATAACTCTCGTAACGACGAGTCGGGTCGTTACAATATATATATATTATAGTCAAAATTACCATTAATAATCTTCATGGTTTGGTCATCGGTCTGATGAACTAGGTGATTTTGCTGACATCGTCTATGTTAGTCCTAATATGAACGTATGATATTATGTTTTACTGATCTACGTATAACAGTTATATTAGAATTATATATTAATGGGGCAATCATGATAATAGTGCATGAGGTCATACTATTAGTTAATAAATAATATATCATACCATATAATTAGGTCCTAGTGTACGTAATTAGGAATGGGACGTAAACTCTAGGTCCTAGTGTTGATATCAATATTTTATATAAAATTCACATATTGAATTACTAACTCGTGAGACAAAAACCGTACTAAATCGTAACATATTATATGGTCATAAAATCTATAATCATTGGACTAATTCTGTAGGTAATTATGCCATAAAGTACAATATATTCGTGTATAGTCATTCACTGTTTATAATATTGCAATATACTTAGGATACGATTGTAATCATACATACGATTGTCATATATATTACATTTAGGATATTTTTAAATGGTATGCTGGGTATATATCATGTAGTAATACGTATTCAATGATTGACGGTAATTGTAGAACCGCATATGAGAATTTAGTGATACATAAGTTTAGTCCAATATCACTTAAGTTCCTGTGACTCAAGTCTATGTTAAATAAATATTATTTATGTAGATATAGTCTAGATAGGATTTATCGTCACACCTCCTTTTTCCGCAAACCCGCGAGGGAGCGAAAGAGTTTTTCCAATTAAAAGACAATCGAAATGGGATTTATTATTAAGGTTCAGAGTCGCCACTTGGGAGATTTATGGTGTCCCAAGTCACCGGTTTGAATCCCGAATCGAGGAAAAGAATGACTCTGTTTGACAGTCTGCGCACCAGAAATCCGGATAAGGAATTCTGTTAACCCGGAAGAAGGTGTTAGGCATTCCCGAGTTCCGTGGTTCTAGCACCGTCGCTCAACTGTCATATTCGGCTTATTTATCTGATTTATTCCATGCTTTAACTTATGCAAAAAATAACCCTTAACCGCTTTTAATACTATTATTATTATTATTTTAACAAGGAATTACAACGTTGTGAATACGTATCTCGAATCACGTCACATCAATGTACCCGTGGTTGTCGACATATTTTGACTCCGTTGAGATTTGGATTTGGGTCACATAAATGTGCACCCAAGTTTAGGGAGATAAAAATTATTACATACGCGCCTAAAATACTAACGCGTTATTATTTTGAGAAAAGCCGCGAAAATCGCTAAACGGCAAGTCCCGCAATCTAAGTAATATTTATCAAACAAGTATGAGGACCCCACAATTTATAACTATTTGGCGAGACGCGCCTTATTTATTTTAAAAGGGCAATCCTAAAGTGACTACATTTTTCTATTAAGTTCGTCTCTAAATTAAAAGAGAAAAATCTTAATTAATACGAGTTTAATAATATGTAACACACTAGTTGCTAGATTAATACCAATATTGATGGAAGGGAAATTAATTTAAAGCAATTTTGAATAAAATATAAAAAAATAAAATTTCGAAATTACAAATAAAAATAAAATAAAATTTCGAAATTATCAATAAAAGTAAAATAAAATTTCAAAATTATAAGTATAATAAAATAAAATTTCGAAATTATAAATAAAAGATAAAATAAAATTTCGAAATTATAAATATAATAAAATAAAATTTCGAATTTATAAATAAAAGATAAAATTTGACAACTAAATGTTCAAAAGAATTTGAACATAGCTAGATTAAAACTTACATTGTTATATGAAACTATTAAAATCAATTCCTAAAATGGCTACATTTTTATGAATTCATCTCCAAAATAAAAGGAAACAAAGTTTCTTTATTAATCTACGTGATTGGAATTATAACTTATTAATCGGATTAAATTAGGCGCAATTGACAAATTGTAATCACATTAGCACAAAAGAAAATTATGCCATGCCTTACTAAAATCGAAGTTATAGAAAAAATATGGCGTTTATAAATAATATATTAAAATAAACCAATTATCCCATAACTAATTTAAACCACATATGAGTGGATAAATAAGCCGTTGAAATCAATATCTAACTTTCGAAATTAGTTCAAATTAAAACTTAACTAGATTTAGCTATGTGTTCATAATTAACTTATCATCGACCATGTTAAAACATTCATAACTAGTGAACTAACTAATTTTTACCAAACCGATTCGTTAACTAATTTAAGATGTTCTCCTCTTAATTATTAAACCACTAGTATATATATATCCGCTCTTCGCACGGTTAACTTAAAGACCACATAAATTTTTTTCTAATACCGAAATATTAAAAGAGTTGCCAGCAATAGACACTTAATTTTGTACCTCCATCTCAATTATTTTCTTAAAACCTTTGGTTGATACGTTTGAGTTAAATACTTATATTTTCACAATTTAAGAATTTAATAAATCTATATCCAAGCATTATTTTACTTTTCTTTAGTTTCATAAAAAGGAAAAAATAGTTCTAATTCTCGAGATTCAGAAAAAGCAAAAATAGTTAATTACTTATTATTTAATACTTCCCATTACCTTGTCATTTGGAATTTTTTTCCGTCGGATGACATTTTTGAATTCCCCTTCTCCCTTTTATCATTTTTCTTGTTGATAATATAGTTTATTTTTCTTTTAGTTATTTTCTATCGATTTTCATCATAATTTACTTCATGTAATCCTACTTCTTTTCCTTATATTTATTTTAATTCATTCCAACATTATCTCCCCATTCCCACTGTTTCTCAGCACTGTACACATTCTTTTAATTTATATACGTCCGGTGCATCTCCATCATTTAATGGTCTTACCAAAAACTTTTCCCCTTCCAAGATGATGTTAACTTCCTCGTAATAACACTTCATGCATGATTCAAATGCCTACCTGAAATTAAGCATCAACATATGAGTTGGCATGTGAGTTCCATAGAGAAAAGATCTTCACAAATAAAATTGTCATTACTTTTAAGAAAAGTGAAGATGTTATTAAACCTGGTCATATAAGACCTTTCTAGATCAAAAGATATAACGTCAAGAATCTCTCTATCCTAGCGCTCAAATTTCAGGCTACAAATCTCGTCTTCTGAACCTGAAAACAATCTGTGCAACTACAATTGCTATATATATAGATAATCTCAAAGGTACTCACAACTTCAGTTCCTACTGCTCAGAAAAAATCATCGGTTGATATCAGATAGAGAGAAATAAAATCAAGATGTCGAATGGAAATATGCAAATGGAGTAGTATATTGAAGGAAAGTTTCATCTTTTAAAGTCCTTTCTACATAAGGGTGAAATTCAAATAACGCCGGCATCAATTCAAACGGGATAAGTGAGTCAAGGAGTAACAAAAATGCATGTTTGAACGAAGGGAAATGAAACTTTAATTTTTTTAAAAAGGGAGAGAAGGGCCTCCACTCAATAGAGATGAAAAACATTGAAAAATGACAAATGAATTGTAACGCCAAATATGAAAAACTTCTTGGGTTACGATTTCAACAAATATGACGGAGAAATTCCTCACCATTGTGATGACGCATTAGATTTCGTTATATAATTGCCACAGGTTTTTTTAAATGTAGCCGTTTGTTCTGAAGGAACGGTTGATAATTAATAGTAATGACTTTTGGATTTCTTTTTTAAGAGATGACTTTTATAGTACTACATCATTACAAGAAGAAAAAAATGAGTGGGAGAAATAGGAAAAAATGGAGAAAAAAGATAACTTGAAATCCTGGCTTAGGAGAGTGCCATGTCACCGGGTTAAAGTCCCTCAATTATATAGATATATAGATTTGACAGTAACGAGCGTGCTTAAATATACACTACCTAATAGTCAAGCTAAAACAAGATATTTTTTAATGTATCACTATAACTTGTCTAATTATGTAAAGCGGCAGAAATATACAGAATAATGATACATAAAATAACCTAAATACAATAAAAAAAGAAATAAAGAAAAAGCTAAATTAAAAATTTAAGATTTCATTCTTCAAATGGGTTCATGCTTTCACATTAGCGGATACATGAATTACAGCAGTGTACCTAGTATTGGAACACAAAGAAAAGGAAGATTAGTAGTGTAGTAGTAGCACAACACAGCAACAACAGCCAGCAGTAACCCAGTAATAACCCAGTAATAGCAATCAATACAGTAGCGAAAAAACCAGTTACCAAAGTAGTTGCTTCTAATTTTTAACACTCGAGAAAAGAAGCTGGAAGCTTCGGTAAACAATAGGAATTGATGCTGAAGAAATGAAATAAATAAATTCTTTTCGTTTCTCTTTTGAACTCTCTTTAATTCTTAAGATTCGAAAATATTTTTTTCTTTTCTACAGTTCTGAAATTTTTCTTCCAAAATATTTCTCTTTGTCTTATTAATTACCAGACTTCTGTTATATATACACAAGTGCAAGACTACTACTTAATTATTATTACACACTATTTCTAATTGTCAATCAAAAAATTAGTCAAACGTGGGTCCTGCTGTCCCCACTCTCTTTAACTTTAATAATTACTGTCCCCACCCACTTGACATTGTCCCCTAACTTTTCAAATCTACTATTTGTCTTATAGTAATTGAGGGTCCCACCTTCCCCAAATTACTCCCTATATTATGCAAGAAATAACAGCAGCCGGATCAATCATCAAACCCAAACCCTTAAGTAGAGCCCACTCAATTATTTAAAAATTTCAAGTCCAAATTTGTCACGACCCTAGTTCACCAATCGTGAACATGTCGTGATGGCATCCAGTTCCCACGACTAGGTAAGCCTAACACATTGCGAATTATACAAGTTATGAACATTGAGTAAGAAATAGCGGAAAAATAGCATAAAAAGAAATGTAATCTGTGCCGCTTGGCACATACATCCGTCAAAACACACTGCATAAAACACCACCAAGATCCGGAATCCCACGGGTAACACAGACTAAAAGAGAATATACAACTGTGGCTCTATGTGTAAAGAGTATCTAACAACGAAATGAAGGAAAATTTCAACTAATACTATCAGAATAGAAGGAAAGCCTCCGGATCCGCGGACGTAGCAGAACATACCTCGAGGTCTCCCAAAAAGCTGCGGAATCACCTAGTACGAGCCTGTCCTGATGTACCTGGATCTGCACAACAAAAGTATGCAGAAAAGTAGCATGAGTACACCACGGCGGTACTCAGTAAGTGCCAAGCCTAACCTCGATGGAGTAGTGACGAGGAAGGTCAGGGCCCTACTGAGAGAAATCAATAATAAAATGACAATAACAATAAAGAGCAGTTTAAATCACAATAATCTTTAAATAACAACAATAAAGTGATTACTGCAACCGTCTACAATTAAACTAACAACAAGTAACAACTCAATTAACAAGTCCAGAACCTGTGGGAATTGAACCCACAGTCTCATTAACAGTACCCCTGGTCTCCGGGAATCGAACCCGCAGCCCATGTCTCAATAGATCTCAGGATCTCCGGGAATCGAACCCGCAGCCCATGTCTCGATAAATAATCAATAACTCGGGATCTCCGGGAATCGAACCCGCAGTCCCTACAAATAACTCAGGATCTCGGGAATCGAACCCGCAGTCCCTACCAATAACTCCGGATCTCGGGAATCGAACCCGCAGTCCCTATAAATAACTCAGGATCTCGGGAATCGAACCCGCAGTCCCTACCAATAACTCAGGATCTCGGGAATCGAACCCGCAGTCCCTACAAATAACTCAGGATCTCGGGAATCGAACCCGCAGTCCCTACAAATATCACTTCGGGTCTCTGGGAATCGAACCCACAGCCCTGGGATCTCCGGGAATTGAACCCGCAGTCCACCAACACAACAAATAAAGAAAACACACAGGGAGAGTATAATATGTTTAATTACAACTTCACCGAAGCTAGTGCCAACTATTTATCAAGAAGTTCAAGTAAGTCAACTAGGCAATTAAACATGTTGAATCCTAGCTAATCATGCTTTTCTAACTAATACCGGGTAAAGTAACGCTTTTATCACCTAAGAGCAGGAATATCACTAATCGGATAATTCATGTATGGTGTGTGTTACAACAACCAGCGCATGTACACGCCCGTCACCTCGCGTACAAGGCATTTAAACTATCATATAATATCTTAGGGGTGAAAGTTCCCCTACACGAGGTTAGACAAGCCACTTACCTCGACTCCGGTACAAAACCGCTAAGAGACAACTCTCTTGCCGCGAATGTCGGCCTCCACAGGCGTAGTATCTGATAAAAATTAATAGAATCACATCAAAATAGGCTAATTGGGCATTACCCAACCAAAACAATTCAAAATACACCAAAACCCACAAGTTGTCAAAACTTGACTTTTGGTACGCTTCTCGAAAAATTACGAAAGTTATATATTCGGGTTCCTTATCTCAACACGAGTCCGTGCATATAAAATTTATCAAAATCGAACTCCGTTTGCCCATTCAAATCAAAGATTTCCTAAAATTTAGGCCTAGGGTTCAAACCCTCCATTAATCCTCAATTAACAGTGAAATAATCATGGATAAACATCAAAATAAAGTTCTTATATTTACCTCCTTAGTGAGACGAGAACAACACCGCGAAAATCACCTCAATCGGAGCTCTAGAACTCAAGATATGCCCAAAATACTAAACTTCTCGGTTTTAAACACTAACCATGCCTATTTTTCGCTTTCGCGGATAATTTCTGCATAGGCGGGACCGCTTTTGCGGTTCTATTTCCGCTTTTGCGGTTCCGCATCCGCGGTCAAATTCCGCTTCTTCGGTTCTGACAGACACCAGCACTTTTCTCGGCACGGAAATTAGCATAACTTCCTCATACGATGTCCAAATTCGACGATTCTTTTTGCTATGGCTCCGAAATTACGATACGGATCTAATGGTTCAAACAAATTTTGGAGATCATTTACCTAATATGGTACCCCTTTATGTTCAAAGAAGCAAAGGTTGAAACATCAAATAAGAGCGTGATCACAACCCGAAACACACCCGAGGCCCCCGGGACCCCAATTAATCATACCAACCAACCCCAAAACACATTACGGACTTGCTCGAGGCCTCAAACCACATCAAAAAAACTCAAAAACCAAGAATTACACCCCGATTCAAACTTTATGAACTTTGAAGTTTCCAACTTTTATTTCCGATGCCGAAACCTATCAAATCGCATCCGATTGACTTCAAATTTTGCACACACGTCCAAAATAATATATCGAAGCTACAGAAACTTTTGGAATTCCATTCTGACCCTCGTATCAATCTCACATATCAACCGAAATTCGCCAAAATACTAACTTTGCCAATTCAAGCTTAATTCTACACCGGTCATCACAAAAATATTCCGGACACACTCCTAAGTCCCAAATCACCTAAAGAAACTATCCGAACCATAAGATTTGCATTTTGAGCCCGATATCAAAATTTCCACTTCCGGTCAAATTTTCTCAAAAACCTTCAATTTTTTATCTTTAGCCAAACGACTCCAAAATGACCCACGGACCTCCGAATTCACTTCCGATCGCGCTCCCAAATCCAGAATAACCATACGGAGCTACTCCCGGTCTCGGAATCCCAAACGGACATCAATAACACTAAAATGCATTTTAAGCCAAATTGATGCAATTTCTTCTAAAATGTTATCTTCTATAATATACGCCAAAACGCTCCCGGGTTATCCAAAACCCGATCCAGGCATATGCCTAAGTCCGAAATCATCATATGAACCTGTTGGAACCTTCAAATTTCAATTCCGAGGTCGTATACGCAAAATTCCAATCCTAGTTCATTTCTTCAATTTTAAGCCTTGGAAATGAGAATTTTCATTTAAATTTGACTCCAAACTTCTTGAATTTTAATTCTGACCATACCCACAAGTCAATATACTTGAGATGAAGTTGCTCATGGCCTCAAACTGCTGAATGACGCGCCGTATCTCAAAACGACCGGTTGGGTCGTTACAATCTCCCGCACTTAAACATACGTTCGTCCTCGAACGTGCTGAGAACTACACTGAAGTAGTGTGAAATCACTGGTTTAACATCTCATGCAACTTCCTGTGCTTCCACAACTCATTTGAGCACATTAGCTCGATAACTCTATAGACATACTTCTTTATTCGAGTAAATAAGCCATTAGACCCAATTCCAACATCCGGAATTTCCTGCCTAGCATGTTTCCATCATACGACCACAATATCATTCTTCACACATTGTACCCATACATGACTGCATAACTTGTTGAATTCACACTTTGCATCACTTTACTCATGGGACCACAATAATATTCTTTAAATATAATAGTCGAAATTCCACAAATCCGATGCTCTCATTGCATCTCATGACCTACATGGGTCTTGCTCTAGCTTTTACAACACCGATACGACGGAAGAGATGTGCAAGAATTCATATTTAGTTGCCAAGTCAACAAATCATTCAGTTTATACTTCTAACAAGATCCATTACCTTGTCCTAAACCAGAGAATGTTATTTTCCTCTATAATATACTTGATATAATCAGTTTGCACTGACCCCAAATCCCATAACCTCATCTCACCCAGTACGAACTGCTCAGGCGATAAGCCACCTCAGACATAATAAAAAGTCCTGCAAGATGACACAATGTGCCAGTAGGCTACTAATTAGTACGTGATACAAAAGGAAGGTGAACACTAGAGAGAACTATTCAACTCTCACACTAACATGGACTTCCTCGGAAAAATAGGAAACAGAACACATAAAAGCAATTATGGACACTGAAATAAACATCACACTGTTGCGGCGTGCAACCCGATCCCAACAATATACCCATGGCGGCATGCCACCCGATCCAAACAATATAACCATGGCGGCGTGCCACACGATCCAAACAATATAACCATGGTGGCGTGCCACCCGATCCCTGTATAAAACTCACACAAGGAGCCATACGTCGAGCTAAATAGCTCATCACATCAAAATGCTGAATATCGATCATAAGCATACTAAGGTGCATGATATCGGACACAAGGAAACATATAGCGCTATAGGCTACAAACTAAAGCACAACTGAGGTGCGATATAAGATCTGAGTCTCAAGAGCCATCATGCTCATATAACATCACCGCTGAGCGGAACCTCAACACATAAGGGACTTACCAAGCCGTCTCACAACTCATACGGCGCAATATATCTTTACATGAATTAACTATCCGCGAAATAAGACCGCGACTATCCCTCCACAAAGGGCGCATTGCTGGAAGAAACACAACCGGCCTGATGCAAGACTCACTTCCACATTTAAATCTATCAACCGACCTTAAGTCTGTCCTGGTCATGCCAAGCTAAGTCAATAATATTTCACAGGTCCATAACCCAATAAGCAGAGTGCCCTCCAACATAAATTCTCAATTGATGATATCACCAAAATCCTCATACTTGGTTTAAATTTCTAACCAATCAAGTGACTACAAGTCACACCTATACAATCTTCTTGTGGGTCAAGCTCCCACTATCTTCCGAATAATTAAACAGAGGCCTGCACATTCAACCCACCGGCTGCACTAACACTGAAAAGCGATCAGGAGTCCCTAACCGGGATGCAATGTCTTTCTCACAGGACACCGACCTCAAATGATACTGATGTTAATACCCATCTTACTCAAAACACTAAAACTCCTTTCCTGCTCATCCGAGCTCTTTATATCACATTTATTGGCCAAACTGTGACCTTGGTCCTTACTTCAAATTTCATACTACTCACTGCACCCCACGTGCCGATATACAATACACACAATTTCCATCATAGCTCTAGAACTGACGATAGGCTAATACTTCATCACATAAGACCTTCCATTTAACTCACTACAGGAGAGCTATAACAACATACGGCGAATTCTCATAGCGATCAAATATGCCAATATCTAAGTAGTGGTCCAAGCCACCATAACCCTTCCCGAGATCTGCCTACTCATAATAGGCCCCTAACAGACGAATACTTTAGAATAACATCAATCACCGTGGCCGACAAGTCTCAAATGTAGCGCCACAAATCACATGCATAATTCGATCACGTTGCATGAACCGATCATTGACACCAATACGCCAACTCAACTATGGCTGATCAATCTACTTCCTTCCAGGTTATTCTTGATTGCCTTAGAAATGTTAATATCTCCCTTCAATACCTAACTTATTCCGACCGCACTCACCCCGAGTGACCTTAAATCATGAGGCCATGTTGTCTAAAAGTGACGACCA
Source organism: Nicotiana noctiflora (assembly GCA_032618575.1). Taxonomy (NCBI): domain Eukaryota; kingdom Viridiplantae; phylum Streptophyta; class Magnoliopsida; order Solanales; family Solanaceae; genus Nicotiana; species Nicotiana noctiflora. The sequence continues at coordinate 21,479 of JASVEL010009280.1, read as the reverse complement.
TTTCATGTCTCTCAAATGCTACACCACAAGTCAAAAAATCATAGAACATTTTGTGCCTTTCTTCATAATTTGCTTCAATGGCTTGACTCTCAACTGTACTTATAGACTCAGAATTATCAGGCACCACACTTTACCTCTTGAATTCACTAGGACCGCTATTGAGAACCATCCGGTTCTAACTTGCCCCAGTACGCAACCAACTCTACTGAATTTCTTTATAACATATGAATACCCTCTCGATAAAGCACCCAGCGGAATCACTTCCCGCGAAGCCTGCACCTATACGAGGCATAAATCATGAATTTTCCCTCAAGTTTGAACATGAGCCAGTAAGGCTAAACATAACATGCATTCAACAATACATATACTCAAATTACCACACATGGTCATTTTCCTGTGGCTGCAATAACCCATTAATACGCTAGTATCCAGAATTCACACAGGTAATTAGCCATGCGACCCAAATCATAAGCGGTGAGACTCTCCCACTAGCTCAAAGCCACTATTACACGACTCTCGAGCACATTAGAAACATTCACTCAAGTCACCTACTCTTATTCAACTGCAATTCACTTGAACCTACGAACATAATTACTTGCGCCCTATTAGCACTCTGACCCCATAGGGTATGACCTCATTCAAATACAACCAAACATCACCCCGCTCCATGCACCGAGCATTCTCTACCAACGACACCTTAAAACATACTATGATTCTCACACACCTACGAAGCACCATGTAGCCCTTGTCGAATATTTCCCTGCTGATAAAAAAATGTAGAGTTTATTAGGGACACAGGAATATCCAAAGTCCCAACATCATACATATGAGCCTCAACTCTTGCCCATCCGCAAGTTTTCAAAAACCTTTTTTTTTGAATAGCACCTAAATACATCGCAGGCCAAATCTGATATGACACATGACCCATAATTAGATCGTTGATAGTGAAATTCTTTCACTTAGCACGAAGCCTTAAAGATACATTTTGCTAATCCACGACAATAGCCTTTATCATATGTACGTCTTCATCATAAGACAGCCCAAGACATTGGTTTGGTACATGTCCTTTATAAGACAGTTAAACTCATTTCCCCCAGTATCTCTGCTGGCTGAATTCTTCGCTAAATAGATATCTCATATGAACCATATAGTCTTTATTACCACTAACTATCTTTAGATCAACACCCACCTTGTGATTCTACCTTTACTGTGACGATTAGGCAGTTAAGTAAACCTTCTCAAGACCGTACTTATCAACCGAATATCAGAACCTAGTGCACCCCCATGTGCACAATTGAAGATTTCTCAATTCTCTTGCATTATCGATATGGATGACACGCTGTAACAATGGTTGAGTAAATTCTTGACTCCCTTGAAGTCCCTCTGCAGCATCATGAACCGTCGGCGCATACTCGATACCGAGCGCACAAATTTCAATACACGAGTGGATGCAAAAGAACGTATGACATAGGCTCCAACTGAATAAATGGCGCACGATAAGGAATTCAAAGAATTGAAGAGTTTCCTAAACAGTTACATAGCCCCTCGTAAATAAATACAGACGTCTCCGTATCGATCAATGAGAATCTAAGTAACCGGTCTGTGTCCCGTGACTCCTATGAACCTAGAGCTCTGATACCAACTTGTCACGACCCTAGTTCACCAATCGTGAACATGTCGTGATGGCACCCAGTCCCCACGACTAGGTAAGCTTAACACATTGCGGATTATACAAGTTATGAACATTGAGTAAGAAATAGCGGAAAAATAGCATAAAAAGAAATGTAATCCGTGCCGCTTGGCACATACATCCGTCAATACACACTGTATAAAACACCACCAAGATCCGGAATCCCACGGGTAACACAGACTAAAAGAGAATATACAACTGTGGCTCTATGTGTAAAGAGTATCTAACAACGAAATGAAGGAAAAATGTCAACTAGTACTATTAGAATAGAAGGAAAGCCTCCGGATCCGCGGACGTAGCAAATCATACCTCGAGGTCTCCCAAAAGCTGCGGAATCACCTAGAACGAGCCTGCTCTGATGTACCTGGATCTGCACAACAAAAGTGTGCAGAAGAGTAGCATGAGTACACCACGGCGGTACTCGGTAAGTGCCAAGCTAACCTCGATGGAGTAGTGACGAGGAAGGTCAGGGCCCTATTGAGAGAAATCAATAATAAAATGACAATAACAATAAAGAGCAGTTTAAATGACAATAATCTTTAAATAACAACAATAAAGTGATTACTGCAACCGTCTACAATTAAACTAACAACAAGTAACAACTCAATTAACAAGTCCAGAACCTGTGGGAATTGAACCCACAGTCCCATTAACAGTACCCCTGGTCTCCAGGAATCGAACCCGCATCCCATGTCTCAATAGATCTCAGGATCTCCGGGAATCGAACCCGCAGTCCACATCTTAATAATAAATCAATAGCTCAGGATCTTCGGGAATCGAACCCGCAGTCCCTACAAATAACTCAGGATCTCGGGAATCGAACCCGCAGTCCCTACCAATAACTCAGGATCTCGGGAATCGAACCCGTAGTCCCTACCAATAACTCGGGATCTCGGGAATCGAACCCGTAGTCCCTACCAATAACTCAGGATCTCGGGAATCGAACCCGCAGTCCCTACAAATATCACTTCGGGTCTCTGGGAATCGAACCCACAGACTTGGGATCTCCGGGAATTAAACCCGCAGTCCACCAACACATCAAATAAAGAAAACACACAGGAGAGTATAATATGTTTAATTACAACTTCACCGAAGCTAGTGCCAACTATTTATCAAGAAGTTCAAGTAAGTCAACTAGGCAATTAAACATGTTGAATCCTAGCTAATCATGCTTTTCTAACTAATACCGGGTAAAGTAACACTTTTATCACCTAAGAGCAGGAATATCACTAATCGGATAATTCAAGTATGGTGTGTGTTACAACAACCAGCGCATGTACATGCCCGTCACCTCGCGTACAAGGCATTTAAACTATCACATAATATCTTAGGGGTGAAAGTTCCCCCACACGAGGTTAGACAAGCCACTTACCTCGACTCCGGTACAAAACCGCTAAGAGATAACTCTCTTGCCACGAGTGTCGGCCTCCACAGGCATAGTATCTAATAAAAATTAATAGAATCACATCAAAATAGGCTAATTGGGCATTACCCAACCAAAACAATTCAAAATATACCAAAACCCACAAGTTGTCAAAACTTGACTTTTGGTACGCTTCGCAAAAAATTACGAAAGTTATATATTCGGGTTCCTTATCTCAACACGAGTCCGTGCATATAAAATTTATCAAAATCGAACTCCGTTTGCCCATTCAAATCAAAGATTTCCTAAAATTTAGGCCTAGGGCTCAAACCCTCCATTAATCCTCCATTAACAGTGAAATAATCATGGAGAAACATCAAAATAAAGTTCTTATATTTACCTCCTTGATGAGACGAGAACAACACCACCAAAATCACCTCAATCGGAGCTCTAGAACTCAAGATATGCCCAAAATACTAAACTTCTCGGTTTTAAACACTAACCAGGCCTATTTTTCGCTTTTGCGGATAATTTCCGCATAGGCAGGACCGCTTTTGCGGTTCTATTTCCGCTTTGCGGTTCCGCATCTGCGGTCAAATTCCGCTTCTGCGGTTCTGACAGACACCAGCACTTTTCTCGGCACGGAAATGAGCATAACTTCCTCATACGATGTCCAAATTCTACGATTCTTTTTGCTATGGCTCCGAAATTACGATACGGATCTAATGGTTCAACAAAACTGAATTTGGAGATCATTTACCTAATATGGTACCTCTTTATGTTCAAAGAAGCAAAGGTTGAAACATCAAATAAGAGCGTGATCACAACCCGAAACACATCCGAGGCCCCGGGACCCCAATCAATCATACCAACCAACCCCAAAACACATTACGGACTTGCTCGAGGCCTCAAACCACATCAAACAACTCTAAAACCAAGAATTACACCCCGATTCAAACTTTATGAACTTTGAAGTTTCCAACTTCTATTTCTGATGCCGAAACCTATCAAATCGCATCCGATTGACTTTCAATTTTGCACACACGTCCAAAATAATATATCGAAGCTACAGAAACTTTCGGAATTCCATTCTGACCCTCGGATCAATATCACATATCAACCAAAATTCGCCAAAATACTAACTTTGCCAATTCAAGCTTAATTCTACACCGGTCATCACAAAAATATTCCGGACACACTCCTAAGTCCCAAATCACCTAACGAAGCTATCCGAACCATAAGATTTGCATTTTGAGTCCGATATCAAAATTTCCACTTCCGGTCAAATTTTCTCAAAAACCTTCAATTTTCTATCTTTAGCCAAACGACTCCAAAATGATCCACGGACCTCCGAATTCACTTCCGATCGCGCTCCCAAATCCAGAATAACCATACGGAGATTCTCCCAGTTTCGGAATCCCAAACGGACATCAATAACACTAAAATGCATTTTAAGCCAAATTGATGCAATTTCTTCTAAAATGTTATCTTCTATAATATTCGCCAAAACGCTCCCGGGTTATCCAAAACCCGATCCAGGCATATGCCTAAGTCCAAAATCATCATATGAACCTGTTGGAACCTTCAAATTTCAATTCCGAGGTCGTATACTCAAAATTCCAATCCTAGTTCATTTCTTCAATTTTAAGCTTTGGAAATGAGAATTTTCATTTAAATTTGACTCCAAACTTCTTGAATTATAATTCTGACCATACACACAAGTCAATATACTTGAGATGAAGTTGCTCATGGCCTCAAACTGCTGAATGACGCGCCGTATCTCAAAATGACCGGTTGGGTCGTTACAAAATTACCCCTGGAATCACTGAAACTACTAAACTATCTAATCTCGTTCCTATCTGAATTAAGCCTACCAGCTATAACCAAACTCCTAATCAAATTCAACAATTAACTAATTAACACATGAAACCAATTTTCAGACAAATTCTACAATTAATCTTATGAACAAACTCATAATTAATAATATTTAAGAATCACTTTAATAAAATCAAATTCACATCAGAATCAAACTTAACAAGACAATCAAGTAGATTCATAATAGTTTACTCAATAATCAATTGAACTTTCAATTAAATCTAACAACATTTCGATCAGGATTAAAGATGCGAGTGATTGGATTATAACATTTCTATATTAAAAACTTAAACAAAATAAATAAATAAATTTCATAAATAATCTGGAACCATGATGAACAACAAATCAAGAAGATAATCAAACCAACATACAACAGTTTTGGATATGAAAATACCAACAAAATATGGACAAGAACAAAATTTAAATCGACTAACCGGATCGAAACAACGATGAACTCGAACGGAAACAAATCTGCCCGGAAATTCTTTAAACCAAACAAAAGCCCAAAACTCAAAAATCCAAACAAACAACTAGCAATGTTGTCTTCATCATAAATCACAAACAAATCACAGATTTGAAGAATGATTAAGTAATTTCAGTTTACCGCGAAAACCGAAACGGATGTGGATTTATTCCCCGGAATCCTCTGGCAATCAGGAATGACCAAGAAATAATCTTCCCCTTTCTTGGCCAAACCAGCACGCCCGTACTTCACCGCAGGCTTCTCCACATTGTCATTCCGTAGTTCACGACTGTCACTTGGAGGAGTTCGCCGGCAGCTGCTTAAGGGTGAAGAAGCAGACCGCTGGAGGGCTATTCGTGAGTGAACATGCGGCGGCTATTGTCGCTTGGAGAAAAGCTGGTCACGGCTGCGAGGGGCTGGGGCGACGGGATCTGCTGGTCGTTTGGAGGAGTTCGCCGGCGGCTGTGTGGGGTTGGGGGGGCGACAGCTACTGATGGTTTCCGGTGGGGTGGGTGGTTGTCCGTGTCATGACCTAAACTGGAGGACCATGACTAGCACCCGACCATACTTGCCGAGCACCAACGTACATTTTATCTAACCTTCTTTATTAACATTTAGGGCTGACGAGACCAATATAAATGGTAGACATGGATCATGGACAACCAACAATAAAATATGATTGCATGAACCTACATAACATGGGATGACCAGACAATCAAGAAACTATATACATATGGTACAAGCTACCACGCTAAAATGAGAAACTATACAACAAAAACCAGCCGACAAGGCATACCAAACTATACATGAGTCGACACTTGTCTATGAGCCTCTAAAGGAACATAAGTGCTGCAACATAGCCGAAACAAGGCCCCGACATACCCATAATGTCTATAACAAAAATGCATACCAAAACCAAGGCAAGTCCGGAGAAGGGATCTCGCCAATCACCGCTGAACTGGACAACCTACTGTGATGGGGGAGATGCACCTGCCTGTCTATCAGGACCTGCAGCACGACATGCAGCGTCCACAAACAAAAGGACGTCAGGACAAATAAAGTACTGAGTATGTAAGGCAGAGAACCATGAATACGAACAATAATGTAAGCAGGGATAGAGAATATACAACCTGTAACATCCGAGTACCTCTGAGGGCTACTGACATGAAATGCATGATACATGTGTATAAATACATAATCTTTTAAAACATATGCCTCTGTGGGCATCATCATCATCATGTCGTACCCGGCCATAATAGGCTCGGTAAAAACGTACCCGCCATTATAAGGCTCGGTAGAATCGTACCCGGCCACGTGGAGCTCGGTAAAACCCAACTGATCAGGTGGTTGCACAATAGGTGCCGTACCCGGCCGACTATAGCGCGGCTCGGTAGAGTAAAATAGATACATATATATAATGCATGCTCGACTCGTGGAAACACCTTGTAGACCTTTCGGAGTGACGTAAGGTCGGTATCCTATGTACAACTCATTAGGACTAACTCTTCACTATGAACCTTATAGGAATCAGGGAAGTACCAACAAGATTGATAACATAAGAATAAGAGAAGCAACATCAACATCAATCGTTCCATAAGAGGGGAAACAATGTAAGTACTGCTAGCTTCTAAGAATAGAGTATCTTTGGAAGCTCGTTCATTACATTATGTTAATCGGAGTCGTGCAAAAGAAGGAAAGGGATAGCCACACATACCTTGTATATACTGCCACAACCTCAAGCTATGCAAGCGTCACGACTCCTTAGTCTATAATAGGAGAAATGACACTATCGTTAACGTTTAAGCGTCGCAACTATTATGTACCAATCACAACCTATTTTGTGATGAAATGGACAGCCCCTCCCCTATATATATGACTTCACACCATTCAAAACAATTACCAAACAGCCTAAACAACATCAATAATAAACATATTGAGCCTCCCAAAACAGTCCACACACAACCTAATCACATCATACATATGACGGCCACTATAGTCGTACCAAATGACCCAAAAATATTACGAAGAACTAGCAGACCACAACCCAATATATATATGGTGTTTCTCCACACCCTGCCTCCTCCAAAACTCCACAAAACAGTAATATAAAACACATCCCAACAACAACACAAAACAGTCCACAAAACAGTCCGCTACAAGTGAATAACTTGAACTCACGGCTTCCGATCATCGTCCCGTGAGTTCTTACATGTATATAACGAATTACCATGAATTTACAGAAGAATAAATGTATGAAATATAGCAGTAAACTCACCTTTGTTGTTGGATAACTCAGCCTTTAACTTGGTTCTTCAAACTCTAGTGTTTACCCCCAATTTGAACTTGAAAGAGAGGGAAAATCAATTAGGGTTTGTGGATAATTTTGGGAGGAAGTTTGCAAGGTTTTAGGTCTGGTTATTTGTGAAATATAAAGAGGGATATATTGCAGAAGATAAGCCTTTTAATGGGCTCCTTTTCTGACCCGAAATTCCCTCTTTTGGGCCGACATTTAACCAAGTAGGTGACTCACCTACTTGCACCTAGCAGCTTGTGCAGTCTCACGAAAATGTCTATATCTCTCTATTCCAATATCGTATTGCTAAACCGTTTAATGAGTTGGAAACTAGACTCATAGATCTTCAATTTGGTGGGTAGATCACCCCGTAATTCCAAGTATATTGGGAGAAATGATTAATAACATTTGACCTAAAGTTTAGGTAAAACTATGAACCTAAGTTGCAACAACTTTTGTCGACTTTTGTTTCATAACTCGTTTGACTTCAAGACTTATGATGCGGATATTATATGATTCAAATAACTTAAATCATGACCTCCTAAGTATACTAAGCATCTATAGGTTTACCTAAAAGTACGAGTTATAGCATCCTTGATTCGTTTAACTTCTAATACTTGTTAATCACCCTTATGCACCCTTGTATCACTTAAGATTAATCGGATTAACTTCTTATCATCTCAAGGATAATTCCTTCTTGGATTTGTGTTATCTAACTTATGAAATGAACTAATGTGTGTGGATATGGGTTGTAACAGTCCGGCTTGGAGATGGGGTGGTGGCGGCTTAAGGGGGTTTCTAGGGTTTGTGGTGTGTAGGTTAAAGTGAAGAAGAAGAAGAAGATGAAGTAGGGGGTGGGGTGTAAGGGAGTGTTCTAGCATTTTAGGGTTTGGATTTTTAGGAAATGAAGTGTAAAATGAAAGAAAGGGGGTCTTTTGGGTTATGGGGCGGACCGGGTTGGTCATGGGTCATGGATTGGGTCGTTGGGTGTTTTGGGTTGGATAGAATTGGCTTGGGCTTGGGGTTAATTCAAGAATTGGCCCAATTCCGAATTCGTTCTTCTATTTTTTGTTCTCTTTTCTATTAATAATAAAACTAAAATGATAAGATTAAGTTATAAAAACCAAAACTATCTTAAAATACTAAATAACTCCTAATAATAATTATCACACAAAATTAAATATTAATAAAAATAAAATTACACAATTTGGATATTAAATGCTTAAAAATGCAAAAATACATATTTTTTATGATTTTTCATTTTCGTAAAAAAAACTTAATTATTCTTAATTGTAAACTTGATATTTATATACAAATGCAACATATTTTTGTATATTTTATTCATTTAAATAAATAAATATGCACAGATAAAAATGCAAATATTTCAAAAAAATAACACAAAATTCACAATCATTGCAAGCAAACTAAACTTGTTTTATTTTGAATTTTTGGGAGTATTTCTCTTATAGGGAAAAAATCACGTGCTCACAACTGCCCCTCTGTCATGACCCTAGTTTACCAATCGTGAACCTATCATGACGGCACCCAGTCTTCTTGATAACAACTAGGTCGGGAATCCAAATTAGAGTAAGAATTTGAGAAGTAAATGCGGAAGCAATAACAACAGAGAATTGAACAACTAGAATTAAAGAGACGAAAATAAAGGATATGGGAAAGATTCAAGGAAAGAATTCCGAGAACTTTCAAGAACGCAAGTTCTATAGCCTTGACAAGATCAAAGTAACAACGTCTTGATTTATGAAAGAAATCAAACGCCTTTACTTAAAAAGCAAATCAAAACAATAGATTCGGATCTTGACCACTTTACGAGTAACTTGAGACAACAATTAATACTAGTATTAATCGCCTTCTAAGAATACCACAAAGGAATCAAAGATATCACAAAAGAGAAGTAATCTTACTACCTTGAACTATGAACTAGTAAAGGTTGAAAGATAAATCTCAAAGCACAAGTAACAAAGGTTCAAAAGAACTCTCAAAGTATGATATACTCAATCAATAATAATATGTCTTATGAAGGAGAAGAACACCCTATTTATAGGAGTACAAAGGCATAAAAATAACATTAAAAACTAGGTGGGGTGGTTCTAGTGGAAAACACAATTATTACAATGAGGTAGGTGGTTGCTAAAGTCTAAGAAAAGTCTTTGGTTAGGTGAGGGGCGGCCAAGACCCTTTGGGGCAGATTTGGGCCTTAAAACAACTAGTTTGGGCCATTTGTTTGGATTCCAATTGGGCTCCTTTTGTAGTACCTCCTTTAGGACTTCTTTTAAGCTCATTTTGAGCCATTTTGGTGTACTCCAAGGGCTGATTTGGGTGACCATATCTTCCTCTTCTTGGACTTCAATTTGATCTATCAAATAATTGTAAAACTTCAACAATTCTTCTCCTCTGGGCTGGAGCTCTTTCTCGACAATTAAAGGATTCTCTATGTGCACTTGAAGTCCAATGATCGTGTTTTGAAATTCTTTAGCTTGACATCTTGTTAAAGGTCCTCTTTGAGATTGCAACGCTTCATCCTTGTACTTGAATAGAATTGAGCTTCCTAGGATGCTATCATTCCCCTCTTCTTGAAAAGAATTCATCCTCGAATTCGATCCTACGTCAAACAAAGACAAGTCAGCAATATTGAATGTAGTATTTACTTGAAACTCGCCAGGAAGGTCCGGCTTGTATGCATTGTCTCCAATCTTTTCAAGGAATTGAAAAGGGTCATCTCCTCTAGGATGCAACTTTGACTTTCTTTTGGAAGGAAATCTCTCCTTTCTAAACTCAACCCAAACTAAATCTCCAGGGTTAAAATTAACTTGTTTTCGATCCTTGTTCTTTCTTAAGGCGGTTTGCTCATTTTTCTTCTCAATTGCAAGCCTTGTTTGCTCATGAATTTTTTTCATCATCTCAGCCTTTATCCTACCATCAAGACTAGCAATATCATTAGTATACAGTTCCTTGATTTGATCAAAACCCATCAAATTAGAAGTGAGGGTAGAAACTAAGACATACCTTCTTGAAAGTGCATCATCAACAACATTCTCTTTCCCTTGGTTGTAAGAAATTACATAAGGAAAAGTTTTAGTGAATTCAACCCACTTAGCATGCCTTCTACTGAGCCTACCTTGACCTTTAAAGTATTTCAAGGATTTCTCTTCTTGAAAGAGTACTTGATCACAAATGTTACAACCATCATGCTTATCCACTTTACTAATAACAAATACTTTTACAAGCTCACAATAAACATGACTTGAAGAACGACTCCACATCATACCACAACAATCACATTCTAGCAATTTATCATATGAAAACACATTAACCACTTGAATAAGAGAAGAAGAAATATTTAACTCATTCGCAAGCCTCTTCTCATTAATTTCATGCCTCTTATCATAAAGTTGGATTACGTGATCATTTATTTCATACATAATATCAAAAAGAAGCAAATTACTCTTGCACTTTAACTTAGATATTACAGTTAATGACTTGATGTGCATCAAGCTATCATCATCCACAAAAATTATAAAGTCACCAACATAAGATATAAGAGTATAATTCATTACCTCGAAAAATACTTTAGGTGTTCTAGATAGACCAAGAATGCTAATAAACCAATTGTATATACCATACTTGGACTTATTTACCAATGAAATATCATCACCTTGTATTCTTTTATGCAATGGCTGTAACTTAGTAATGCTTTTAGGAAACTCCGTGTCATAACCTTGTAAATAAGAATCAAAATATTTAAAAGGTTCAATAACAAAGACTTTAACCAAGCTTTTATCTTCCACGATCCAACAAGAATTGATATTCCGAATTTATGTTGCAATCCAATTGGATCTTTTGCCACCATATCTTGCACCTCACTACCCCTTTCAAAAGGTATTTCAACACGTGGCTGCACAAAATCAAAAGAACTAAAACAGGAAAGAGTTAATGTGTTAGGAAGTAAAGAAACTTTTTTCTAGCTACTTTCTTTGGCTTTTATCACAAGACTATTGTTTTCCTCGCCCTTAGCCTCTTTTCTCGCACTAAAGAGTTCTTTTCCTTCACTCAATCCCTCATGTTTTTCTCTCTCTACCTCATAGACTATGTTTATATCATTGTCTTCTTTCTTTTCTTTCTTCTCAAGATCACTCTTTTCTTCACTAGACATCCCACTCTTTTCACTCAACACAACCTCTCCTTTTTCCTCTCTTGGAATGTCAACATGCACTCCCTTACGACTCTCATTCTTTTCTCTCTCGTATTTTTCCATATTCTCTTTAACAATCTTTTCATCTTTACAAATTTGTGAGGGAGTCAAAGGACCAAGAATGCATTTCTTCCCATTAAACTCAAAAGAGTATCTATTTTTTTGGATACTATATGAAGCATTTCTATAGATATACCATGGCCTTCCCAACAAGATATGAAAATTATTCATGGGAATAACATCACACCAAATCACATCCTCATACCTTCCAATAGAGAATGACAATAACACTCTTTTATCTACCTTTACTCCTTTCAACATGTAGGGTTCAAAATGTTCAACACAAGACAAGTTCAATTTATCAACCATATAAGTGCTAATTAAGTTATAACCAAAAGCTTTGTCAATTCTAAGGGTATAACTTAAGACATCACACACCACTTTAGCTCTTGTTTGAAAAATAACTTTACCATTGTCTTCCTTCCATTCGATATACTGTAAGTTCGAGTTTTCAAATTGTTGAACCATCGCTTTCCTCCTTCCATTGTAGTTACCTGTTTGAGACATCTTGTCATAGATTAAAGAAAATATGTCTCTCCAATTTGGCGTTTTCCTCAATTGTTCTCACACACACCTTTCCTTTTTTTTTTTTGAAATATCCTTTGAACAAAATACTTTGTAGATTTATAGTTAAACCCAACTTGTATGTAGTTCTCAGTAGTAAAAATCAGATTTTTCTTATGTTTTTGGGAACAAATAAAAGAATAAAGAACCAAATCCTAGAACTTTTAGGCTCGGTTGAAACAAGACACGAACGAAAAGGAAAGAATATAAATGTGTAGAATACAAAGAGTAAGAAAATCAAGGATCCCCTCTTCTTGTTTCCTTTGTTAATTTTTGGAAACACTTAGATACAAAAGATATATCCTGGAGAACAAGCAATTGTATTTCTTCTTGTTTTAAATTGGATTTCGTTTTTTTTTTTGTTTTTTGTTTTTTTTTCTTTATCCCAAGAATTATCAAGAACGAAATCTTGATAGAACCGCTCCGATACCACTTGATAACAACTAGGTCGGGAATCCAAACTAGAGTAAGAATTTGAGAAGTAAATGCGGAAGCAATAACAACGGGAATTGAACAACTAGAATTAAAGAGATGAAAATAAAGGATATGGGAAAGATTCAAGGAAAGAATTCCGAGAACTTTCAAGAACGCAAGTTCTATAGCCTTGACAAGATCAAAGTAACAACGTCTTGATTTATGAAAGAAATCAAACGCCTTACTTAAAATGCAAATCAAAACAATAGATTCGGATCTTGACCACTTTACGAGTAACTTGAGACAACAATTAATACTAGTATTAATTGCCTTCTAAAAATACCACAAAGGAATCAAAGATATCACAAAAGAGAAGTAATTTTACTACCTCGAACTATGAACTAGTAAAGGTTGAAAGATAAATCTCAAAGCACAAGTAACAAAGGTTCAAAAGAACTCTCAAAGTATGATATACTCAATCAATAATAATCTGTCTTATGAAGGAGATACCCTATTTATAGGAGTACAAAGGCATAAAAATAACATTAAAAACTAGGTGGGGTGGTTCTAGTGGAAAACACAATTATTACAATGAGGTAGGTGGTTGCTAAAGTCTAAGAAAAGTCTTTGGTTAGGTGAGGGGCGGCCAAGACCCTTTGGGGCAGATTTGGGCCTTAAAACAACTAGTTTGGGCCATTTGTTTGGATTCCAATTGGGCTCCTTTTGTAGTACCTCCTTTAAGACTTCTTTTAAGCTCATTTTGAGCCATTTTGGTGTACTCCAAGGGCTGATTTGGGTGACCATATCTTCCTCTTCTTGGACTTCAATTTGATCTATCAAATAATTGTAAAACTTCAACAATTCTTCTCCTCTGGGCTGGAGCTCTTTCTCGACAATTAAAGGATTCTCTATGTGCACTTGAAGTCCAATGATCGTGTTTTGAAATTCTTTAGCTTGACATCTTGTTAAAGGTCCTCTTTGAGATTGCAACGCTTCATCCTTGTACTTGAATAGAATTGAGCTTCCTAGGATGCTATCATTCCCCTCTTCTTGAAAAGAATTCGTCCTCGAATTCGATCCTACGTCAAACAAAGACAAGTCAGCAACATTGAATGTAGTATTTACTTGAAACTCACCAGGAAGGTCCAACTTGTATGCATTGTCTCCAATCTTTTCAAGGAATTGAAAAGGGTCATCTCCTCTAGGATGCAACTTTGACTTTCTTTTGGAAGGAAATCTCTCCTTTCTAAAGTCAACCCAAACTAAATCTCCAGGGTTAAAATTAACTTGTTTTCGATCCTTGTTCTTTCTTAAGGCGGTTTGCTCATTTTTCTTCTCAATTGCAAGCCTTGTTTGCTCATGAATTTTTTCCATCATCTCAGCATTTGTCCTACCATCAAGACTAGCAATATCATTAGTATACAGTTCCTTGATTTGATCAAATCCCATCAATTTAGAAGTGAGCGTAGAAACTAAGACATACCTTCTTGAAAGTGCATCATCAACAACATTCTCTTTCCCTTGGTTGTAAGAAATTACATAAGGAAAAGTTTTAGTGAATTCAACCCACTTAGCATGCCTTCTACTGAGCCTACCTTGACCTTTCATGTAGTTCAAGGATTTCTCTTATTGAAAGAGTACTTGATCACAAATGTTACAACCATCATGCTTATCCACTTTACTAATAACAAATACTTTTACAAGCTCACAATAAACATGACTTGAAGAACGACTCCACATCATACAAATCACATTCTAGCAATTTATCATATGAAAACTCATTAACCACTTGAATAAGAGAAGAAGAAATATTTAACTCATTCGCAAGCCTCTTCTCATTAATTTCATGCCTCTTATCATAAAGTTGGATTACGTGATCATTTATTTCATACATAATATCAAAAAGAAGCAAATTACTCTTGCACTTTAACTTAGATATTACAGTTAATGACTTGATGTGCATCAAGCTATCATCATCCACAAAAATTATAAAGTCACCAACATAAGATATAAGAGTATAATTCATTACCTCGAAAAATACTTTAGGTGTTTTAGAAAGACCAAGAATGCAAATAAACCAATTGTATATACCATACTTGGACTTATTTACCAATGGAATATCATCACCTTGTATTCTTTTATGCAATGGCTGTAACTTAGTAATGCTTTTAGGAAACTCCGTGTCATAACCTTGTAAATAAGAATCAAAATATTTAAAAGGTTCAATAACAAAGACTTTAACCAAGCTTTTATCTTCCACGATCCAACAAGAATTGATATTCCGAATTTATGTTGCAATCCAATTGGATCTTTTGCCACCATATCTTGCACCTCACTACCCCTTTCAAAAGGTATTTCAACACGTGGCTGCACAAAATCAAAAGAACTAAAACAGGAAAGAGTTAATGGGTTAGGAAGTAAAGAAACTTTTTTCTTGCTACTTTCTTTGGCTTTTATCACAAAACTACTGTTTTCCTCGCCCTTAGCCTCTTTTCTCTCACTAAAGAGTTCTTTTCCTTCACTCAATCCCTCATGTTTTTCTCTCTCTACCTCATAGACTATGTTTATCTCATTGTCTTCTCTCTTTTCTTTCTTCTCAAGATCACTCTTTTCTTCACTAGACATCCCACTCTTTTCACTCAACACAACCTCTCCTTTTTCCTCTCTTGGAATGTCAACATGCACTCCCTTACGACTCTCATTCTTTTCTCTCTCGTATTTTTCCATATTCTCTTTAACAATCTTTTCATCTTTACAAATTTGTGAGGGAGTCAAAGGACCAAGAATGCATTTCTTCCCATTAAACTCAAAAGAGTATCTATTTTTTTGGATACTATATGAAGCATTTCTATAGATATACCATGGCCTTCCCAACAAGATATGAAAATTATTCATGGGAATGACATCACACCAAATCACATCCTCATACCTTCCAATAGAGAATGACAATAACACTCTTTATCTACCTTTACTCCTTTCAACATGTAGAGTTCAAAATGTTCAACACAAGACAAGTTCAATTTCTCAACAATATAAGTGCTAATTAAGTTATAGCCAAAAGCTTTATCAATTCTAAGGGTATAACTTAAGACATCACACACCACTTTAGCTCTTGTTTGAAAAATAACTTTACCATTGTCTTCCTTCCATTCGATATACTGTAAGTTCGAGTTTTCAAATTGTTGAACCATCGCTTTCCTCCTTCCATTGTAGTTACCTGTTTGAGACATCTTGTCATAGATTAAAGAAAATATGTCTCTCCAATTTGGCGTTTTCCTCAATTGTTCTCACACACACCTTTCCTTTCTTTTTTTTTCTCGAAATAACCTTTGAACAAAATACTTTGTAGATTTATAGTTAAACCCAACTTGTATGTAGTTCTCAGTAGTAAAAATCAGATTTTTCTTTTGTTTTTGGGAACAAATAAAAGAATAAAGAACCAAATCCTAGAACTTTTAGGCTCGGTTGAAACAAGACACGAACGAAAAGGAAAGAATATAAATGTGTAGAATACAAAGAGTAAGAAAATCAAGGATCCCCTCTTCTTGTTTCCTTTGTTAATTTTTGGAAACACTTAGATACAAAAGATATATCCTGGAGAGCAAGCAATTGTATTTCTTCTTGTTTTAAATTGGATTTCGTTTTTTTTGTTTTTTTTTTTTTTTTCAAAATATCCTAAGAATTATCAAGAACGAAATCTTGATAGAACCGCTCTGAGACCACTTGATAACAACTAGGTCGGGAATCCAAACTAGAGTAAGAATTTGAGAAGTAAATGCGGAAGCAATAACAACAGGAATTGAACAACTAGAATTAAAGAGACGAAAATAAAGGATATGGGAAAGATTCAAGGAAAGAATTCCGAGAACTTTCAAGAACGCAAGTTCTATAGCCTTGACAAGATCAAAGTAACAACGTCTTGATTTATGAAAGAAATCAAACGCCTTACTTAAAAAGCAAATCAAAACAATAGATTCGGATCTTGACCACTTTACGAGTAACTTGAGACAACAATTAATACTAGTATTAATCGCCTTCTAAGAATACCACAAAGGAATCAAAGATATCACAAAGAGAAGTAATCTTACTACCTTGAACTATGAACTAGCAAAGGTTGAAAGATAAATCTCAAAGCACAAGTAACAAAGGTTCAAAAGAACTCTCAAAGTATGATATACTCAATCAATAATAATCTGTCTTATGAAGGAGAAGACCACCCTATTTATAGGAGTACAAAGGCATAAAAATAACATTAAAAACTAGGTGGGGTGGTTCTAGTGGAAAACACAATTATTACAATGAGGTAGGTGGTTGCTAAAGTCTAAGAAAAGTCTTTGGTTAGGTGAGGGGTGGCCAAGACCCTTTGGGGCAGATTTGGGCCTTAAAACAACTAGTTTGGGCCATTTGTTTGGATTCCAATTGGGCTCCTTTTGTAGTACCTCCTTTAGGACTTCTTTTAAGCTCATTTTGAGCAATTTTGGTGTACTCCAAGGGCTGATTTGGGTGACCATATCTTCCTCTTATTGGACTTCAATTTGATCTATCAAATAATTGTAAAACTTCAACAATTCTTCTCCTCCGGGCTGGAGCTCTTTCTCGACAATTAAAGGATTCTCTATGTGCACTTGAAGTCCAATGATCGTGTTTTGAAATTCTTTAGCTTGACATCTTGTTAAAGGTCCTCTTTGAGATTGCAACGCTTCATCCTTGTACTTGAATAGAATTGAGCTTCCTAGGATGCTATCACTTCGCGACTAGGTAAGCCTAACACGATGCAGAATATACAATTTCATGAATAAATGATAAGATAACAGCGGAATAATATAAATGAAATGTAATAGGTGCCGCTTGGCACATACACTTCGCCAAATACCACTAGGCAACATACTACCAAGACCCGGAAACCCACGGGCAACACAGACTAAGAAAGATTACAACCGTGGCTCTATACATCAAGAATGTCTATACAACGAAAATAAAGGAGATAACTGATATCACTAATGAGAATAGAAGGGGACTCTCCGGATCCGCGGACGTAGCAGATCATACCTCAAGTCTCCTGAAGAGCTCCTAAATCACCTGTAATGTGCCTGATCTGATGTACCTGGATCTGCACAAACAAAAGTGTGCAGAAGAGTAGTATGAGTATACCACGGCGGTACTCAATAAGTGCCAAGCCTAACCTCGATGGCTAGTGACGAGGAAGGTCAGGGCCCTACCGTGAGATAATAACAAAATGATAATAATAATATCGAACAGTTCTAATAAGAATGAGACTGAAATAACAACATTAAAGTAAATATTGCAACCGTCTACAATTAAGCTAATAAAGAGTAACCAACACAACATAAATACAAGTCAACAAGTCCAGGATCTTCGGGAATTAAACCCGCAGTCCCTCTCTATATTCGCCAACTCAGGATCTCCGAGAATTTAACCCGCAGTCCCAATATCAGTATCTCTGGGTCTCCGGGAATCGAACCCGCAGCCCGTATCTCAATATCTCAGAATCTCCGGGAATTGAATCTGCGGTCCGTATCTCAATAAATATATCAATAAACTTTGGATCTCCGGGAATCGAACCTGCACCCCTTGGATCATTGGAAATCGAACCTGCAGTCCACAAACAATACCACTTCGGATCTTTGGGAATCGAACCCACAGCCTTTGGATCTCCGGAAATTGAACCCGCAGTCCACCAACACAAACAATAAAAAGGAATGCACAGAGAAATATGATATGCATAACTACAACTTCCCCAAACCGGTGCCAACAATTATCAAGAAGTTCAAGTAAGACAATTAGGCAATTAGACAGATAAATCCTATCTAATCATGCTTTCTAACGAATATCAGGTAAATATCACAATTTAATCAACTAGGAGAAGAAATATCGTGAATTGGACAATTCAAGCAAGGTGGGTTCCAACAATCTGCGCATGTACACGCCCGTCACCTCGCGTACAAGGCATTTAAATTAACACATAATGTCCTAGGGGTGAAGGTTCCCCCACACGAGGTTAGACAAGCCACTTACCTCGACTCCGGTACAAAACCGCTAAGAGACAACTCTCTTGCCACGAATATCGGCCTCCACAGGTGTAGAATATGATCAAAATCAATAGAAATACATCAAAATAGGCCAATTGGGTATTACCCAATCGAAACAATTCGAAATACACCCAAAACCACAAGTTGCCAAAACCCGACTTTCGGTACTCTTCTCGAAAAATTACGAAAGTTATATATTCGGGTTCCTTATCTCAACACGAGTCTATGCATATAAAATTTACCAAAATCAGACTCCGTTTGCCCATTCAAATCGATGATTTACCATAATTTAGGCCTAGGGCTAAAACCTCCCATAAATCTTCCATTAACAGTGAAATACTCAAGGATTTCATGATAAAATAATGTAATTAGGCCATGAAACTTACCTCCGATGATTCTCCAACAATTTCCCATGAGTTTCTCTCTCTAGGACTCAAAAATGGCATTTTTGTGACTAAACCCGCGACTGGTCTGCTTCTGGTTTTTAATTCACTGCCGGATGAAATTGCTCTACTCGTTCGCGTTACTGTTCACGCGTTCGCGATGAGCAGCCCAAACTCCTTCTACGCGAACGCGACATCCTCCACGCGTTCGCGAAGCACAACTCTACAGCCATCCGAAATTCCTTCTACGCGAACGCGTGACACTGGACGCGAACGCGATGCTTCGCTTCATTCTTCTACGCGAACGCGTTACACGGGATGGGAACGCGATGGTCCCCTTCCTTCTTCTACGCAAACGCGTAGCTTGGGTCGCGAACGCGATGACCAAATCTCCCTTGTCTACGCGAACGCGGCCCTTGCCTCGCAAACGCGAAGGCTTAAATTTCTGCACAGATTCTGCAGTTTTTCTGCAGATTTCTAAGCTCCAAAAGTGACCGGATGATGGTCCGAATTCACCCCGAGGCCCCCGGGACCCCAACGAAAACCACCAACATACTCCAAAACACGATACGAACTTGTTCCAATCATAAAAACATGTCCTTAAACACAGAAATCGTCGAATTTTAGCGAATTCAAGCCTAAGTTCATCCAAAACTTTCGAAACCTACATGCTATCATAAACCCGACCAAACGACGTCCGAATGACCTGAAAATTTGCAGACATATCCACAATGCCATAAATAAAGCTACAAAAATTGTCACAATTCCATTTCGACCCCTGGATCAAAATCTCACCTACCGTTCGGATTTCGCCAAAATTTCAAACTTCGGCATTTCAAGCCTAATTGAGCTACGGACCTCCAAAATACATTCCGAACGCGCTCCCAACCCCAAAATCACCTAATGGAGCTAATGGAACCATCAGATCTCCGTTCCGAGGTCGTCTTAACACTGTTCTGAATACAAGCCATTTTTCAACTACAAAGTTCTCATTTAGGGACTAAGTGTCCCAAAACACTCCAAATTCCATAACCGAACCTCCCGGCAAATCACAATAGCAGAAATAAACTTAGGGGAACAGTTAAATTGGGGATCGAGGCGTAAATTTCAAAAATGACCGGCAGGTTGCGCATATCCTGCTCGGTCCTCGAACGATTCGTTCGTCCTCGAACGAGCATAGAAAACATACCTGGAGTGGTGAAGAGATGAGGGTACTGGTTGCACATATCCTGCTCGGTCTCCCAAGTCGCCTCATCGGCCGGCTGACCCCGCCACTGGACCCTTACTAAAGCGATGTTCTTTGACCTTAGCTTCCTGATTTGCCTGTCTAGAATGGCCTCTGGCTCCTCAACATAAGACAGATCCTCGTCTAGCTAAACAGAAGTGAAATCCAACACGTGCGACGGGTCACCATGGTATCTCCGTAGCATAGAGACATGAAAAACAGGATGGACTCCGGCTAGGCTGGGAGGTAAGGCCAACTCATAAGTAACCTCCCCGACACGCCTCCAAATCTCAAAAGGACCAATGAATCTAGGGCTCAGCTTCCCCTTCTTCCCAAACCTCATGACACCCTTCATGGGCGAGACTCGAAGCAGAACCCGCTCGCCAACCATAAAAGCCACATCGCGGACCTTCTTGTTTGCATAACTCTTCTGTCTAGACTGGGCTGCACGAAGTCTGTCCTGAATCACCTTGACCTTGTCCATTACATCCTGGACCATATCAGTACCTAGCAGTCTGGCCTCGCCCAGCTCGAACCAACCCATGGGAGACCTGCACCTCCTACCGTATAGAGCCTCAAACGGTGCCATCTGAATACTGGACTGGTAGCTGTTGTTATAAGCAAACTCCGCCTGTGGCAAGAAATGATCCCATAAAGCTCCAAACTCAATCACGCACGCACGAAGCATATCCTCCAAATCTGAATAGTGCGCTCGGACTGGCCATCAGTCTGGGGGTGAAACGATGTGTTCAGCTCCACCCGAGTTCCTAACTCCTGTTGCACAGCTCTCCAGAACCGTGAAGTAAACCGAGTGCCTCTATCTTAAATGGTAGAAATTGGAATACCATGCAACCAAATGATCTCCCTGATATAGATCTCCACCAACCGC